>OX365958.1:15549572-15889572 GCA_947247005.1 Spisula solida
TATTTTATAAAATTTATGTCATCTTAGGCAGGTGCATAAATTTGTACTAAAGTGGTCAGATTTTCGTGGTATCAAAAACAAGAATTGGCTTTCGTGATCTTCATAAAGTAATTACATTCATAGACATCGTTCGAACTATATCCATGCAATATCCCTAGTTAATAAGTTATACCATGAAATGTATAACACGGTGTCCAGTCAGTCACTGAGGTGCATTCAATAGAAACGACAATGTTATTCTAAACAAGAAAAAAGGAATGTGATACTGCACCTCAGTGACTGGGTGGTAAATTTCCCGTGTTATAAACCTTTCTAAGATATCATAAATTTTATAAAAAAAATAATATTTTTTGTTTACTCTTTATTCCGGTGCGCACACCTCTTCTTACCGCTGAAAC
The DNA here is from genome assembly GCA_947247005.1 of Spisula solida. Classification (NCBI taxonomy): domain Eukaryota; kingdom Metazoa; phylum Mollusca; class Bivalvia; order Venerida; family Mactridae; genus Spisula; species Spisula solida. The sequence continues at coordinate 15,549,971 of OX365958.1, forward strand.
AAATTATTGTTTTCCTATTATCTTCTCTTTTCCCCTTCTCCATCTTTATCATAGAAGGTTGGGTAAGATGGTTATGTAAGCAAGACAACCAGATTGGACGACCAGAATCACTGATATATTGTAACATATTACTTTTTCAACGGCCCTCTCCTACAGCCTCGTTTTGAGTAAAATATCTTTGTTTACTTCCGGTCACGAAATACGAAATATGCAATGTTTGACCATTTCTACGCTGTTTTCTTCGTTGTGAGTGTACTCATCGCCAAGAGACTGCAACCAGACAACAATGAAGAGGGTAAGGTAGGAATTATTGACGGGGCACCAGTTATAAGTCCCAGTGATATAAAATTATCGCCTTCGTTGCAGCTAGTACTGACACTACATACGTCAATGTCTAAGCAAAAAGGCCCGGTTTGTCGAGAGAGACTCGTTTTACTCTATCTCTGCATGCTTCTACTCCAAGAGTCCTATGCACCGGAACCAAATCCCGGTCCTAGACCACCCAAATTTCCCTGCGGAGTTTGTCAAAAGGCTGTGAAATGGACCACACCAGGAGTGCAGTGTGACTCGTGCAAGCTATGGTACCACCAGGACTGCATGGCAATGAACGACCAAGTCTACCTAGCTCTAAGAAACATATCATGGGATTGTGTAAGTTGCGGACTTCCAAACTTCTCCTCGTGCCTATTCGACCTCACTTTCTATGAAACAACAAACACCTTTGACCCCCTTCAGCTTGATTCAACCACCCAGTCAACGGAGTGCGACATGAGCTTCAACCACCCATGTGCTACCTCATCTCCAAACAAAGATGCCAACCCAGTACGCTATCGTCTGCACAGTGACATGTCTATACCATGCACCACCATGAACAGCGACACCAACCTCACCCACTCAAGCCTGTCTGCTAATACAAACAACCTCCAAAACATCCACTCTTGTAAACAGAAAAGGAAAGATGTTCCCCTGAAAGTCTTGAACATTAACTGCCAATCAGTTGTTGGCAAGAAAGCCTCGTTGCAGGTCATCAGCGAAAACATTGGAGCAAACATCATAATCGGGACAGAATCTTGGCTCACAGCAAACCACCAGAGTAGTGAGTTCTTCCCTGCCAACTTCAATGTCTTCAGAAGAGACAGACAGAAAGGGAGAGGAGGCGGTGTGTTTATACTCGTCGACAAGAGACTTGAGTGTATGATGCCAGAAGAAATCAACACAGACAGGGACTGTGAGATGCTGTGGGTACAGATCACTATCACCGGAGCAAGCAACCTGTATGTAGGTGCATTCTACCGTCCGCCAAACATGGACAAGCCAGAATATCTCGCCCACCTTGACACAAGCCTGTCCAAAATTCCTGATGGGGCCCACGTATGGTTGGGGGGTGATTTCAACCTTGGAGATATTGACTGGGAAAGTAATAGTGTAAATCCATCAGCTTCAAGGGGTCCACAGTGTCACCAATTACTTGACATTATGAATGATAAACACCTAGAACAACAAGTGTGTGATGCAACACGTACAACCGAACACTCTAGTAACATCCTGGACCTCTTCTTCACTAACAACAGTTCGCTTATCAACTCGACAGAAGTAATCCCAGGAATCTCAGATCATGAAGCAGTCTATGTGGAGGCCAGCCTACATCCCCACAAGCCACCACCATTAAAACGGAAGGTGTTTACCTATGATAAGGCCAACTACGATGACCTCAACAATGGGCTACACAATCTCTACACAGAGATGACATCACTGCAAAACACTTCAGTTGACACCCTTTGGACGCTTTTCAAAAACTCTCTTTTATCTCTAATGAACAAGCACATCCCAACAAAACTCATCAAAGAAGACCACAAGAAAAAACCATGGATAAACACCTGCTTGAAAAGGGCCATGAGAAGAAGATCGAAATTGTATACCAGAATGAAGAAAACTAAGAAAGAATCCGACATAAGAAAAGCACACGCGAAAGCACAATTCCAGAAACTTGAAAGAAATGCCTACCACTCATATATAAACAACATAATAGAACCTGAAGACACAGAACATAACAAACAGCCTAAACAGTAAAGATTTTGGAGCTTCATCAAATCACTACGGAAAGACAACTCAGGCATTTCACCTCTAAAAGACAAAGGGCGACTCTTCAACTCCGCTACTGACAAGGCAAACATCTTAAACAAGCAGTATAAGTCAGTCTTCACTCAAGAAGCGGATGATTACATTCCCACACCAGCAGGAACACCTTCCCCGGATATGGACCAAATACATATTACCGAAGACGGAATTTTGAAGCTGCTACACAACATCAACCCAAAGAAGGCCACAGGTCCAGATTGCATACCAGCACGCATACTTAAAGACTGTGCAACAGCTCTGGCCCCAATCATCACCATGATTTTCCAGACTTCACTTGACGAAGGAAAAGTACCTGATGACTGGACACAGGCAAATGTTACTGCCATCTACAAGAAAGGCTCAAGACAGGACCCCGCGAACTATCGGCCGGTCTCCCTCACTAGCATCTTCTGCAAGCTACTTGAGCATGTCATAGTTAGCCACACAATGAAACACCTGGACAAGCACAGCATACTTCATGACTGTCAACATGGATTCAGGGCGAAGAGAAGCTGCGAGACTCAGCTCCTAACATTACAGCATGAGCTTGCAGCGTCACTAGACAAGAGGACGCAGACAGACATGATAATACTGGATTTCAGTAAAGCCTTCGACCGAGTTCCCCACCAAAGACTCCTGAAGAAATGCCATCATTATGGTATCCGAGGCCAGACGATCCAGTGGATTTCATCCTTCCTGCATGGTCGAACCCAGAGAGTTCTTGTTCAAGGCGAGTCATCTGAAGAAGCCCCGGTTGTGAGTGGTGTCCCTCAAGGCTCAGTATTGGGACCACTCTTATTCCTGTTATTCATTAACGACCTTCCAGAGGGACTCCGCTCAAAGACACGCCTATTCGCAGATGACTGCATTCTCTACCGCCAGATAAAGACCGAACAAGACCAGCAGATACTTCAACAAGACCTAGACTCTCTAGCCAAGTGGGAGAAACTGTGGGGGATGGACTTCCACCCTCAGAAATGTAGTGTCCTCCGAGTAACTCGATCCAAGACTCCTCTTCGCTCAAACTACATCCTGAAAGGTGTACCATTGGCGGATGAAAAATCATCAAAATACTTGGAGTGGACCTGCAATCAGACCTTGGCTGGAAAACTCATATAGACAGAACAACAAAAAAGGCAAACAACATGCTAGGCTTCCTGAAACGCAACCTAAGAAATACAAGAAAAGAAACAAAAACCAACGCCTACACATCTCTCGTCCGCTCAAATTTGGAATATTGCAGCACTATTTGGAACCCTCATCATAGAAACCTCATCAATAAAGTCGAAATGGTCCAGAGAAGAGCAGCACGATTCGCTACCAACAGGTACCACAACATCAGCAGTGTCTCTGATATGCTTTCTGACCTGAAATGGGAAACCCTTGAATCTCGCCGGAAAAAGATACAACTGACCATGCTCTACAAGATCATCCACAACCATGTCGAGATTGATCCAGGCCCCTATCTAACACCAATCAAAAGCAGAGCAAGATCATCTCATAACAGCAGATTCCTGCCCTATTCTACATCTTCTGACGTCTTCAAATTCAGCTTCTTTCCTCGTTGTATCCCCCTGTGGAACAACCTTCCAGCATCTATTGCTGAGGCTCATTCTTTGGCATCCTTCAAGAATGAGCTCTCCAACCTGACCTTCTAAAGGGGATCCTCATGCACAGTTACAAAGTACTGCCAAATGAAGGGCCGGAGCTATGTCAGCAGGGTCTAGCACCCTGGCACCGCCACGGAAGCTGGATTGGTCTTGCCCTGATGGCCGAAAGTAACTATGCAACACTTTCTATTACTTCATATCTTTTAAACTTTACCTGCAATCATATTTGCCCGTGTCTATCCTTCTGTCTTTCCTATCTTTACTTCCCTTTTTCTTTTTCTTTGCGCACCGTTATAGAATTGTCAAATTTATGACAGCATAACGTATTGATGTAGATGTAGATGTATTAATGATACAGTTACCAGTGATCACATTTTGAAGATGTCTAATAAGCCAAATATGTTCAATAAACCGACTTGTCTGCACTTGTGGAAATTACAGTCTATGTCAGTTTTTAAAAAAGTACAACAGTTTATATCTGAAGAATCATATTCTTAAAAAGGAATCCTCGTAGAACAAGTTGAAAACAGAATTCGCGAGGTAAGTTAACATTATATCACATTGTATATTGAATTCCTTATGTTCCTTAACACACGTAACAAGTTACGTATAAAACACGTTGATCTTCAAGTCGCTATGGCTTAATTTGACTTGAGTAATGTAACTTTTTTACCAAAAATATTGAAACAATTTTCTTGTAGATCTATACTAGTGTATTATGATCAAAATTTTAATTACTGTCTAACAAATAATACGTAATTAGGTTTTTAGAGTAACAATACAGTTTTGACAGTAATTCTATATTTATTGAATTTAACGACAAATTATCTCCTCAATAATTGTGGTTGTGTTAAAACCTAGACTGTCTTTTAAACACGTTTACAACCGTCTACAAAGAACTACTACATGTATACAACGTTTAGTCCATAGTCTACGATTATTCGATGTATAGATTAGTTTTTCGAAAACGAATCACGGAATGTGGCAAGAAACCTCTGTTTAGTTTGTTAAAGGTGCTGCCTCACAATTTGGGCTAAATTTTTTACATAATTCAGTTTTCCTACCTAACCAAGTATTTATGTAATAGAATGCCACTGACAGTTGCTTTGTGAATGATATATGGCAAATAAACAGTTTAAACCACTCTTGATATTGTGCACTCGGTAGTTTTCCTTTTACAAATATGGCAGATTGTCCTTCCAAAATCCACATGTGATCGAAGTTTAAACATCAACAAATTACAACGTAAACATCAGAGAGGCATTCCGTTCGTTTTGCAATTCGTTTTCATAGGATGCAAAACATTTCCAGCCAATTTAAGTGACAATTGGTGTCAATTTTATAGGGTATTAATACCCTTTAGAATTTTGGATGTAAAAATACTATAAAGCCACAAAATGCCGATGTTTCGCAAGTTATTTTATATGTCAATGTGGTTGTTTATGGCATATTAGGGCAACCGAGTTCACCAAAATTACGCGAATATTTGACAATTTTATTTTATTTTTGCAATACACCAATATGTGAGGCAGCACCTTTAAAAGTACTCGTATGTCTTGAACTTAGGGACATAACAAGCCCGGTGCTAGGCGCTTGAGGTACCCTATATCTGTGCGAGTCTTACCAATGTTTCTAACTTTTCTTTTAACATTTAAGAGCGCTCCCGCTTACCGGTGGATGTTCGTGTATGTTGTGTGTACACCCGGGGTACTGTTTTTATCAAAGCACTTACGGACATTTTAAAGAAATGTTTTAATTTAAATACATAATTATTCCTACATATTGGTGACAGATGTGGTTTGTAGGAGTCTGTTAACTGAAGCATAATTCATATCAATTGAAGAAACTTTTTATCAAAATTTACATTATGTTAAAGAGTTATTTATAATTCAAATTTGAACGTAAGTTAAGGAATTCTGTAAGTGCTTTGATGAGACAGTAGTACCCACATATGAAGGCATTGTGTACAATTTATTCGTTAATCAGCGTTGAAACCTGGACAAAGGGTGTGAGATGGACATGTGTCGATGACCGTCAGTCGTCAAGTGGAAACTAACCGGTCATCTGATGGTCACCGTCACATTTCTTGTTCGCTAAGCCACGTCTTGATTTTGTTCGACAATGCTACGATGACCGGTACCTAGTCCTATTGGCCAAGAAAAGCTCACTGATCGATCATCTGGCGACAATCAGATTCGATGCGTGACCCATTAATAAGCCCAATACAGGGGTCCGTTGTCTAAGCAAAGCGCTACCGAGCGCCTTTATTCAGTTACCTCCTGTTCAATTAAATATAGAAGGTAAGGATTACCTCCCTTGGAAAGCACTACGTAGCGCTCGCCCATTTTAACGGTCTCCAGGTTTGTTAACCACTTAGTGTCAATACAGGGTGGAACAGGTACTATTCTTGTCCTCCATTGATTGTGTCAACTGCTTATTGAAGAGCTAGCTACAGTTTGAGAAGTAGTTGCAGGAAGCGTGTTTAGAGAACTGGCGGTCGTTAATGACGGAATAGTTGTGTAAAACATGTACTACAAAAACAGCATTCATGAAAACATAATATTGTTTATGTCAGTTGTATACAATTGCAGTAACTATAATTTCAATTGCCACACCCAAAAATCTAAGCCATTTTGCTGGCTTATTGGCGAAATAGTTTCCCTTATTAACACCTCATTGAGACACTCAATTAGCTGTTATCGGTCAATTTGCTCCTATTTAAATATCATTGGTTGACACCGAATATCGGATATAGCCCCCAACTTTCGGAAACGAAAGTAAAAGTGGATATCAATTTCAGACGACGGTAACTTTTCAATGATTATTCTGTAAATATTAATTACTTTGTATGATCCACTTGAAATGACCAAATTTAAGCAGCGGAACGTTGATTTCAAAGCAACAATGTGTCATTTCCCCGTTTTGAAATTTATTGACAATCAGCACCGAAAAGTACAACTATAGACGGTCAATGCAGAAATACCGTGTTTTTTTATTCCAAACGGATAGTCCCTGTTGATTCGCCAATTTAAGCTCTTTCATTTCATAATCCATTTATTATGGAGAACGTCATATTTAAAATGATTGGGTCGATAACAGAAGACACTTATAGTCCGTTTAATCAGATCTGTCACTTGTATACAAACATTGCAATATCATAACTATGCATTTTTACTGTTTTAAACATTTCAGTTGGAGAAAAAGGCAGTGAAAACCAATACATTATTCACTAAAATACATACTAATACACATAATGTGTATTAAAATAATACATTAATATAAGTAGGTAGGATGTAATTATGGTTCTGTGTAAATTTTTATCAACATCTGATGAATAGCTTTACAGAAATTTAAAATTTAGACGATAGTTTTCGCTGCAAACGACCTATACCACACAGTGATACGTTGCACATGATAAATAGAAGAATTTGTAAACCATGGTAACGGTATGTGCGTCGGCAAAAAAAATATATATTTCTGAAATGAATTCAAATATTTAATGGCAATAATACTTATATAATAAGTACTATTTGCCACATCCACAAAGAATATATAAGCGTAATTGGCATGTTTTGGCTAGTTGCTGTGTGACGTTTCATGGTATGCTATATGCGAGTGTTGAAGTTCTGTGGCGCGCCCGACTTCACCTGGCGTTCGTAAAGTGTACATAATGTGTTGGTTTTTTGATAATATGTAAATTTTGCTAGTTTGTCAAGATATAAATTCCCCAAAGGTTAATTATAATTTTGACATGCAGTACTTGATAGTTCTCATGATATAACGTGAGTATACGCTATTCTCGGACAACCCACGTAAGTGTAATTTAGGTATAGAACTCCTATATACAGTTAAACCTGTTCGTAAATATCATATGTGGAACGCATTCTTTATTGGCAGACAGTCTCGCTATACAAGTTAAAAAGCACTTAGAATTGTCTGATGGGAGATAAAATTAGTAATCTTAAAAAACACCAACAGAATTACGCCTCCATACATTCACTATGATTTTGATGATACATTGTTTTGTATACAGTAAACTGAATTTGAAGAAGTTATTAAAACGAAACGCGTTGTTTAGTGTTAACCATTTTGAGTTGTGTCTTCCCATTTATTTTAATGAAACATTGAGCTATACTATATTATGTTGACATATATTCACCTTTCGCGCGCATGGACAATAATGTAAGTAGTTATTCAGTTTATGTATACATATATTTCAGGAATGAAATGAACACCATAAGAAACAGTGAACAACAGCTTATTGTGAGACATCCTGTTCAACAAAATGATAACCAAGAATATTTTGAAGAACCAAATAATAATAACAGTGATGAAGATGATCGTGGTGTAGCCATTGAGGTCCCTCCTCGAACTAGGAAAACAGGCCACTGCGTATCCAGTCACTGTCCTGTCGATTATTAATCGGAAAATCGCATCGGAAGAGCCAGTCGATTTTAGCTGATGATCGATTGTGATTTGCGACCGATGTCCCGTCACTACCGCCTAATCGCCATGAAGGTGTTGCGGCAGCATTGACCAACAGTGACTCCATTGATTGAGACGTTCAACCACCACCCAGGCGAAGACCCACGTAGAATTGCTGATTTGATTTAAGAGAAATTCATGAACTGTCTCATGATTTATGAAACATATGCTACCGAGAATATTGCGAGATTTTGGGTTTGATTCTGATGAAAATTAGAGCACGTTGTAATATTGTGTTTATATGTGCTAAAACTGAAGTGACAAAAATATTAAAGATAAAAGAATCTACATTTATATAGTATATTACTATGTTATCTTTATGATATTTGTACTGAAAACCCAATTTTTATTTAAAGTAGAGTATAGCACAGAGAATTTGACCAGTTCCTGACCTTTATGCAGGAATATTATATTACAAGGTTCTATCCGCGAACAAATCGTGCAATATCGGTCCTTTAGATTTGCGTTGGTATTACACCTCGAGTGTCTTCGTGTCACTTCTCCCGCTTATGAAAACATACAACCGGGATGATAAATATAGACTTTATATATCAGATGTTAAATTATGCGTATTGAAGGTCGGTAGTCTAGTCATAATCTCCGGACTATATATCCCTGATAAAATTTGTGCCAAAAAATATCAGCAATTATAGGGTACATTTAATTGTAGGTATTGAAAACGTAATCAATTGTTGTTGTTTTACTAAATACAATCATCAACAACGGGTTATCTTTGGATGAATGAATTGCCCATCATCAGCGATGTCTTAGTTCATATGTAATATAATTGCTTAGTTAACCACGTGGCAACCACCAATGGCATTAATTCTATTTACATGCAAAGTTAAACATTTGTTCAACCATTGCTGATACAATATTCTGCGGCGGATGGACAACTGCGTTGTGTACTGCATGTGTCGCGTCTCCATTATTCAGAAGTACAACTCTATCATGTAACCCTTTAAATGTGTCATAAAGCATTTTGGTATATAATTCAAAGTTACAGTCATTAAGATTAACGCCTGATCCTGAAAAACTGTGTGGTCCTTTTATTAACACGACTGAGTTCGTATTTCTTTTGAGAAAGTTTTCGATAGCTGTTCGAATGTAAATCAGTCGAGTCTGAGTCACGGAATAATGAAATGCTAACTGGTGCAAATATAGCTGAAATACGACTATCGCATGTTCATCTTTTGGAATCTTGTTGATTCGACGTGCTATTGAGACACGGCTGTAGCGCGCGTCCACAAAATCAACACCAACGAAAAATGGCTGACTATGTGGGTACCATCCTGCTTTGAATCCTAAATGTTTGAATACACATTCCGCTGGCTTATGCCATTGTTCTGTGGTCCATTGCTCTGTTATTGGAGTACAATTTTTCTCTGCAACCAGATATTTGTACCAATGGCGTAATGTAGAATCTCCAATTAAGTATAATCTCTTATTTCTCAGACAAGCATCCATGCGATCCTGTGTTGGCCCTGCAATGTAAGCATTTAAATGTTAAATACTGCATCGACTCATTGCCGTGACATTTATTCCGTTTAATTTGGTGTGTCACTTGTATACAAACATATGAGCCAGTCTCCAGGAAAACCTGCTATAATGACATTATGTAATTACTCTATGTAACAAGGTTTTAAAAAATATCTAAAATAAGATAAAATACATATGTATTGATTTTATCTTAAACAATTTACCCATATTGTGCTATATCTCAGCTTCCAATTTGCATATGAATTATGTCGAAGTCACATACTTCGTTGCTATGGTGACCAATTTTGGAAAAGTACTCCGATTGAGAAAAGCAAGGAGTAAGTTGATTAAAACAGTAGTAGCCATTCTTTAAATCCGGACAATTTCGAATATGATATATATTTTAAAAATCAAAACATAATTCTAACACATGATACTATTTTGAACAGTTTATGCCAATAATTCATCTAATGGTTTAATTATGGAGTACTTGTTACAGTTACGACAAATAACGTTCGAATGACGTTTGTGACGTCACACAAAAATCTCTGAATAGTGACTCTAAAAAAACAGCTGTACCTTCCTTAAAACTCGAGAAATCAACAAAATTTCTTTTACATTTTGCTTCAATATGATTATTCTTTATAGGTTCTGTAAATCTCTAAATCAATATTTTTGTCAAAATAGCAGGTTTTCCTGGAAACTGGCTCATATATATATATAGTAAAAGGCAATGAAAACCAACATCTTTTTTATTTAAATGTTAATAAATTTATCGACTCATTGAGGTGGCATACCACTTATTTGGGTTTACTTTGTCATAAATAACACACTAAGGTTGGTGTCAGAAACATAGGATGCATGTTTGTTTCATCATATGGTTAGTCACGACGATATAAGCTAATATATTTCCCACAGAGATTCATAAAGGAAAAGATAGAGATTCTAAAAAGAAATATTCTAAAAAGAAATACGAATTACCACACTTTATAATTGTTAACAATTCATAAAGAATTTAAATTTGATCGTAATATTACCACTTCCGTAAGTGCTTTGATAAACGGTCCCCAGGCGTTTATCATAATGACTGTAATACAGACGAAATTTATGAGAAATACTCTGTTTTGGCATCGGGCTGTGGTTATTATCACTGTGATGGGTGTGGTATCTAGGTACTGTATAGGGGCGTATATACAAGAGGCTGAGCAAGGGATAGATTAAATCACGTAAAAGTGAATGTATTAAGGAGAATCGATCACGTGGGTGGAAGGTGGTTGTTACATAACAATAAATAAGGGAAGCAGAAAACTGATAGTTTTTAATTATTACCACACACATATCTTATTTTCATTAAATAAACTCCTGCATAATGCAGTTAATGATATTAATATCGGGAAGCCTTTAACTGATTTCCAATAAGAATATCCAAATTCCAACGGAACAATACAACCCACAGTTCTCTCCCTTATTATCGATCCAGAGTATGTCGGATTTTATATTCGGGTTGTTTCCCTTAGAACAAATCAAATACAACCGGATGAAGGGAAAGAAACCACTGGACAAACACTATCTAAAGCCTGCAATGGTAAAATTACCCTACGTTCTGAGAAAATTTGCATTCAGTACGTTTATAGGGGAGTAAATGCTGTACATGCGCTACACTGGTCAATCAATAAATCTGGTCAATAAAGTAGTGTTTGTGGAATATTATCCGGTATGGATCTTGTAACACGATATTATAATGACCGTGTGTTACCGATAAAATTGTTTTATGGTTCTGTAACATTGTTTCCATCTTATTGTTACCCTTTTCAACCACATTGATTCCACTTGATCATTCCCTATTTTTCAGCCATACAACCTTGTCATAATGTTTATATGTATATGTATTTTGTAATTATGTTGTACCTCATATCACCTGTATTATGTGCTGAGGGTATTAAATTAACTGTAAATAAACTGTTACAGTACTGGTACAGGGTGTCTCCAAGGATATATGTTACAGTTTCGTACACAGGGTATTGGCACATATTATTTTCATGGGTGCGTGCTTGCCTTATATCTCATAATGTATATGAGATATATACCAGATTTATATAGCGCCCTTTCATGCGAACGCACATTCAAAGGCACTTTGTCCATGTTGCAGCCACAAGGGCGCATGTGCAGATACAGCATGATCTGACCAGAGGGACAGACTGAGAGAAAGCCCCTGAAGGGAGAGAGAAACATTAAATACAGGCATGTCCGGCGCTGCAGAGGTGCGCCTAGCTCTTATTTCGAATAGACAGCCTGGTTCTTTAATGTGCCCGGTGTATAGCTCCGATACACAGTTTCCTGGCACTTCCAGATACTTTGCAGACCACACGGCCAGATATAGCGGGAAATATTATAAATATTTCAGAAATGTCAAGTTCCGATGTCAGGGATTGAACCCACGACCTCTGGATTGACAGCCCAGTGCGTTACTGAGCTAAATCCGCTTATAAGGCAATATATCAATGTCTGGTATCAATCTACATCACAAGACTATAATTTGTAGTCATATGATAAATCAAAACAGCAGACTAGGCAGAGCAATAACTTAAGTTTATTCGTGGGATTTGGGCCTGATCCAGTTCTCACAAAGAATTAGTTTCAGGATTTAGCTTAAGCTCAAAATTGTTTTATAACTAATACCGAAAATGTGTTAATAGAAAGGTGACTTCTTTCATAGAGGAAACAATATTGATAAATAAGAGACAAATAAATACGTTTTACCCCCGATAGTTATCTAGATTGAATTTGGCTTGAGATCCCGATCCGCCACATAGTTATAAAACTGTTTTCGTTCTCTACTCAACTTGAGTATGAAACTTGATTAGGTCCTAGAAAGTGCAACAACTAAATTAACTTGACTTTATCAGGAATCATTACTCTGCTTTCTTAACTGAGATATCCATGTAATATAAAAGTTTCAATTAATTATGACATCTAAAGTTTGAACACGAAATTGAGTTGAGCATAAAAGAAGCTTTACAGTAATCAGTGGGGGAAATGCGGTGATTCCCCTAAGTATTTACTTGCCCAATCGGGTAGTTTTGTTGCGAAAATTGCCTGATCGGGTAGTAGAAACGCACAATTTTGAAAAACAACTAACATCGTATAAATGAAAACTCACCATAACATTGAAGAAAATTCCATTTTTCGCCTGTATAATATCCTGTAGGTTCTCTGGAGGTCCAAGTTTTGGTGACGTCATATTTTGAGCAGGGTGTTTCTGGCGTTATTCTACACAGTGTATCTTCGCTGATGTTCACTGTCGCATGTTGTTTTATTAGTGTGCGAACCCTACATAGACAGATAAACACGAGTATTAGATAATGGAGCATGGACTATGGGTGTTTTGGAAACTGACCGGCCAGCACTTTATATCAATCGTGAAAACTCGGTCATTTCCGTTTTTCTCCAGTAAATATATATATTGCAATGCATAAAGGCCGGGATGAGCTAGGCTAGGCGCTGCCATCCTTTCTATGTGGCTTTGGATTGCGCTACAGTATTTAACTATATTACACATTAGCAAGGGTCATGTGTACTGTATTTCTATCATTAGTTCCAGTTGTAAACCATCACAAGGTCCGGTAATCAATCGAAAATCAGAAAATGCAGGTCTGGACGAGCTTAACATCACTGTCGTTATTACTATATCAACCCATTACTCGTGTGGTGTGATGTAGTTATATTGACACTGGCAATATGTGCAATCAGTTTTGTGGTTGTTGCGATAGCCGAGTTGTCTAATAAACAATTGCATAATTGATAGCCTTTGCTTTAATTTTCATTTAATAATTGGCATTGGGCTACACCAATGTCAAGCTTTATCACATAACCTGCGATCCAGGAGTGCCGTAAAGCCGTGCCGTAAATATCGTTCGGCACTCCCAGACTGTACAATAAATATTTAAATTAGCTTGACGTGACGTTAGCCAATCCATGCATTGATCCGCCAATGACGTCAGGATTATATCAACGTCGCCATGACGTCACGCTCATTGTACCGCTGAATTTTGGCTGAAACATATGCAGCGTACATCATCCATTTGATCAATAATTAGCGTTTTCTAAGGTTATGTGATAAATAGAATCCTACATTCGTGCTCATTACATACGAGTTTTATTAAACTCGTCGACAAAAACAATATGAAACTCGACAAAGCCTCGTGTCATATCATTTTGTCCACTCGTTTAATAAAACTCGTATGTAATGAGCACTCATGCAAGATCCTCTATATATTGACACTGGTAATATGTGCAATCTGTTTTGTGATTGTTGCGATAGCCGAGTGGTCTAATAAACAATTGCATAATTGATAGCCTTTGCTTTAATTTTCACTTAATAATTGTCATTAGGCTACACCAATGTCAAGCTATATGATCGTGATGTACAGACACCATTTGCGTCATAATTCAGCATTGGTTCCGTTAACATGTCGGAAAACATTTTTATTCCGCTTTCTTACACAGGGAAAAAGGATCAACTACCTTTCGGGGAGTACAAAAATAGAGCAAATATTGACGTACATGTATTACAAATGCAATGAAACATTTAGGACCGCGGCTAATATTTCTGGAAGGTCGGGATATCAGTAACAAACAGCAGCAAATAATTATATTTTACTAATTGCAGGAAAATTTACATGTAACTTGTTTTGATGGCAGTAATTAAGGTTGCTTTGAATTACTCAACAACTGATCTCAGTTCTATACAATTGGAACTTGCACATACTGACCCGCTATCAAATCATGTAGATAATTACCTTTTTACGCATTGCAAGAAAAAATAAGAACCGATTTGATGCCAGCATGCGGCGTATTCATGTTGGACTCTCATGTGGTTTACAACCTGGCAACATTGTCATTCGATTCCTTGTCAATTGAGTTTAAGTGTACCATTGGCATCACTCTAAAATGCCGAAACTACAGAAACTTAAGTTTTCAGGAGCAACATTTTCTTAATTTCTTTGTGAAATGAATGCTCTTTAAATTTATGCAATTCTGGTTTGACCATGGCTTTGACAGTCTTAACGATTGCAGTGGAGTACAATCCCAAAACATCAACTTAAAGCTTTGTCATATTAAAGTAATGCAATCGATACGGTATGCACAACGAACAAAATACGTAAATACAGTTTGTGATGAGGTTGGACCCCCATAAACCTTAAATATCTTGAAAAGCAATCATGCAGTGTTATTGTAATTTGGCAAAGTTTACTGAATGACCTTTACCAACTATACTTAAGAATCTTTATGTGCGCAGTCTTCTGTTACCTTTTAAACAGAAATCCTTCACAACTGGTGAGTGGAAGCTCTGTTAATGATCTTTTAGAACTTGTGAGCATCCAGTCGAGGCATATTAAATGCACATTCTTTGGTTTCACACAGTAAAATGGCATACCAGAATTGTCATAGGTCACATCACAAATTTCTGAGTTGTTGGTTGCTTCCCGTAAACGGTTGCGATTTGGATGACATAACACCTCTTCGGAATAGTTGCCACTTGTAAACATGGCATACATGTTTCTTGTAGAAAGAATCTGTAGAATGAGATTTTATCACATAAATACGCTCTGGGAGTTAATAAACCCATTACATAAAAACCATATTACACTAGTGTAATAAACATGCAAATAAGGTATATACAAGGGCGAGTCATGTCACTTTATTTATGTATTCATACACGTTGTCAAAAAAGTAAAAGAATGCTTTTTTAGAATAGAAGAAATTTTAACGCCAGAATTATCAATAAACAAACATTCATATTATAAACACTGTCTGGTCGACTGACCGTTTGTTATCAGTGTTGGGTTGCCGGCTTATGAGTCCAATACTTTTATTTACCTTGATAACTTTCCGTAGATGTATATAATATAGCATAGATTATGCTGCAACGGGTACAAACGAGTAATACAGTATAACCTCTGTAGAGCAACACCCTTTGTAAGCTACAGATATTGGCCGTTGTTCAGAGGTTGATGCTCTACATGTGTTAAATTTAGAGTAAATATCGGCTGAGAGAAATTTTGAAATGTTGTTTTAGAGAGGTTGTTGCTCTACAGAGGGCCTCTCTGGCGATGTTGTACTTTATATAACACATGTATTATTGCAAAAGTGTACAAATTAAAGAAAGCAAACCTGTGTTCGCACGCGATATACAGCTGAAATAACTTCTCTTGTGTAAGCAAGCATGATCTTTATAACGGACTGACCACTCCAGAACGCTTTAACTTCAACTGTATATGAACCATCAAGATTATCAGTAACTACACCTGGTGCGTGATGATAACCTTTAATGTCGTGAATCGTTGCTCTGATCAAATCTCCGCCTGTGGTTTTCTTGTTTCTATAACCATCATATAGATCTACTCGTACATGGATTATCTCTCCTATCCGGTATGAATCCCTGGCATTATCTAAACAAATACGTATACATATTTACACACAGCTATAGTGCCAATTGTGTGTTTTGCAATAACAAGCTTCTTAGAATTTCTTGTAGCGCATATATGTGGTTTGTAGCGGAAAGGTTGCCGCAGATCTTACGTTTTAGTAAAGGAAGCCATCATTGGCTTAGATTTCTGGGTATGCAAGAAAAAAACGTTTGGTAGAAGTGTACTACAGGTAGCTACAACGTACATTTTGACTGTATACACCAAAATGTACTCTCTAGACGCACCTTTGCTTCACCCTCATTTGTTAAAACCCCAAGAAACGCGTGGTTTGGGTGCCTTCGTATTGGTCAGCGCATGGAAAACTGACGCGAAATAATTTCGATCACATTTTATAAAGGGTTTCCAACAGTGAATTGTGTTGTGAATTGATTTTTTACTGATACCATCCATTTATAGTTCATTGTTGAAATCAAACGCCGTCGCTTGCGGGAAGCTCATGTGTGGGTTAAAGCGTGCTTATTCGTATTATAAACATCAATAATTCAAAAAATCAAGCTAAATTATTTCTAGCTTTTATTATTATATATAAAAGAAAGGAACAACCGACAGAATTGAAGCATAATGTTGCAATGTATGTATGCATGTAAGCACGTATGCATGTATGTATTTATATTATACTATAGTATGATTCATTTACAGTAATATTGCATGTTGCACGGTAGTATGTGGGATGCCCTCGACCCACATCTACCTATTGACGAGGACAATAAAATTATCTCCCCTGAAAAAAAAATAAACATCCGCAGAGTCCCGTTGGACGGTTGGTGCCAAAGGCCGTGATGGCGAGGGCACTGGTCAACGCCGCTCCCGAGGCACTTTGTACAAATTCTTACAAAACAGATTCATCATCTACTTAAAAGGAGGCGTAAAACGTACCCATTATTACAACTTTAGAATGTTCGGGGGATGCGGACAACTTCTCATTCTGGCATGGACTAAATTTCAAAGCTTCATCTTCCAATATGATATTGTAGAACCGTGGATCTTCTGGGTTATTCAGGACACCTATATCACAGCTTGACATGTTTACCACATCATCAACGGTTGGCGAATATATCCGGGTGTTACCCGAGTCACTGCAATATGAATTGTCCATTATTACTAATATAGATGGTCCATTTTATATTTTTAGAAGGTCACACACAGTGTATAAACGATCGATACAACTTCCGGCTATCGCAATATTGCATATACGTTGAATAATGTAGTCTACCCATAAGATATACAGTTATCGGAATTCACTGAGGCTATTACTCACAATAGGTCCTACAAGTTGAATTGTATAGTATCCCAACTATTCATACAGTGGTTTGGTTTATACGCTGTGGTACATAATTATGAGGACAGCCATACACTATTGACATACATGTATTACATTACATTGACATGACATTGTATACTATGTAGCCTACAATCAACAGTATCTGACTAGTTTTTGGCGTTAGCAGTTTACCTCTTTCATTTGAGGGGCGATCAGTATGAATTAATGAAGATACACATTCCCCTCTGATAGCGTATTCGATAACAACTAAGTTAAGAATAGCACTTGCTTTTAAATAGATAATATTTTATTGAAACATTTCCCGATTTTGGGCATTTAGGCCGTAAACTATGGAAGGCCATTCTGCATTAGCATATTAGTACGATTGGGTAGAAAAAAGGATAATGTAATCTCGCTGACGGAGAGAGTACAGTTTGCGTCATTTTCATTTGATATACCTTGTCTCATAACCACTGTACTTATCATCCTACCTTGAATAGTTTGATTATCATTTTTTGTAAATATGGAAGAAAGGTGCTGGTTTTTGCAAGAGATGCGAACCAATACTGACATTGTTCGTCAATATAATTATGCGAATACGCGTTCCTATTAAGCGAATACGGGTTTTTATTCGAATAGACCTTACAGTAACTTAATTTTGTAACGCCATGATATAATTCTAAACGTTTTGCAAAAAATATTAAAGACAACTTACTTGGTTTGTACCATCACTAGGGGCAGCGTTTGATTTATCTCCAATGCATGTTGAATCACATAATACGAGAGCATAGAAAAAGCCACTATTCCAAAAACAACATAACTTTTCCGAAAACTTGTTTTGCAAATCGACGAAACAAAGTGATCTAGCTGTACTCTCGCCATCTTTTGAAGAAAATCCAGTTGTTTATATATCGCGTTATTCTCTTATACTCGTACAACCTGTATTCTGAAATCCAAAATCGGCGATAAAATGTAATATTAAATAATTATGTTACTGAAAAACAATAACCTACGTAAACTTATAAATAGCCAGCGTCCATTAATGTTTTCAACGAGATCTAAAATATTGATTTAACCACGTACTAAACCAGCATTATATTTAAAATCTATTTATCAACAACGGTTTTGCCTTTTCAATCGAGAACGCTGACGATATTGCGATAAAGCGTACTTTACAATTCAGTAACAATTATAAGTCTCAGGTTTCTTATTAATGGTTTGTCAGCCCGTACATTGCGTGAATGGAGCATACAAGGGGTGATCCAGAATTAACCCGACTGTTTCTATATATTTTGTCATGGTCATAATTTTGGACTGAAACTTTGCAAGGATAAACTTCACGTATACCAGTCTACAAATATGCCTAAAACTAACTACAATGGGTAACATGAACCCACATGTGTCATCACAGAAAACTATGACCCAAGCATGTATGTGAGTGAAATCAGAGGTTTAGAGAAATCGCTGAGGTACTGGAAGCTGCTATAATATGTGTCAAAAAAGAAAGTATACAGTTGCAGTGTACAAATATATATGTATCGAATCCCTACATTCTGCTATCGCAAAGAACAATTGCACAGTCATGTATAAACAAAAATATATGTTTTTCTGTGACCAATTGTAAGGTTATAACTTGGGTAATTTTTAGAACGATGTGAATTTTGTCCGTGACGTCATTTTGTAGTAATTAATGATGCTTTCATGGTGCATGTCGCCTTCTGACGTTTCCCTTCTTGCACTCGTTCTTTGAAATTATCGATTATATTTACACATGTGTCTTAACTGATCTTCTAACCTTGGCTTTAGATGGTAAATATCGATTCAGAAGGAAATAAACTCAACCCGTTTCTTGCCTTTATTCAACCAGCTCATACCTAAACGCCTCAGTTGATTTATTGTTTTGAAAGATGCAAGATGTGCCAGGGCCACACATTGTACGTAAGGGGTTGAATGAATGCCTTGAAAACAGTGTAGCAATACCACGTGACTTTTGACTACAGTTACAAGAAGAAATTTGTAAACATTGGAAACTAAAAAAGCCATAAGTATTTTATTTCTTCATCGATTTCTATGAAATATACGCCACGCTAAGGGGACAATTATCCATGAAATATAAAATCTTTTTTCGCGGCTGGGTCGTTTTGACAATTACCTTGTGAAACCATGGAACGTGTAGGTTTCACAGGGTAATGGAAAAATCGGTAAAACTGCTGAAAAATACATTATATTTCACGGAACGCAAATACTTTTCCCCTTAGCGTGGCGTATATTTTATAGAAATCGATGAAGAAATAAAATACTTATGGCTATATTTGTGTTCCAATGTTTACAAATTTCTACTTGTAACTGTAGCCAAAAGCCACGTGGTATTGCTACCCTGGAAAAGATGGTATCAAAGTAATTTCCAGGAAATACCTCTGTGGTATGACATGGCCCACCCACAGCCGGATATACATCATTGCGACTTCTTCATGTGGGACTATGTGAACTTGCTAGTGTACAGCACAGAGTCACAAACGTCTAAATTCACGAGGAACATCATATTAAGAGAAGGTAAGAAGATCAGTTTCGACACATGTGCAAATGTTATTAATAGTTTAAATGAACAAATGCAAGAAATAGAAACGTTAGAAGGGTGACCACCTTGAGAAGGTCATACATTACTGAATAGACGCCACGAGCAAAATAAGGTAATTTTAGTATTTTTACATTTTTCTAAAAATTAGCCAAACTATAACCTTAAATTGGTCCCAGAAAAAATGTTTTGTTTATGCATACATGAGCAAATTTTCTTTGCGATAGCAGAATGTAGAGATTTGATAAATAGACACTGAAACTGTATATATTTTGTACTTTCCTTTTGGACACTCTATATGATCAAATCTTTTGAAAAGTACAGGACATATCTAGCAGATACTAGTATTGTATATGGTGCTGGTGTTTTTTTTGTATTTTCCAACAATAGTATGACCCTAATCGAAACATTCCGGTTCATTCAGGATCGGCCCTCGGTGTAGGAAGAATGTTTTAATTTATGAATTACATTTTACCCCTATATATATAGAATATGAGTATGAATATGTTTTCACAAAAACTGCATACATTACGATTACATGTAATTGTTATAGATACAGCAAAACTGTTTTTAACTAAAACATTTTTAGAATCTTCAAAGGTAGTTAATACGCGTTTTCACTTGGTATCTGTTTTGTTTGTTTAGCATTTATTTACAAAATCTATCCAAATTGATCATTTAAATGAAGGTTTACATTCATCAGTTTAAATAAACGTACCACATTGAAAATATGGAGGTATACAGTCTATCTTGTACTATGTGCTTTTCTTACCCCACCCACCATTTTTATACAAGAAATATTTAGTCATGCATTTTGAAATTTTTACTAAAGATGTCTGTGATAAAAATGTTTATTATTATTATACATCTATATTAGCATTTAATTTTTTTATTCATGTCTGAAACTCACCAGCAAAATCCAAGATGGCGTCCAAGATTAAGCAGGATTAAAACAGTTGTTATTTAGGTGAGATGGCCCCAAAGTAAAGTTAGGTACTCATTTGCTACTGTGCAGCATCAAATAAGCATACTACATTGACAACTTTGAAGCAAAGTTTAAGATCATACCAAGTGCAAAGTATAAAAATAACTGAACATATGACCTTTGAAGATTCTAGAAATGTTTTAGTTAAAAGAGTTTTGCTGTGTCTATAGAAATTAAGCTAAGTTATTTAAAAAAGTTGCACCATAATCCTGATATTTTCATAACATTAATAATAGGCTAGTCCTTTCAAAAAGGCGGCCATATTGGATGCCATCTTGGATTCCTCAGCTCGCAACCATTATGCCAATTTATGCCGGCAGTTTAATAAACTTCAGATTTTCCCGGCCAGTTTGGTTTATAACACTGTTTGTTAGCTATAGGGGTCAGGGTATGTTTGTCTGAAGGTGGTTAAAGCTGCTCCACCTATGGCGAGTTAGACGCGGTAGAGACCATTTGCGAGCAGGTGAAGTGAATAGAAGCGTCGGCGTCTTTTGTTCTAGGTGAAAAAGTTAAAAAAAACAATGAAGGTCCATATTTTCGCGCTCGCTTTGCTTGCATAATCACATCTAAGGCATGCTGCTTGTATTAACAGTCCACGTTTTGTAGCTCACTTAATTTCCTAGGAGTTCATATTTATCCCCCTAACTCCAAATCCTGAATCCGCCGCTAAACATTAAACTAAAAACACTCATTCTGACGTCGATGAGGTGCTCTACTTGCCTAATATATCTCGGGCTTTATATTAAATTCTGGTTCAGGTCAGTTATTCATGCATTATAATTGAGGGTACCCGTCTGCATATTGTAAAAAAAACACGCAAATTGATATAATTGTTAAAATTGTTTGAAAATACAATTTATAGTATTGCATACATAGACACTCAACACGTACCTTATTTGGACCAAATCCGATTTTACCAATTATTTACCTATATATGACAGATGACGAACAAAAATCGCTGACAATTCATATGCCTTTTATATCACTTGTCGCATATTTTTAATATTCACTCAAATGCAATGTTACCGGTACCACCATACAGCTAATACATTTTACTTTCAGGATATATATTAACACTTTAGTCCTTTCATATGTACACCCTTAACACAACGAATGCAAG
Organism: Spisula solida; assembly: GCA_947247005.1. Classification (NCBI taxonomy): domain Eukaryota; kingdom Metazoa; phylum Mollusca; class Bivalvia; order Venerida; family Mactridae; genus Spisula; species Spisula solida. The sequence goes on from OX365958.1 coordinate 15,572,095, forward strand.
AATTACGAATATCATTCAACCCCCGAGGTCGGTCGTTTCTAAGACGTTCAGTATAATCAAGCTATGCATGCTTGTAAACAATATGTATGCTTCACAAACGGACATCACAACTCATCTTATCAGTTATTGTAACTAAATAATTTACATCACCTGTCAAAATAACACAGCAATATTAATTTCTCTAGATAAATAATTAAAATATATTTGTATGAAATCCCTTTTGCTAATTTTCCATTCTATTTACTATTCCGATAACATAACATATCATGTAAGCTTTCTACTTCTTCTTCCTCTCTTCGTTGGCAGGACCTGGTATTTTACTGCAGGTAATTTTAATGAATTAATTTAATGCAGGTATTTTCCACCAGTAATATTGATGCACAAGCGCAGGTTTGCCTTTGTTTCAATAATCCATTGAGTTTGTAATAACGGCATACCGCAGTATAAATATGCTTTGTTAATGTCCAAAGGTATTGTGTAAATGCGGAATTGCCCATCTGAACTTTGAAATTTGAACTTTATTTAATATGATAATCTGATCATCTTTGCACGTTCAGACACACTCTATTAACTTCGCGGGTATCCAGACATGCTTTACACCGATTATAGTTCTTTTCATTGGTTAGACTGGAATCCACTTACGAATGCACTCTCGATTACTTTTCCAGAGCAAACCTCAATCGATGACAAATCAAACTCATTCATGCGACGCAACGAAATGTGAAAACATATTGAATAAATATTACTATTGTCAGGATAATGAATACTGTATTGTCATAGTTAATTATGTGATATTTGATTTGATATTGATTTGAACATTATTTGCTTTACATGTTTACACAGTACCTGAATCCTTTGTTCCGTTGAATGCCATCTTTTGTAGATATGTTATGACCTGTATAAATGTTTTGCTCTCCGTATTGGAGGAATAAATAGAGGATATTTGTTGATCGAATTTTATTTCACCGAGTGATCACAGAAAATCAATATTTTCACGAGTGGTGTAGCCACGAGTGTAAATTTAATTTCCTGTGATCACGAGTGAAATAAAATTGATCTTACACCAAAAATCAACAAATTTTCTGTTTATTATAGGCCTCAATTTCTCTAAAAATGTGCCGTAATTTGCTTAATTGGAAAAAATCACGTCGAAATTGGAACGTCACGACGTGAGAATTATGATGTCATGATGACGTTACGCATATTTTAAAGCCCCGCGCCGTTGACGTCATGTTTCTTTTTCTGCATGATACTGGAACCAGCTTCTAAAACAGTGAAATAACAAAGTGATAATTTCACTGTTATTTTCACTGTTATTTTCACTGAAAAATCTCCATAATCCATTGAAAGCAATTAATAAAAGTGTATCTATCTGTAACACAAAACTCGCCCTACCCAATGATATTCTTTTCGAAAACACCAAATAGATGAAACGTGAGTGTATCGTTGATAAAGAGTAAAACAAATTTAAATTCTTTTGTAAATTTATGTTATCTTTATTTATTATTCTTAGAAAGGTGCATTTGTACTAAAGGGTTCAGATTTTCATGGTATCAAAAACAAGAAAAGGCTTTCGATATCTTCATATATTATTTACATTCATAGACAACACGGTTAGAACTACCTCCATGCAAAATCCCATCGAAATTGATCAACTAGTTTAAAAGTTATACCGTGTAATGTATACCACTGTGTCCAGTCAATCACTGAGGTGCATTCAATAGAAACGAAAATGCTATTCTAAACAAGAAAAAAGAATTTCCCATGTTATAAACCTTTCTAGATAATTATAAATTTTATAAACAAGAGGGCCCATGTTTTTTATGACTTGACCATGTGACCTAGTTTTTACCCTAGACATAGGCGGATCCAAGGGGGGCGGACCCGGCGTACGCCCCCCCCCCCTAAAATCGCCGGAGCCTAGGTAATTTCACATATTTTGGATGTAAGAACAATATTGATATGCAATTTATTTCGCTCGCTTCGCTCGCGTAAATTAAACAATAATCAATTTATGGATTTTAAAGTGAACTTAATGCTGTATGCAAAAACAAGATATCGGACTGATTGGTAGCATGGTGCCAAACATCGGCTGCAGAAATGCCGAGATTGTTGCACATTAAAAAATGTCCGACAAGTCATAAAATATTAATAGAGTTGGCTTTATTTTCTAATAAACCTGTCCTTTTAATTAAAAATAAGATACCTCAGAATGCAGCTGACGTGGTTCTATTTAAAATGTCACGAGATAGAAAGCCACTGGCCCGTGGACTCCCTAGTCGCTGCATCCCAAGTACTTCACATTTCCACTTAAACAAAACTGAAGCCCTGGAGTTCGTAGGGTATGCTGCTCAGATAGGCATTGCCTTTTTCGTGACGAATTCACAGCAGCTATATATCAGTGAATATTATCAAGTCGATTATCGTTAGTCCTGACTATGCTGTTCATATAAACAACGATTTTTCTAGCTCGCTTCGCTCGATGAAGAACTACGTAAATTCAATGAAAGCTTTTGATTTACCATTGAGTTGTTTGGGTATGCTGCTCAGACAAACACTGATTTTTTTCTAATTCTGACAATTACTGCATCAGTGAATATTACCAAGTAATAAGAATGTGGTGTATGAAGCTGAAATAGATAATTGCATTTTTTCTTGCTCGCTACGCTCGCACAACCACTATAAGTTATTTTTTTCAAGTAGGGAATGAGTTTGGGGGATATGCTGTTCAAATAATTAATGCATATATTCTTACTCGCCTTGTTCTCACAATACATTTTATCAATGAATATTATAAGATAAAGAACGAAATTGTGTGGAATGCTTCTCAGAGATACATTTTTTTTCTAGCTCGCTACGCTCGCACATTTTCTTGAGGGGGGGGGGGTATCAATACATGAATGTACGCCCCCCCCTAACGCCAAATCCTGGATCCGCCCCTGCTAGATGACCTTATATCAAACGTCATCTAGATTTTATAGAGATTATCATTGTGGCCAAGTTTCATAAACATTAAGTCAAAATTGTGACCTCTAGTGACTACACAAGATTTTTCTATTTGATCTTTTGACCTAGTTTTTGAGCCCAGCTAGATAACGTAATATTGACCTTGATCTCGATTTTGTTGTGATGATCATTGTGGCCAGGTTTCAAAAAGGTGAGGTTGAAATTATGACCTCTAGTGACTACACAATGTTTCTCTATGATTTGACCTTGTGGCCTAGTTTTTCACCTCAGATGACCCAATATCGCACTTGATTTAGATTTTGTTGAGGTTGTCATTGTGACCAAGTTTCATAAATATTAAGTCAAAATTGTGACCTCTAGTGACTACACAGGTTTTTCTATGATTTGACCTTGTGACTTAATTTTTGACCTCGAATGACCCAATATCAAACTTGACCTAGATTTTGTTAAGATGGTCATTGTGACCAGGTTTCATAAAGATTAAGTCAAAATTGTGACCTCTAGTGACTACACAAGGTTTTTCTATGATTTGACCAGGTGCCCTAGTTTTTGAACTCAGATAACCCAATATCGATCTTGACCTAGATTTTGTTGAAATGATCAATGTGACCAAGTTTCATAAAGATTAGGCTAAATTTGTGACATGTAGTGTCTACACAAGCCAATTGTTGACGGAAGGACGGACGACGGACGGACAACGGACGAAGAGTGGTCTCAAAAGCTCACTCTGTCACATTGCGACAGGTGAGCTAAAAATGTTTTGGTTTTTCTACTCTCTATTAATGATACAGTTACCTGAGTGTGTCACAGGTCACATTAATAATAAATTGCAGTATGTCGAACGCCTAACCAATGGAGTAGCACCAATTTGCGATTCTATATTGTGTTGTGTAAAGGGTGCGTAAGTATAGGATAGACAACGAGTATTGCGGGTTATGATATTTAGACGGCGAGCTTTAGTGAGCGTCTAAATCTCATGACCAGTGATACGAGATGTTTATCCGACTTAGATCACGTGACTGACTAATTTGTATATAGGTCGTTATTTATTTCCACGTGTATACTCGAGTATCCACAGCAATTTTCTAAATGTAGTATAGGATAGACAATGAGCTTCGCTGGTTATGGCTATTTGCGGCTTATATTTGTCTAAATAGGCTAACACTGTATTTCTTGGGTTTAATATTATTGAAATTGCCAACGGGCCATGCAATTCGCTCTCAGCTCACATTATCATCGGATTCGAGTGTGCACTCATTACTCAACACAAGGACGTTCCCATTATTTATAGCACAGATAATTTAACATGATCCTGACCTTTAGCATAAATTATGCATGAATATATTACAAGGTACTTGCGTTGAATACTAAGTATATAAATTTCCGCGAGCAAATCGTGCAATATTGGTTCATTAGGTTTGTGTTGGTATTACACATCGAGCGTCTTCGTGATACTCTCCGCTTATAAAAACATACACCCGGGGTTATAAATATAGACAATATATCAGCTGTTAAATTATGCTAATTGAAGGTCGAGATTCTCTGGACTATAACATAGTACGGACATCATGTATCTACCTCTCGCTCGCCAAGAAACATAGACTCAGATTTGTGACATAAACCTACATCAGAAGCTATAGTCTCTGCATACATGCACCACTGCATGTTAGGCCTAATTGTGTATCAACACCCTTTCTTTCCGAGAACTGTCATGCCATGTTACAGCCTACCAATCAGGGTTAACAACCTGGATAGCATATGTAGCTTTAAACATGCTGTTCTTCTAATCATGAAGGTGTACTCGTAATTAATATAATACATGTATGTACACTGCAACATGTTAAGGCATAAGTTTCACAGATCACCAAATCCTTTTTAACATTGCAACTGAGACAGTAATTGCATCCACTTTTCCCCTCATTAGTATGTCAGGTAAACGGATTTTGGCGGAAATGAAATAGAAGCATGTAAAAAAAACATTTTTAACAGAGATGTTGATACTTTTTTTTAAATACTGTATTGAAATACGTAATATGCGTTTCAAAAAGTGATAGACAGTCTGTGATAAAGGTAAATTCCCCCATGTACATTGATTTACTATGAACATCATTTGCCATTTATTCCCATTTCCATAGAGTGAGGTGGAAATGCTCGGCCAGTCCAGCTCTAGCTCCGTCACTCCCGAAAGGTTATGTTATGGGAAATGAGAAATAAAGTTTGTTGGACATGTCAGGCAACTTACTGTTTTTGTTTATTCCAAACCCTCGTGTACCTAATTACTAGCACACAAGAAATGTCTCATTATAACTTCTCCTTACCCTATATTACATTTGAGCCGTTCTCCAGGAAAACCGGACTTAGTGACATAACATAACAATAATGTAATAAGATTTATAAAAAAAGCCTAAAATGAAGAAAAAGTCATATTCTTTTATTTAAGTTTAAGTAATTGGACAATATAGTACTATGTCTTAGATTTTATTTTTCTGATAAATTATGTTAAAATAACTTCTGTCGTTGCTATGGTGACCAATTTCTGAAAAGTACCCATATTGAGAAAAACAAGAGGTTAGGGGTTAAAAACAGTAGCTACGATTTTCTATGAGGCAAAACTGACAATTTTGACATGTTTTGTTAAAATAAAAATATAATTTTAAAAGGTGACACAATTTTGAAAAGGTTACGTCAAGAATTATTAAATACTGGATTTATGAACTTCTTGTTAACGTAACGTCAAATAACGTTTGAATGAAGTTTGCAACGTCACTAACAAAGTAGGGGGGGAGTGGTTAGTTTTAAAAGTCTGTAACATTGTAATTTGATGTTATATTTTGCTCAAATTTTTCAGAAACTGTTCAAAAGAGTCTTTTCTTTCTAATGCTATATTGTCATGATTTTCTAATTTTGGTCACTAAGCACGGTTTTCCTGGAGAACTGCTCATTTGTTTATGGGTGTCGTCAGCAAATTGTCTATATAGAACTATATAATATCCTTCTTTCCGACCATTTATTATAATCAAATAATCCCAATGTGATCTATAGATTCCACAAATGCATTGTTTGCTTTTATATTTTATAAGGGTTTACCCCAAAAATGTCCACTTTCACTAGCAATTATGAACCTAGATTTTAATTATGTTACAAGACACACATAATGTGACATTAATATTAATTATACAGAAAAAATATATCGTTGAATTTTTTCACCAACAACATTCTGCTCTGTACTTAATGAGGTTGTCCCAAATAACGATGTTTTCGAAGAGGTTGGAAATCGTACAGCGGAGCTCAAATAGACTACACTGACAAAATACTTTAGTCAATTTGTGTAGAAGAAAAACCAAGTATAATGTTCTAAAAAATTCAAGCTTACATCAATAGTATTTGCAAACATAGGATGTTGATTCTTAAGTGGCTGGAACCGTAGGAAAAGATGACCCACTGTACATTAGGGCTGCGTATCAGTAAGAATGATCGATTCGATATTTGTATAGTGTGGCCAAGATATGATGGCACAATAACATTGTGTTAACGTCACTGGTTGGATCAGACCATATCAAAACGCGGGTAAGTAAATAAACCATGATCATCTAAGCGCTTGTTCAGTTATCTTAAACTACATAATTAAGGATCAATTTCGTTGTGTTTATTATATAGTCTAGTGGTATCATCTCTAATCCCAACGCAGACGGTCTAGGTTCCAATCCCATTCAGATTCATTTTTATTTATTTCGAAATTATTTTTCCCGAAACTCGTGTATTTGTGGGTGTATTATTTACAATCAGATAAACTGTGTAAACTTCACATTATTTAATCGAACTACATTTGTATGACTAAACATATCGTTAAGATAGGAAATGATGACACAGACTCGGACGTTGGTGGTGATGATAATGATAATTACAGTTATTATGACGAGGCGGATGGTGATTGTGATGATGATTTTGCAGATTTATTAAATTATTATGTCACATACACTGGTGATGAGCACTGTTAATTCATATAATTTGTATATAAAATATATAAATGTAATAAAATATAATAAATATACAGAATAGAAAAAGCATATGTAACAAGATAACCGGTATAATTATACTAAGAAAAACGTTTACTAGAACTGTAGTACACAAATCAATAAAAAAATATGCACAAAAGTGAGACTCGAACTAGTAACCTCCATCCATTATTTTATTGTAATTTAAAAGCTTTACCAACTGAGCTAGCGAGGCACATGTAAAAATGTCTCGTATATTTGCTCATATTGCGAAAACGTAATACGAAACAAGCGTTTATTGACCCTGATTGGAAATAAACACCCCTTTCTGTTGAATATAGACCCGTCGGCTAATTTGCATGTGTAAATGTTATTGTGCCATTATATCTTGGCCGCACTATTTTTTTTTTATATCGATACAAAATGGTCGATATTCGATATAATCATTTGATATTTTCTTTTGATAAAATATCTGAATACTGAAAAGAGGCACTTGCAGATTTACAACTTGCAGAACACAATCAAGTCAGGCCTGAGATGTGATAAACAATCTATTTGCACATGTGTTAAATCACAGGAATTTGAAGTTCTTTCAATAAAATGTCACAAAAGTCGGCCCGTCACACATCACTCTACATGTAATATAATATGCGTAGCAGATTCTTCTTTGAAAATTAGATTCACTCGGACATAAGCTACGTCGACGACCTGACCATGTTGAGACGAAACAAATAGACTGCGAAAAATCTTCACTGAAAATGGGGATTGTGTTGATTTACATGTGTATTTTTGTTGATCGATTTTTTGACCGATACGGACACGTTCGATACGATGTATCAATCGAACACAAAATACCGGTATTCGATTTATATCGGAAACCGGTACGCAGCCCTACTGTACATGTGAGCTAGGGTGTGCACAGAAATCGTTTGTTACCACACTACCGTCCCAGGACACATTTCCAGCGAAACCCAACTTGCTACTCTCTTTCACAATATAACTGTTCCATTCATTTAAACTTTGCATGACATTTTCAAACCAATTGAAAAGTTTTCCCTCTTCTCGGTGCGATTATAAGGTAGGTAATCCATGCTGTCCTAATGTTTAGATCCTTTTCGACAGTTACTCATCTTTGGCTCACGCTAGTTCACATGTACGGAAAAAACCGAGGGGTACCGACTAAATTTTTAGTAACCAGTCAAACCCTCCCATGCGCCATTTTGCAAGTTGCCGACGACTGATTCATTTCCTGGTTGTAAATTACGGAAGTTCGCACTTAGTTGTCACTGAAGCAGCTACAATATGGCTGGGCGACTTCCAGCTGTGGTCATTGACAATGGAACGGGGTATGAAAAATCAATTCAACGATCAGAAACTAAGCAAAACACAAAAAAGCCTTCCTATTTCCACACTGCCACTTCCCTGACTTTCCCACAACACTGTCATTGACTAGCATACTGCCTTGTTTACCCAATTATTTTATCCATTATAAGCATAATTACCTCAGTATTTTGTAAGCATTTAATTTCTAACACTGGCAATAGCCCATATGCCACCCTTGGTCTTGTTTGGGTAGGTATTTTCTTGGACCTTACCAGGCCTGGTCTGCTCTGTCCAGGGAGTTGGCGAGTTCTTGATGATTATTGTGGGATTCAGTCAAATGTCTAGCCAAGAATTTACTGAATGCCATCGGTTAAACATGGACCTGTGCAGTGAATAAGCGTAACCAGTTTATGTCAAATATCAATTACATTCTTGCGCTAATGAGTTTAAACTTTTAACAACTATGTGAATTTAGGGCGCCACCAATTTTTTATCTGAAATAAATATATGTATCGAGTAAAGAAGCTGTTGTAACTTGTACTGAGCTGTACATATGAATGAAGAGTGGTCGTGATCTTACAAGCTGGTATATACACCACATATTTCACACTCCAGGAAGTACCTCATCAAGTACACTTCACCAGTTTGTTCAGCCATCTTTGTGACATTATTTCATCAAGTTTATGTTGGATATATTTTCATTTCTATAAGGCTTTACTATTCAACATTTCTTAAAATGCCGTATATGAAGCACGCTGTCATTATTGACAATGGCACAGGGTATGTTTTTCTTACTTTTTTCCTTCGATCAATTTTTGGTGAAAAGCTTAAACCAGGGGCGTTAATGATTTCCTGTTTCTAAATATTCTTAATAAAAGATACCCGATTTGGTGAAATCTGTGCAAAAATGCTAATTTGTAGGGACAGGGCCACAGATTGCCCAGTTAATTTTGTTGATGTTTATTCCAGTTTAATCAAAGCAATGCCAATTCTCAAAAAATGTTCAGTTACAAATCAGTTTTCCTGAAATAAAATAGTAAACTACACGTTCATTAGATATAATAAAAATAAATCAAGATTTTCAAATTTTAAGCAATATTGCAACTTCCTGGGTATGGATGCAGGGCCATAACTACACTTTTGGGGACATGGGCCCTCAGATAGGGGAATTCTGCATTGTTTTGATATATAGATATCAATACTTTCATATTAGTAAAAGTATTTACTGTATATTTGAAGGGATATTTTTCAGAAAATAAGGGAAAACTATCTATTCATTTACAAGAGGAATGCAGCAGAAATTTTGTCCCTAAAAAGGTGGATTGAGGGCCAAGGGATGATAAGAAAATTGGTGAAAAAACACACCAACATTTCTGTAATTTTTCTTATTTTGGTATCTTATGGTTATAGAAGAGACAGTTGCTTGATACAAGGAATCCGGGTATGATACCCGAATAAGCTCCTTGGTTCTTTAATGTGCCTAGTGTATAGCCAGTGATTTTTATACCCCCGTATCGATAGATGGGGAGGCATATAGTGATTCACCTGTCCGTCCGTCCTGGTTAACCCAAATTGACCGTTTCTTCTAGCATCTTTATGGCTTGCTACAAAGCTTCCAAACTTGCATGGATGTTGTATATGAACACTCTCCACACGCCATTTTGACCTTCACCTTGACCTAATTTTGGACTTAGACTTATTTATGGACAAGGCTTCCACAGGGGGCATAAGCGTTTATTGAACGCAGTCTTGTTTTCCTTCTTTGTTTGCTACCGGTAAACGGTACCTTCCCAATTAGAAAAAAGCTATAATTTCCCCAAATTTGAAGGGAGAAATTCCCAATGAACATTAAAAAATTTTTTTTTTAAAAATCGGACATAAAATGACAAAGTTATGAACATTTTTGACAAGAGGTCAAGCATAAAAGTTTACAGAAACCAGTAAACAGTCACATGTAATCTCTTTTTCTGTTTTATATGGCCTTTCTGCTTCATGAAAATTCCCAATTTCAAGTTGTCACGACGCAAAAATTCCCAATCTGAACGGACCCGGACCCTTTCCCAAAGAAGCGAAAAGAATCACTGATAGCATTGATACATGCAATACTACCTCTAGGTTTAACCAAGCAGTTTCTATCCAGACGCAGGGTGGGAAACACTGAAAAGAATTAAGTAGAGTTGCGTATGAGTCAGAATATTCTATACGTTATTTGTATAGATACAAAATGAGTGCTATTAAATATATCATGTGATATTTTCTATTGGCTATAATGCAGACTTTCATTATGTATCCAACTCACTGAACACAAGACGACACAGGTCTGAGATGTGGTATATAATATTGTTTCTTCAAGCGCCGTAGGTGTCACTAGATAAAACGCTAATTAGCGGATTATACAACGCCTGGTAGTCTGTCGGTATGTTTGATGTTTAAATGACACGCGCAGACTGTTATTTTGAGATTTCCAGGAGTCGGCATATACGCTCAAGGCAACAATAAAGCATTTGCTGTATGAAATTCTGACTTGTACATTTTGGTGACGCAGTGGGCATTTTATCGAGGGTCTGTCAAGATGACGCACAATGTAGAATTTCTGAGCGTCAAAATTGGGTCATTTGCAAAATTCAAGCGTCAAAACCCATAGTCCCATGAAAGCCCTGAATCATGAGTGGCTTTCAGAGGGATTTTTGTTTGAATCACTTGGACATTAAGCTATGCCGACAGAACCAAGGAGTCTAATCAGAAACATAACTGTCCCTTCCCTTGAAGCCTGATGTCATTCATTGACCAATTAGGCAAGGAATATAACGTAACACTACACACAACTGTCACAGTCGAGTGCAAACTTATATTTAAGCTTCCAATGGCAGGGCTCGACACTAACCCTCGTCCGAGACCAGTGAAAATCCAGAAGGACCAGTGAAAATTCAGGAGGACCAGTAACTGTCCTATTTACAAATTTGGCGCTTTTGCCCTGTCGGACCAGTGGCCAAAATAGTTACTAGTGTCTAGACCTGAATGGAAGTCTATTTCACATAAGAAGCCAGCAAATTTCTCTGTATTAAAATGCAAGGAAACTATGTAAAACATTTTGCTGTTTTGGTCTGTATTTACTATTAAAACTATTCTGGTATGTTTGCAGGTACACAAAAATGGGCTATGCGGGTAACACAGAGCCTCAGTTTATCATCCCATCAGCTATCGCTGTAAAAGAATCCGCATCCGTGGGAGACAAATCAATCAAGCGCCTTGGCAAAGGAGTCGATGACTTAGATTTCTTTATTGGAGACGAAGCTGTTAATGCTACATCTTATTCTGTTAAGGTATGTGTGTGTGTGTGGATATTTGACTTTTGATTTATAAAATGTCCAAACAATTTACATTTTACCCCTTAGGTTGCTGACTTAAGCAGTCTGTCAAACCATCACTTGTCCCATCACCCGGGGCGAGTAGTAATATAAGGGCAAGTCCCTTCTGCAGTAGTTATGTATCAATTCTTAAGGAAAACATTTAATTTTAGTGATTCAGACAATCTAAAATTCACAGACTGCAATGAAGGGTATTTTATCAAGATAAAAATCATTATATATAGTGAACAAAATTGGAACCCCAACTCGGGTTCAGTGGTTGTATTCTATTGTAGCTGATAATAAGCTATTGGGACGTCACATCAAACAATATGTTTGGATGTGGTAGGTGTTGAGATATTTTAGCCGTACGCTTAAGAAAAATGTCAGTTGGAATGGGCCAGTCTTTGTAACTCTGCTGTATATTGATACTTTTAATGGTAGTGACTGAAAGTGACCCTAGGGTTATCTTTCTTTCATGGAGAGTAACCTGTCTTACCCTATCTATTTTGTTATGCTTGGGGGGGGGGTTGTTTGCATACTTGTATTACATTTACCTTCAATAGATGCATTTTAATCCTTTGAGTAAAACTTAACATACCAAAAAACATGAACAAGGAAGTTTATGTTATCAGTGGTATTATGTCATCTCTATGTAGTATAAAGGAAATTAAATGTTTAAACATGTGTATGATGTCAAGGAAGTTAAATCAGTGGGGTTATAATTGTTGTATGTACATAAAGATCATGCTACATATCATACCATGGGATAAGCTGTCCCAATCCAGCCTGGGTATTTGCTGTCGGGCATGTGCCCGGGTATTTGCTGTCGGGCATGTGTCTGGGCAATCTGATTTAAATCATATCCTCAAACCTGCTACTGTAAGGAAGATCAAGTACTTTAATCAGATTGGTGTCTGGGTATTTTGCTGTCGGGCATGTGCCCGGTTATTTGCTGTCGGGCATGTGCCCGGTTATTTGATGTCGGGCATGTGCCCAGGTTTTTGCTGACGTGCGTCTAATATTTGTTGTCAGTTTGGAAAGTCATTGGAAACATGCATGTTAACTGGAGAATTTTGTGTAAAATCTGGAGACAACATAATGTTGAACTGGATACAAATGTAAATTTTAGCCTTACTGGCCCAAAACAATAATTTATACACAGTTGCCTTATAAGCACGGTATATATTATTTATTTATGTCAGTGGCCTATCCGAGACAGTATACATGTATATATGTTTTATATAAACGGCCAAGATCTGACACAGCATACATGTATATTTATTTTATTTCAGTGGTCTATCTTACATACATGTAACATATTTGTATATTTACTTTATTTCAGTGGCCTATTCGACACGGTATTGTTGATGACTGGGATTTAATGGAAAGATTCTGGGAGCAAGCAATATTTAAATACCTCCGTTCAGAGCCTGAAGATCACTATTTTTTACTGGTAAAATACTACATGCAAATATATTACAGCCAACATTATAAATTGTAAAATCTGGATTTGCTGCATTAGAAAGAAAGAACTTCTCTGCACAAAATAAAAGTTATTAATAGGATGAAAAAATTAATAGAATTGACACTAAGATACGGTCATTTGAAATTTCATAAGCTGAATTTTTATGATAGATGTTTGAAACAGAGGTTTGCTGTAGGGACCTGTGCTAAATGCGCCTCAAACAGACGTGCGACTAATTTTCAGAGTTTGACATTATGCCTTAGTTGGACCCTTGATTGTTATAAACTTTACAGTTAAGCCTTTGGTTAATGTGCAGAACTTGTTTGTAGATCAGTACTACTGTTATCAAAATGACAACTAAAATCTATTGACAATTTGACTTAATTGAACAAACAATAAACAAACAAATGGTTGAATTCATTTAAATACATATGCATTAAAAATCCAGAGTGTAACAATGTTATAAGCGGAGTGTTTTACGTTTTGCAGACAGAACCTCCATTGAATACGCCAGAAAATCGAGAATATACGGCAGAAATCATGTTTGAGTCTTTCAATGTACCAGGATTATATATCGCTGTACAGGTAAGATTGACTTTATCTGTCATTGAACTATAAGGTTAACCCGTAAATGTTGTTGTTCAGGTTTTTTTCTGATTTTGGGGAATGGGTCTGACCCCTCGTGAGGAGAAAAAATTGCTTTAAATTGCAGTAGTTAAACGCAGTAAAATTTGGCTGCTTCATCGGGATATGAACGACAGGTCACATGACCGTTTTATCCTATCAGAATACAGCATTTATGTGAAAATACACAAAGTTGTAATTATAAGGGCCATAAATGTTTGTTTGCTATATCTTATGTGTTTTACAAACATCTCTTGTTTGTATGTTCCCTAAATTTCGGTATGGTGGTCCTTTGATAATGACCCAGTTTCTAGAGTTTGTTTTTGTCACAGCTTAGTGTAAAATATGCATACTTTTTGGGAAAAAGTTTTGATTTTTTGGGAAAAATGGAGGTTATTTGGCTAGGGGAAGGTGCCTGTATTCGGCCCTAAAAATAGCCCAAAAAATCACTGCTGTTATTATCTGATCTATTATTTTTACAATGTAGATGTAAATGTTATACCTTCATATCATTATATATTATTGTTCCCACCTGTTTATACTATGATCACATGACTGTACAGTAGTATTATGATTGGGCATCATAAACCTGTCAAACAGTGTGTATGATTGTCAGTAATAATCAAGTATTTGTCTCAATCTGATCCATGTGTCGATTTCTCCTTTAGTGGTAATACTTCAATAACGTTTTTATTGTTCTGTCTGATACATAATGATCTAGTGATATACAATGCCGATGAATGTATTCACACATGACCCATTTATTGACTCCATAATTTGACATCTATATAGTAACCATTCAGTGTTGTTTTCAATGATGAATCCAACATTTTTTCAATCTTATTAAAATGGGACCAGCTTAATGCCCTCTCTGTGACAGGGGTGTCAATTTTCCTGATTTATCCAGAATTCCGGATTTATCATTTTGACCAAAATGAAAGTTATTTTAACAAAAATATCTCAAGAAATGGCAAACGTATGATAAATTTAATCATCTCTAATACAAACTGAGTTAATTATGGAAACAACTTCATTGAAGGCCTCTTATTTGGCAAACATGGTCAGCCGCATACAATTTTCCTGATTTTGAGTTTGGCCCTGTTGACACCCATGCTTCGAAGAAAATATTTCCTCCCCCTTATTTTGTGTTTCAACATTCTCTATCATTCCATGTATGTCAGTAGTTTGATTGGGGGATTCATTTCAAAAAGATAATATTAAGACAGACAGGGAACGCAGCACTCAACTTAACCAGCCGAGCACAGAAAACATAAAAACATACAAGGCACAATCAATGTCCAACACTTAACTGAACGAGAAATGAATTGCCAAAGTCCCAGCTGTCAAAAAGCTGAATGAAGTAGTTTCAGCAATCATCGTGAGATATAGCTGTATGTATGATAGAGTGATCTCCCTTGATCAAACTTGTTTATATTTACTATTATGCATATTATTTGTGTACACTAATATTGACACTTGCACACTGTTTCCAATCTAAAATATTCTACTAGACAATCGGGGGGGGGGGGGGGGGGTGAATCCACCAATCAGCTGATTTCAGCCATTTGGACCAGGGCTGGTATTCACAAAGCATCTTAGTGGAAAACTTAAATATTTTGACTTAAGTCAAAAACTTGGGTTGCGCTTATTTCCCACACATTGAAGATTAACCCATGTTTTCTTAGTGATTATTTTAGCTCTTGCTACAATGCTTTAAACCTATGTAAAAATTCAAGAATTTTGACTATCTTGTTAGGCTGACACACTTAAGGAAATTTGATGTTTTTAAGAAAATTCTAAGATTTCTACTAAGATGCTTTATGAATACCAGCCCAGACTGAATAGTTTAAAAACTAAAATGGTCCATTTCAGTCTGAACCACTAAGTCTTGAACATGATGTATTTGGAAACAAGGAGGTACTTTAAGTTGCTTAATCGCCTTCTAATGTGACCGTTGACCAACCCATACACACTCTCAGGACATTGATTCCTAGCGTTATATTTACTACAGGACTGTATTGAATACTGAATTTAATTCCTTAAATTTAGTTGATACTATCTGATAAATCATCAGCTGTAACCACTTGTGTTATATCTTGTAGGCTGTGTTGGCTTTGGCAGCTTCATGGACATCGAGACAAGTAGGGGAGAGAACCCTTACCGGCACTGTGATAGATTCAGGGGACGGAGTTACCCACGTCATTCCAGTAGTAAGTATATGTATTATGCAATCGTAAAGTTTGCACATACAACATCGAGATTTTCATTGAAAGTGCTATTCTAAAGTGGTATGTTTTCAGAAATGTTGTAATGTGAAATATCAGTTTTGTAGAATTATTTTAAATTGTTGTTTGACATGTGATTATACTTTGACAAAAAGTTTTCTTATCATTTCCTGGTTTTGAATAGATTGTTGTTGGATATATCCGTGTCAGGCCAAAAAATGCAATCTGTATGTTTGGGTTACCCGACCCTTCCTTTGACAGTTGTTGCATGTAATTGCAGGACTTGTTTAAAACTAGATGGTTGTATAACTTTCTCATATGGCAAGCTTATGCACATATTAATATTTAACCCAAGAGATTGGTTGACCCTAGGAACTTCGTTTTAAGTCTTATTGGTTAACAGTAAGTATTTTAGTCATATTGAGACTATCAAGTCACATTATCGTTACATGAGTTGAATCAGCAGTTATCTGGAACTAACCTGCTGAGGGGTATGCAAAGGAGATGCACCTGTACCATTTTGTAACAACTTTGGTATGTCGCTTCCTGGGGTCCAACCCCAGTCCTCTTGCACTTAGGCACCTAGGAACTCAAATAGCTGTATACTATACAGAGCTCTCGTTTGGTATTTGAGACTGGCGCCAGGGGGCTGTGACAGGGGGAATTTTGCGTGATTTTCAAGTGGTTTTTTTTCGGGGGAAGAGTACATACAAGTCGAGGAATTCGCATGTAGTCTGTATATAAAGTGGCCTCAATTGTTTATCAGAGCGTATTTTCTAGAACATTAACAGATTCAATAATACTTGCGATCAGCAGGCAATATGACAATAATTTACACGAAATTTTCAGAACGGAAGTAGTTAAAATTACGATCATGCTAAAAACCGTTTGAAACGGAACGTCGGTCGGTACAAATGCCAGTTTATATGGTATGTGCTTCTCGTTGCCAATTTTTTTGTTTTTTGAGCAGCTAGGGGAATTTTTTGTTAGTAAAGCGGAAAAAACATACTATTTTCAGGGGGGAATGGGGCCGATATTCGGCCCTAAATTCTGTCAAGCGAGAGCCCTGCTATATGTGATTTAACTGTGTACTATGTGTATGTATACTATAGGCTGAGGGCTATGTGATTGGTAGCTGTATAAAACATATCCCTATCGCTGGTAGAGACATCACATACTTCATACAACAGTTACTGAGAGAACGAGAGGTTGGCATACCTCCAGAACAATCTTTGGAAACTGCTAAAGCTATCAAGGTAAGGCTCGTCTGTAGTCTAGTTTTCATTGTAACATTCTGTGTTAGTTAAAGGCACTAGAAGTGTGATTTACCCCATACAAATGACAACATTTCTTACATTATATTCATTCATGATAGAATTTTATAGTTAAGTCACTTTTAATGGTCAATGTTTAGCTCTACCTTTCGGTAAGTCTATTTAAATAAGACGTCACAAGTTATATAGAAAACAAGTGAGAAATTTAGTTCAGACGCTGGTAACAGTCACAACTTTACAGGCCTTGACACTAACTATTTGGGGCACTGGTCCGACAAGGCAAAAGCGCCAAATTTGTAAATAGGACAGTTACTGGTCCTCCAGAATTTTCACTGGTCCTTCTGGATTTTCACTGGTCTCGGACCAGCAGACCAGTGTTAGTGTCGAGCCCTGCTTTATTTGTGACAAGACGTTTATAATCATGTACAATGATGCAGATGGCATTCTTAAGTGTTGCTTTACTGTAAAATCACTTATTTTCATAGGCATTTAATTTTGTGGATTTTTGTAACAATGCGATTTTGTGGAGTCTTAAATTCATGGATTGCACAATGTCACGATGAAGGATAAAACCTTGTTCTGTAATCAGGATGTCGCTTAATCATGGTATTCGTGGTAGAGTTCAACCACTAAATCAATGATTTAATCCCCACGAAAAATATTGACTTAACTGTAAATGAAAGAGACATTTCAAAACTGAAAGAGTGGAGATAAAAAAGCTTTGTTATGTGTAATATGTATTCATTTTTCAGGAAAGATATAGTTATGTATGTCCAGACATTGCAAAAGAATTTGCCAAGTATGATCAGGATCCATCAAAATGGATGAAACGTTACGAAGGCATGAACTCTGTATCAAAACAGAAGTTTGGGGTCGATGTTGGGTACGAGAGATTCTTAGGTCCAGAAATTTTCTTCCATCCAGAGGTAATGTTTAATTCCTGATAAATGTTCTTACATGTATGAAAAAGATAATGGAAAATCAAACTGGGAAAGTGCACTCAACAGATAAAGCCGAGCATGAAAGGAACAAAAAGGAACACACAAGAAGGAAAACACACACCACATGCATTTGTAACAATGCCCAATTATTGAAATGGTATAATACTGCAGCCAACAAACTGCTCATTTAACACTAGATCATTTGTTGTTCAAGGATTTAATCGACGGATAATCAAATTGTATTAAATTAGTAGTATGAAATATGATAAAACTATGATAGTGCATGGTTGCATAATTCAATAAATTTGGCTTTATTTAATAAATCACATATTGGTTTACTAACAATTTCCATTGAATTAATCTAATAGTTTATCTAATATTTAGTTTAGTTTTAGATTTTATGAATCTCATGTAGCTTACTTATGTTTCATGAAATTCATGATATTGTTTATACAGTACAACCTTTGTAGAGCTACACCCTTTGGCAGCTGCAAAGGTTGGTTGTTGTTAGAGGTTAGGGAAATTTTAAATGTGTTGTTGTATAGAGGCTGTTGCTGTACAGAGGGCGGCTCTGGAGAGGTTGTAATGTACATTGTAAAATCATTTTGTGACTTCTATTCTGATGTATGCGGAGTTGTTAGATGCCAGTTAGTAACGATTGGTACCTGAGAAACGCTAGTTAGATGGTATTAAAAATAGTACCGAGAATTTGACATGACTCTCAACCTTCTATTAGCTTGATTTAACAGCTTATATATTTTCTATATATTTATAATCCCAGGTTTTTGTTTTCATAAGCGGGGGAAATGTCACGAAGACACTCGAGGAGTAATACCAACATAAATCTAAAGGAATGATATTGCACACTTTGCTCGCAGTAATTTATATATTCAACGGATGTACCTTGTAATATATTCATGCATCAAGGTCAGGTTCAGGTCAAACTCTCGGTGCTATACCAACATTCTGACATACATAAAAAATATGTAACACACAGTCATTACAATAATAATTTGTATTACAGTTCTCAAACCCCGACTTTACCACACCTATATCAGAAGTAGTAGATACAGTAATCCAACAAAGTCCTATAGATGTCAGGAGAGGTTTATACAAGGTAGGTCTTCATTCTGCTTCATACTTGCCATGATAGTTATCTTCTATATGCAATACATTGTCATTGGGCTCCAGAGGAACAGATAGGGTTTTAGGCATTTAGGTATTTTACCCCCAAGTTTCAATTTTATTTGGGTTTTGACAAATTTTAATTGGGTATTTATACTATTTAATAAAACTTATTGGGTAATTGGTCTTTTATGTACTATTTTTCACTATAACATCATTTTCTATTTTCTTTTTCTTACCCCCTCCTCTCAAAATCTATTGGGTTTTTAAGAAAATTAATTGGGTAATTATCCCAATACGCAGCTTATCTGTAGCTCTGGGGCTCTTGTTATTTGTTATAATGCCCCCACCCTCCCCATAGATGAGGAAGTATTATATTGCTTTCTGCATATTGGTCAGTCTATTAGTTGGTTGGTAGACCTAATGCTTTCTGATTGATGGCACAACAATGATTGGGCCTAGAATCTTCAAACTTTGTAGGGAGGTTGGTCATTGTCAATAGGTGACCCCTATTGATTTTTTAGGGTCAAGTTTGCCTTAACATTCTACTTGAAAGATTAGATTAAAAGGTTTCTAATCAATAGCCTAAGATCTTCAAACTTCATAGGCTTTGATTATCATAAGTCAATGGCCCCTATCGATGAACCCTATCGATTTTGATGTCTGTTGCTTAAAGTTGCTATAACTTAATATCACTAACTATTAGCTTGCCATGGAGGCTTACATGTTTTATAAACCCCTCTTTATTATAATTTCCATTAAAAATTCCCTCTCATGTTAATCTTTCTCAGCAACCATCAACCATAGTTCAGTTCGACTTAAAAGGAAGTGTCTCTAACAAGAAATACATAGTTATATGGTATTCATCGTATGTGTAAGTTATGATTTGATGATTGTTCACTTATAAAGTAAACATTAACATACCATCTATATATTACAGAACATCGTACTGTCAGGAGGTTCCACTATGTTCAAGGATTTTGGAAGAAAGTTACAGAGAGATGTAAAACGTGTTGTAGATGCTAGATTGAAAATAAGTGAAGAACTTAGCTTAGGTAGAATTAAGGTATGTACATGTATTTATCACATGGCTTTCCTTGTATCCTGATTAATATCAGGAGTATGTATATTCTTATACTACTGTATAATGTTCAAATGATGTCACTTAATCTCCAAAATGACGCCAGTATGATAATGCTGTTAATGACGTTATTTTTGGTGTCAATTACAAAACAGCCTGTTTTTCAACAGAACTATGTGTATTTTGGTATTATTGGTGTCATATGATAAAAAGAATCTAACACTTGTTGTCAATTGATACATACTGATATTTCACTTGTTCAGGAAATATTATTAGGCTTGCAAGAGACTCGCTTGAAAATTGGTTTCTACCAAATATGTTATCCACGTAAAATAAAGTCGTTACTTACTTAATAAAAATTCCAGAGCTCTTTAAATGTAAGTTTGAATCAATTGACAACTTGTGACAGATTTTCTATAAAACCTGGTTAGTTCATGTCATACATCATCCCATGGATGTCAGTATGGCGGTTTGATGTTGGGATGGGTGTATGAGCCTGATGGTTTGTGGGCCTGGAGGGATTAATAAAATGGTTCTTTGCCTAGTTAGTCATATACAACACACCGCCCCATCTCTTTAACAATATTATCAGCAAAATCTGTCCAGTTGTGTTGATTTCTGTCAGGGTTATTATGTATGGTTCTTGTTATCTTTCAGCCCAAACCAATTGATGTACAGGTGATAACCCATCATATGCAAAGATATGCAGTATGGTTTGGTGGCTCTATGTTGGCCTCAACGGTATGTATTAATAGTTATATAGACAGGGGAGGTAATTCCATGTACACATAGTTGTTTATGTGTGTTTGTAATTATTTAGGCCTTTCGGTCAAGGATAACCCATGAAAGTGCAAGCACTTATTTCCAATGGGGTCCTGTTTTTTTGCTGAAGGGACAGCGAGTAGAAGAAAGATTTGTGATACAAGGAACCGGGTGCGTTACCCTAGCTCGTTCCGAATAGACTCCCTGGTTCTTTAACGTGCCTGGTGTATAGCACCGATACACGCGAGACTACCTCTGGGTTTCCAACCAGTTCATCTCTAGTTATATAGATACAGGGGATAAGTATTATGTATATAGCTACAATCATAACTACTTGTGTCGTTCCATCATCAATGCCGAAGTACCCTTGGATATATTATGCTGAATGATTAAGACGTCATTTTAATAAAATTAATAAATAAATGATAAGACACTGAATTATTGTCTCAAAATGACATAACTGCCAGATCAAGAATTATGCCACCATGCCTAAGAAATTATCCTAGCTTGCCTAACATTATATGGCGTTTAACAGAACTTTCTGATAATCGTTGGTATTATCTTGACGTAATGGACCGATCCAGGTAAGGATTGGCTAACATCACCTCAGGCTAATTTAAATATTTATGGCACACACTGGAAGTGCTGAACAATATTTCTAGCACAGCTCTACAGCACTGGGGCCGCAGGTTATGTAAATTATCCAAGGTGTCTTATCGATGTGGTGTATTACATTATTTATTGTGCTTACAAAACTGTTAAAATAGTTCAGATAACACTAATAAATGTCAAGAATTATTCATATAATGCTGAAGTTCCATATGCACCTTAGGCATGTTACGTTGGATATAACGGTTTGTGATCAGTATAGAAACTATTTTGTCTGTTGATCTACATACTCTCCTCGTACACGTTTGTACAATATCTTATTAATGGCTGACTGGCATTGAATGAAACTTAATGGAAAGCTTAACTACCAAGGTGAGACGCCTATAATGTCAGTATGTTCATGTAGTGATGAGCACCAACCTGTGCAGAATTAATCATGTTTATAATATTGAATTATGAATTGTTCTTATAACCTTGATGACATATTTTTCAGCCCGAATTTTATCAAGTGTGCCACACTAAAGCTGATTACGATGAACATGGACCAAGTATATGCAGACATAACCCAGTGTTTGGAACAATGTCATAGATGGTGGCTGACTTTTTTATAGAAATTTTCTCGATAATTAATCCTGCAGCTCTATGTTATAACCTTACTTCCAGTATAAACATTAACACATGTTTTACTCAGCAATTCTCATCTTATTGTTGATCATAACATTATCGCAACTTCTTGATTTTTTCGTAAATAGAGCTCGAAAGTTTGTGTGTTTATACCTCGATCTTATTCAATATACAGTAGAACTTGGATGCCTTGAACGGCCTTCGGTCTTGGAAAATAGTTAGGAGTCATTTACTTGTTTGAGTCATCTACTGTATATTAGTACTTCATTATATTGCCAAAACTGAAGAAGAGTTTGATGTTTCTAGGGTGTTTGAGACATCGAAGTTCGACTGTATGTGAATTATCTCGGCAATTCACTTTGGCTGTATTGTAAATTTGTGTCAAGGATACTAAACACTTGTTTCTGTTTTACTCTAGATATTAAATAAACTGCATGATATTAGCAGCCATTTTGAAAAAATATCCCCCACACATTAACTTCTGTGGTTTATTTTTGTATAACAAGCCGAGGTGATTTGATAGACATTTGACATTGATTGAGTATGTGATTGATATTATACGAGTGACATTTATACACAACATCAGGGCTCGGGATAAAACTGTGGTTACTGCTCCAGCACACTTAACATGTTAACATAAAACCCTAGTGGTATGATTGTTGATGCATGTTAACATAAAACCCTAGTGGTATGATTGTTGATGCATGTTAACATAAAATCCTAGTGGTATGATTGTTGATGCAGGTTAACATAAAACCCTAGTGGTATGATTGTTGATGCATGTTAACATAAAACCCTAGTGGTATGATTGTTGATGCATGTTAACATAAAATCCTAGTGGTATGATTGTTGATGCAGGTTAACATAAAACCCTAGTGGTATGATTGTTGATGCAGGTTAACATAAAATCCTAGTGGTATGATTGTTGATGCAGGTTAACATAAAATCCTAGTGGTATGATTGTTGATGCATGTTAACATAAAACCCTAGTGGTATGATTGTTGATGCAGGTTAACATAAAACCCTAGTGGTATGATTGTTGATTCAGGTTAACATAAAACTCTAGTGGTATGATTGTTGATGCAGGTTAACATAAAACCCTAGTGGTATGATTATTGATTCAGGTTTGTCTCCATGGTAACCGTGTTTTTGTTGCCTCTGTTTGTATTATGATGTATTATTTTATACCATATCAGTGTTTTGTGGTAATGAATTTGCAACAGTTTGGATACACATTTATTATAGAATTTATAGTCCAGCCAGGATAATGTGAACCACAGAAAAAGGTGGTATAACACATTATGATTTCAGAGTGAAGGTACTTTATGTGTTTGTTTTAGTCAACTGTAAAACCTATTCCACAGCAGTTGACTAAACAGATTCATGTTTGAAGAGATAACATTATCCTGGATGGACAATCCATCTACATCCGTACCAACTTTGAATTCCTGTAGTATTACCTGTCTCATATACAGTGCTCTCCCTTTGTAAACATTCAGACAACTCGGCCATTTTGTTTTCTCAATTTTTTTTAGAATCTATATGCAGTATTTGAGATCTTGTTTAAGTGCTTCTTAATATTAACCTGACCTTGCATGAGTACAGGGTTTCATTATAAACTGAATGCTGATTGAAAACATTGATTAAAATTGTATTCTGATTGTTTTGTTTTTTTGAATAATAAAAGATTGTTCTTATCAATTACTGTAGAAAGGATCCTGACCAAACCAGTTGTTTTTTCCTGCCAATCTGCTAACAATAATAATAATAATATGTTAATCTAGGCAAGTGGTCAGTGTAGATTTTATTAGCCTCACTTTCGACACATCATGGTGCATACAATGTATAAAGCAGTGTCTGATGCTATACAAAGGGAGGTAAGCATGGTCATACCTTCTATAAGGCAGGATAAACATATTGTTTTTATTCAGTAAATAAATGAGCTGAACAAGTTTGAGATATTAAGTTGTTAAATGACCAGTATGATGGCATCTTAGCATTGTTTTATGTCATTTTGAAGATTTTTAGTGAGCTTAGTATTGAAAGTATAAAATTCTATTATATTTTCAATAAAGTGCTACATTTGGTATGTTATTTCCTCTGCCATTTTAGAGTATTAGAGAAAAAGTATCATTTTTTTGAAGTTATTTAAGCGAGTATGCTTTTTCTCTAATATCTACGATTAGTGCTATAGTTGGTTTCCTAGCAATTCTTCTACATATTTTGACTTTTTTGCAGACTTGAATATTCGATAAAAATGCCACATTTTGTTATACTAGTATATTTTTTTATTGTTAAGAGTATTGACAGTACTTTGAACAGTAGATGTTGCTGTGTCATTTTTCAGTTGACTAACAACATTATCCATTTCGTATATTAAAGATGACAATTTTGTAGTCAACGATGAGACACAGTATGCTGTGTTAGGGGATTAAATTTGTTATTTCTGAAATTTGTTGAATAAGTCAGAGACATGTATATGGATAGGTATTTAGTATTGCAATAATGTCAAAATCTTTGCATGCTTGCTTTGTCAGGTTTATCTGGGATTCATGAAACATTGCCATGTTGCTAACGTTAACAGTTACACAGTATGCATTGGTAAAAATTGACAATGATTAGGATTTTCTAAACTTTTACCCATGAGCATGCAGTGTTGTCTACCATATGTAGTGTTGTCTGATTCTGGGTTCTATGTTTTTGTACATGTGAATTGTTGTCATTATTACACATATTTAATTTTGATACCTATGTAACTGCTGATAAATATATATATATATATGTACAGTGTTAGGGTATCCAACATTTATGTGTGAACAAATTATTGAACATGTTATCCAACCTTTATGTGTGAACAAATTATTGACATGTATATAGCAGGAATTGGTGTAAGACATCCATTAGGAAGCATTTGTTTGTGGCAGCCAGTAACTAAACTTCTATTAAATTTATTCCATATTTAGAAAAGCAGGGGTCCTACAATTCCTGAATAATCCGGATTGGCTGCATTAGGAAGAATTATCTTTTTTGCACAAAATAAAAGTTATTTGATGAAAAAATTCAAAGAATTGACAAAGTTATGGTCATTTGAAGTTCCATAATCTGAATTTTAACAATAAGACAATGTTTGAAACCTAGTTGATGTGTAGGGATGTGTTCTAATGGCACCAAAAACATACTTGCGACTCGTTTCCAGGATTGGGCATTATGCCTCAGTAGAACCCCTGAAAAAGGCCGGTATAGGACGGGCAAACTCAGCAAATAAACATGACAATAGCAATTCAAATTGTTACAGTGACACCAAGGAAATTGCTATTAAACAAAATTATAGAATATATATTTTAAAGTATACATTTCACAGTAATGTTATGGCAAAAACCAGGCTGAAATCAAAATATGCCTGCTACCTTTTGAATTAAAAAAATTCTTATTGGCAAACCAAAGTTTCTTCTGTTTTGGGCCTTTTTTCCTCTCGAATCCGAACCATTTATGTACAAACTTATATTGGTATGACGCCACAAACAAATACTGTTTTTGAAGGATGAATGTTGCCCGCCTGTTCTAGATGCTTGAATTTACTTCTAGCTGTTTGAAACTTTGTATTTAGGTACATTAAAAATATTACATTTGTATACAGAACATTTTGCATTATTGTAATTATGTGATAAATTTTTCGAACAGAAACCAACCTAACCTCCGTCACAGGACTGCCATGTCTCTTACAGACAATTTTAATGCCTATTATCTCAAGTAATTTTGTTATGAGTATTTGGTGGTTGGTAGGCAGTTATAAGCTATAAGTAATATTTGCTGTTTATACGGTGAGACTTTTTTCTTGTTGCCCTATTTTCTGAGCGCCAGTCATGTGTGATAAAACCCCTTCTTTATTATAACTTATTGCTCATATTCACAATAAAACGAAGAAGGGGGGGGGGGCAATGTTTTTGTTTGGTAAATTGTTGGTTATACTTTTCAAACTAGGTAAACATTTGTTTCCATAACAACATATTTATAAACTAGGTACTGACATACTAGTTGTCACACTTAGTCTGTCATTCATAGGCTGCATGTACTTTGTATTAGTGGGAGAATTTCGTTGCTGTAGTGAGGAGCTGGGTTCACTCTGAGTGAAGTGTATAAAGGGCTAGTTTGGCCCCTATGTTTTCTATTCTATCCATATATTCTGTATATATTGTATATTTACAATGGCTCAGAAACTATAATGCTATTGATTTTATGCTATGGAGATTGTACAAACTGTTCAGTACAGAAAACATGAAATAATAAATTATGTATACTTACCTTATACATTTGTTTATTCTCCCAGGCCCTTAATTATACCCTCATGGTGAGCTTGGTTAGTAGAACGCTCAAATTAGTTAGCTCAGTTGGTTTCTAACACTCGTCCTGGTTGGTTGGTTGGTTGGTTGGTTGGGTGGTCAGTTAGCAAAATCGTGTCCCCTCTGTAACTTTGTCGTTTCATACTAGATTTTACAGTAAGTTGCTTTGTACAAATGTTCACCACAGCAAGACGGTGTGTCATGTGCTTAAAGATAATGTTAAGTCAGACAGGGAAGGCAGCACTCAGCTTACCCGCCAAGCACAGTAAACATAAAAAAACACACAAGGCACAATGCCCACCTGAACCAGCCGAGCACAGAAATCATAAAAAAGCATAAAACTTAAAAAGGCACAATGCCCAACTAAACAAGTTATGATCCTTCAATGCCCAAGCTGTGGAAATTCTAAATGAACCAGTTTCAGCTATCAAAAAGCTGAATTCCCAAGCTGAATGACATAGTTCCAACATTAAAATGGCTGAAATACCTAGTTTTAGATGTCAGAAGTCCTAAAAAGGAGAGAGAAAACAGTATAAAAAAGCTCAAGTCAATGTTTCAGCGAAATGACCTAGTTTCAGCAATAAAAAAGCTCAACACCCAGCCGAATAACCCGGTTTCAACGAGTCCAACGTACCAGCACACCTGAATAAGCTGTAGAACTACCCAGCTCCAATAAGCAGAATGCCCCCAGCCAAATGACCTACTATAAACAATTTGTAATCCCAGGTTAAATAGCCACGTTTAAGCAGCCAAAAGGACTTCTCAAACACATATAAGCCAATGCCCCCAGCCGAGTGACCTATTTTGAACAATTAGTAATCCCATGTTTCAACACCAAAACGGCCGAAACACATTGTTTCAACTGACACAGGTCAAGGTCACACTTGGAGATCAAAGGTTATATAGTTATATAGTCATGCAAGTTGTGTCCGCTCAGACCCCGGTCCATAGCTCAAAGGTCAAAATCACACAGGTCAAAGGTTATATAATCATGCAAGTTGCGTCCGCTCAGTAACTTTGTCGTTTCCTGCTGGATTTTAAAGTTGCTTGGAACAAATGTTCACCACATCAAGATGGCATGTCATGCGCAAAATCTAGGTCCCTTGCTCAAAGATCACAGAGGTCAAAGGTTATATAGTCGTGAAATTCGTGTCCGCTTTGTCGTTTCTTACTGGATTTTAAAATTGCTGTGTACAAATGTTCACCACATAAAGACGGTGTGTTATGGGGCAGACCCAGGTCCCTAGCTCAAAGGTCAAGGTCAAAGAGGTCGAAGGTTATGTCATCATGCTAATTGTGACCGCTCGGTAACTCTGTCGTTTCTTATTGGATTTTAAATTTGCTGAGTACAAATGTTTTCAATCTGGGTATAGCAGCAGATTTCCATCAAATGAGTTCTTTAGACTATAGTTTTAAATAATATTCCTGTGTCATGGTAGTGCTGCGGGATAGGAGATCATAGGATGCACCAATCCAGTGATAGCTCTAGTTTTACCGGAGTATTCAACCTGGTAAGTTTGATGTATTGAGCGCTTAAACCTGAATAGTGGTAGAACATCCGACCTTGTCAGCTTATTATTTAAGAGTACTCGAACCTGGGTAGTGTTGAGCACTCAGACTGGTTTGCTCCCCAAGTGCTCAAACCTTGGGACTAGTAGACTCAACCTGGACAGCTAGAAACTTTAAAATAGTGCTCAAACTTGGGTTGCAGTAAGGCACCAGATCTAGTCGGCTAGAATAAGTGTGCTTAAGGAGATCTGAGCTACCTTGTGCGCATGCGCGAAATTTCAAAATCGTATTAGATAAGAACAAACATGAATTTTAGTTTCAATAATCGAATATGAATGTTGATTAATGACATAAACATAATACTATTGCACACAACTTTTTGCATGTATGAAAAGTGGGTGGGGAACTGCAAAGTTGTGAATAATATGGGTTCACAATAAGTCCCTACAATTGTTCAAATGCATATGCTTATATACATGTATAATATGTAGTGCATCGTTTAGCAATATGAAGTAGCCACTCTTTGAAATATGTTTAATAAAATTTTATTTCATTACAATACGCTAAGTAGGTTAATTTTATGCAAATTTATTCATAATTAGTACTTTTTGATGAATAGCTCCCAAAAAAGGCTGGTGACCCATATTTTTTATTTGACTAAACTGGTGTTCTATTTGATACTCAACTTATGGCCAATCCTAAATTATTTTCGATCGTTAGATATTTTTTGACGTTCATTTGAAAATCACACTTTTTTGCAAGTGGGTGGGGTAACTATTGATCATGTTCAAATACTGATTTGTTCACCGGGCAGCCGGAATTGTGACTAATGTCAATAGGGATGACCATTGCACACAAGAAATATCATGCATTGCATAAAAGTGGTTTCATACATTTTTTTTTAAAAAACAACATAATAGTGCCATAAATGCAGGAAATAGATAAAATGAACAAAGCTAGAAATGTGGATTGCTAAAAAAATGGGGAGCTGTAGAACACTCCACCTAGTCAGCTAGAAGTTTAGAGTGCTGAAAACTGGGTAACGGTAGAACACTCCACTTGGCCAGCTAGAAATGTAGATTGCTGAAAACTGTGTAACGGTAGAACACTCCACCTGGTCAGCTATAAATGTAGATTGCTGAAAACTGGGTAACGGTAGAACACTCGACCTGGTCAGCTATAAATGTAGATTGCTGAAAACTGGGTAACGGTAGAACACTCCACTTGGCCAGCTAGAAATGTAGATTGCTGAAAACTGTGTAACGGTAGAACACTCCACCTGGTCAGCTATAAATGTAGATTGCTGAATACTGGGTAACGGTAGAACACTCCACCTGACCAGCTAGAAATTTAGATTGCTGAAAACTGCGTAACGGGAGAACAATCGACCTGGTCAGCTAGAAATGTAGAGTGCTGAAAACTGGGTAAGGGTAGAACACTCCACCTGTTCAGCTAGAAATGTAGATTGCTGAAAACTGGGTAACGGTAGAACACTCGACCTGGTCAGCTAGAAATGTAGAGTGCTGAAAACTGGGTAAGGGTAGAACACTCCACCTGGTCAGCTAGAAATGTAGATTGCTGAAAACTGGGTAACGGTAGAACACTCGACCTGGTCAGCTAGAAATGTAGATTGCTGAATACTGTGTTACGGTAGAACACTCCACCTGGTCAGCTATAAATGTAGATTGCTGAATACTGGGTAACGGTAGAACACTCCACCTGACCAGCTAGAAATGTAGATTGCTGAAAACTGGGTAACGGTAGAACACTCCACCTGGTCAGCTAGAAATGTAGAGTGCTGAAAACTGCGTAACGGGAGAACAATCGACCTGGTCAGCTAGAAATGTAGATTGCTGAATACTGGGTAACGGCAGAACACTCGACCTGGTCAGCTAGAAATGTAGATTGCTGAAAACTGGGTAACGGTAGAACACTCGACCTGGTCGGCTAGAAATGTAGATTGCTGAAAACTGGGTAACGGTAGAACACTCGACCTGGTCGGCTAGAAATGTAGATTGCTGAAAACTGTGTAACGGTAGAACACTCGACCTGGCCCGCTAGAAATGTAGATTGCTGAAAACTGGGTAACGGTAGAACACTCGACCTGGTCAGCTAGAAATGTAGAGTGCTAAAACTGGGTAACGGTAGAACACTCCACCTGGCCAGCTAGAAATGTGGATTGCTGAAAACTGGGTAACGGTAGAACACTCGACCTGGTCAGCTAGAAATGTAGAGTGCTGAAAACTGGGTAACGGTAGAACACCCCACCTGTTCAGCTAGATATTATAGTGGTGTATCTAGTCGACATGTCGCATGCAGAATGACGGTTAGCACAGGAACACACTTAAGGTCTACTGACTGCTGTATGTAAGTTCTAATTATGTTGTCAATCTGTTCCGGGCGTTTACACGCATTATACAGACCAGTCTTCGTGTAGCAGACAAGGAGACAACGGAGCAGTCATTATTGGAGTCAAACGCGATCAATTTCTTTCAGCCCTGTATTACATTCAATCAACAATGAAGAATTGCTTAGGAATTTAACTTTATTGAATTCTAATATTTATTCAAACATTATTATCGTAAAGCTAATAAAATATTCATTAAACGTTTAAGAACAGGGGCGCTTGTAATCCCAAAATATTAATATTAGTATCGATTCTGCCTGAACATGAATAGGACATTGATCCTTATGTCCTGACTTTATGCACTGAAATATGTCCACAGAACAGAATAGAATTCACTGACTTACATTCCGTATTAAATGAACCATTACTCCCGTGTGTTAAATTGTAATTATTAAGGACTTTTTACAGGTACGAATTTTCTGACAAATATTATATTGTAGCCTAACTCTGTTTTACTTCTTCTCCAAAAACCAGGGATGGTCTATCAAATTCATATTTATCATGTACATTGAAACGTAGACATTTTTTGGTATGAGAATGTGGCTTTTGTCTCAATTTTCAACTTTAGGTTGGTCAAGGTGATGTTTATAATGAATTATGTGGACATTCGCACCTCTTCTTCTGTCCGTCATTTGTGTTCACCGGGATCCAATGTAACTTAACTGGACGACTCAATACTACGGGCATATTTATCTTCTAATTTCAGATTCACATTCTTTTGGGAGCATTCATTGGTTATTTCGACACACTCTTACAATGTTAAGCATAGTATTTTATTGAATTATGCACAATGCAA
Organism: Spisula solida; assembly: GCA_947247005.1. Taxonomy (NCBI): domain Eukaryota; kingdom Metazoa; phylum Mollusca; class Bivalvia; order Venerida; family Mactridae; genus Spisula; species Spisula solida. The sequence goes on from OX365958.1 coordinate 15,603,512, forward strand.
TTCATTCACTTAAGTAAGTGTCGACAACTTCCAGTATTCTCACAGCACCAACAGAACCTGTGTACTGAGGTCCAACATTTAATGTAATTAATTTATTCATTATACATGACTTTGATTGTATGTAGTTAGATTTTGTAAATTGTTAAGACTGGTTTGTGATTAGAAGTAGTAGACAAATAATTGAAATATTGGTTGGCTGGCTGGCGGGAAAGACATGTCATGTGATAGATAGTTATATTTACAGAACCTATGAATTGTTCACAAACCATGGAAGGACAACCATCAGAGGTGAAGAAATTACAAAGTAAGTTGCATATACAACACTATATAGGGTATAGCATGTTGTTGTAAATACATGAGTGCCCACAATGTAGAGGTGCGCGGTATTACCTGTATACCTTTAACCTTAAGTTAAGAAATATATTTACCTGAACATTTACAGAATACCTTAACATCTTATAGATAACAGATAACAAACCTTCAAAGTATATATTTTCTTATAAAGAAAGGGATTTATTGTACTTGAGGCTGAATCTGATCTCCTACATTCAGGATTAAGCTCGAAAATCCCATTCTCGTTCTTCACCAGTGGTAGACTGGGAACTTGACTAACCGCTGATGTATGAGGATGGAAAATCCAGCTTCAATTTATTAAGCGCAATATTTCTGTAACAATGTATTGAAACTTATGAATTTGTCAGATGTCAATTATAATTTTACCCCTGCGTAAAAGAAAGATTGGCTTACTGTTAACATATTTTCTGTATATGAAATAAAATAAAATAAAATTGAGCTTGAGTCTGATCATGAAAACTGTGAACACGGGGCCTAGTAGTTCCATGCTGCTATAATTACTCTCTCGTAAGTGCTTGCTTAGCTGTCCACCATCAAGCGTTTCTAGAATCTTCTTAACCGACGTTATTATTATACATATTGTATTATTATTTCTCTAACTCTTGTCAAGTAACGAGTCTCTGTCGAAATTCGGGGTCCGCAGTGTGTCATTCATTGCGGAGTGAGTATGTAGGCTTGCTTGAAATATCTAAATTTATTTTGGTGATATGGATGGTTCGTTCAATGTCTGACTCTTGCGTGGATGACGAGGCGCTGTCGTCGTTTCTGTGGCGCGCTACAGTATTTAATAATTTGCAATTATGAACGGTAATATTTATGATGTATGGTATAAAATTATGTGCATTCATGATTTCAGAAGTGCCCATATTCACCCGTTATGACAGGAACGCCAGGAAATCATCAGCAACACGGCCGTTTTTCCGAACACCTTTTCCTACACAGAAAAAGAAGGTAATAATTGTTTATCACACCTCGGATGAGTGTTCCCGTGCTATAGAAAATTAAGCATTGTTTCAATACCCTCATTGCAGGCGCAAAAATGCGTTTTGTCGTCTGCGAATTAGGTAGCAATTATTTATTATTCATCGCGTGTTTGAAATTTCTGAATTCTGACGAAATACGTTAATTGGTTTTAGCACACTTAATTAAACACATTAAGTCTCCACGTCGTAGCCAAAATAAACATTAGTTTCATCCCGAGACATATTATGGATGTTTTTCTTTTGACAAACGACTCTAAAGCTGCTAATAGTTACTAGCATACTCAACAAAACTGAAACGTATCCACTAGGAAACTTTATATTTTCATTGACACCACAATTTCGACTTTTTATCTTTAAGAATTGCCGCACAATTGACTTCAGATTGGTGGTGGGAATACACCAATGGCATATGATCCCATTGTATGAGGCCGTCTAGAAATTGGTAATTTGGTATGGCTTAAGACTATAGCGAACATGTTCCATTGAAGAGTTTACCAATTTATGCTAACATTTGGCAAAAAAGTAAAATTAATACGATATTTTAATTTAAAGGGAGATAATTTGAGCAATACTAACGTTTGATCATCTGCATTAATTAAGTCATGTGACAAACTAGGTTGTCATTTATATGAAATAAATTCAAACTTATAGTGCCTTTAACTAAAATCGTGGCGATATCATCATGACTGAGGTGCCGAGAGTGATTAATCGAAGTTGGAAAAACTTGTTTCATGAAACAGGTTTTTCCAACTTCTATTTATGACATGAAAAATCGACCAAAAGTAAATAAGAGAGATTAAACTTCATATGGAACTTAAACAGCCGAGTGTTTTTGATGCGTCTTATATCTGCGTCGGAATTAATCAGTATCAACGTCACACCATCCATTCAAAATATATCGGCATGTAAACATTAGTTGGTTCTAATCTATTACACCGCACAAAAGACGGGAGTTAGATATCTCAGTGCTGTGCCAACCTGACACGTAGATTTCACAGCGTTCGTACAAAACTCTCGTATCCCAGGTTTGTTTCAGAAACATCTACGTTAATTAAGCTTTATCGTCCGGGTCGTATGTCATGATATGTAGGTACTATGCGTACGAACGTATGAAGACATTCAGTAAAATGAACGTAGTTATTGGAGTTATTAAAAATGCATGATTAGATATGAATCTTTGAACTGTAAGTACATTTTAAACTATCTACGTTTTGTATATTGTTTATAAATAGGAAGTGTGGCTATTTGTACAATGATACAATATCAACAGTTTAACGTTGGTACAACTTACATGTAGGGTATTAACGAATGTAACTATATACATTCCGCCGAGAGACCATGACAGGTTGTGCTGTGTGGTAAGGTGTGCTGACATCTCACCAGACGAGACCGTGCCATGTTGTGCTGTGTGCTTGGTAGGTCTGCTGACACCTCACCTGACGAGACCGTGTCATGTTGTGCTGTGTGCTTAGTAGGTGTGCTGACATCTCACCTGACGAGACCATGCCACGTTGTGCTGTGTGGTAAGGTGTGCTGACATCTCACCAGACGAGACCGTGCCATGTTGTGCTGTGTGCTTGGTAGGTGTGCTGACATCTCACCAGACGAGACCGTGTCATGTTGTGCTGTGTGCTTGGTAGGTGTGCTGACATCTCACCAGACGAGACCGTGCCATGTTGTGCTGTGTGCTTGGTAGGTCTGCTGACACCTCACCAGACGAGACCGTGTCATGTTGTGCTGTGTGCTTAGTAGGTGTGCTGACATCTCACCAGACGAGACCGTGTCATGTTGTGCTGTGTGCTTGGTAGGTCTGCTGACACCTCACCAGACGAGACCGTGTCATGTTGTGCTGTGTGCTTAGTAGGTGTGCTGACATCTCACCAGACGAGACAGTGCCATGTTGTGCTGTGTGGTAAGGTGTACTGACATCTCACCAGACGAGACAGTGCCATGTTGTGCTGTGTGGTAAGGTGTACTGACATCTCACCAGACGAGACAGTGCCATGTTGTGCTGTGTGCTTGGTAGGTGTGCTGACATCCCAACAGACGAGACCATGACAGGTTGTGCTGCATGCTTTGTAAGGTGTGTTGACATCCTAACAGACGGTACCATGACAGGTTGTGGTGCATGCTTTGTAAGGTATGCTGACATCCCAACAGACTAGACCATGACAGGTTGTGGTGCATGCTTTGTAAGGTATGCTGACATCCCAACAGACGAGACCATGGCAGGTTGTGGTGCATGCTTTGTGAGGTGTGCTGACATTCCAACAGACGAGACCATGACAGGTTGTGCTGCATGCTTTGTAAGGTGTGCTGACATCCTAACAGACGATACCATGACAGGTTGTGCTGCATGCTTTGTAAGGTGTGCTGACATCCTAACAGACGATACCATGACAGGTTGTGCTGCATGCTTTGTAAGGTGTGCTGACATCCTAACAGACGATACCATGACAGGTTGTGCTGCATGCTTTGTAAGGTGTGCTGACATCCTAACAGACGATACCATGACAGGTTGTGCTGCATGCTTTGTAAGGTGTGCTGACATCCTAACAGACGATACCATGACAGGTTGTGCTGCATGCTTTGTAAGGTGTGCTGACATCCTAACAGACGAGATCATGACATGTTGTGCTGCATGCTTTGTAAGGTGTGCTGACATCCCAACAGACGAGATCATGACATGTTGTGCTGCATGCTTTGTAAGGTGTGCTGACATCCTAACAGACGATGCCATGACAGGTTGTGCTGGTTGGTAAGATGTACTGACATCAAAACAATCGTTTCTGATTGGTCTACGATAGAGACAGGTGACTCTTGAGATGCTGGTTAACTATAGTACATTTTTGTAACACTAATTTATTATACATATAGCTACGCCTACAGCGATGGAGACATTATTACATTGACTAGTTCCTTTCCTGTGGTCTCACAGCGTATAAACCTTATCACCGTATGCCTTATTGTGACTATACAATTAAACTTGTTTGACTTATTGCGAGCAAAATCATATGCGATTTCCGGTTAATGAATGACTTATTGGGATACTTATACAAATAAACATGTATGATTTTGCGATAACCAGAAGTTGACTCGTTTATACACTGTGAGTCTTATGCCTTGACACATGGCGGTATCTCCCGCCATGTACATATGCCAAATACCATGCGTGTTTATATGGAACAGCGACTAGGGGCGATTTGGTTCGCAACTCTCTGTCACTTGACCAAACAGTGTCACAGTCATGAATGAACACAGTATGTATACCCTAGGCCACCAACCTACAGTCAATTGATTGGCGTCCACTCGAAACAGTAATTTATTCCCGATAGGAACCCACAACGGTGAGGGACAGGATGGGGTTATATGTTTGTCCTGGTATTAAATGGGACTTTCTTGTACTCTTCAGCCCCCACCACATTATAAGTTCCATTACGACAGGGACGTTGAAGGTTGGAGGGAGTGTGTTAAACCAAACGCAACAACCCGATGGAATAAAGCGAGAGGCGCAGTCCGTGTAGGGAACTATGTGAGAAGAGCTCAACTTACTTTTTGTTTCAATAGGTTTTTTCATTATTTCAATCATGCACGTGAGTAGATCCAAAAGTAATGTCACTGTTCCACTGGTGCGTTTATTAGTTGGCGTACGTCAATAAAATTTATATCAAAATGTGAAGTAATTCAATTCTGGTTAATATCATTTGTGTCATATTGTTTGAATATTAAAATAGCATTATTATAGGCATTCAATATATACCACTGACGTCACGTCGCCGCAAACAAAAATGACGTTATTTTTCCAGCGTATAATTATAGTTGATGAGACATGTGTGTATTTCTATGACCCTGGATCCAGACAGGCCTGTAACAATGTGTTTTCCTCACTACATAAAGGCTCTGGGATGTAAATGTGTTTAAAATATGGGTGAACAACACGAGCGCTGTATAGAACATCAACGACGATACTTTGAAAAGGAATGATGTAAGAAACGTCATAATTTGTTTACAACGTCGATAACGTCATTTGCCTGCGGCGATGTCCGTTAGTAGGCTTCCTATGTACACGTATATCTCAATAACAAATAATTGCATTATTATGAAATTTAGCTGTGTGTAAAATTGCGTTGCTTTATTTAAATTATGCACGATTTTACAGCACCAGTGACATTACTTTTGGATCTCCCAACGTATATATACCATTGTTTATATACCAGATACAAAGATTGTTCGTTTGTATATCTTGTTGTTAATATTTTGAAAAAAGTTCATCAACTTATATGAATCGTCAATATTATTACTGTCTATGTTTACAACCATCAGATGTTTATAGTTGCTGCAGTTATGTGGCTTTGATTTCTTGGAAATCTACAAATTTGTTCATCCTACCGAATAATTAAGATATACATGTATGATAATTTTACTACATTAGAACAGGTCCTAAAGTAAAATAAATGCCCTTCGACGACAGAATGTTAAATTTAACTTTGGGATCCAAATCTATCAGAAGTATATAGAATGAATACACGAACAGTATTCATACAAATGCAGCTGTTTTCTATTGTTGTTCAAGTAAAACATTAACCCTTCGTGTTTTTTTATCACAGTTCATTGGAATAAAGAAAAAGTCGAGCACCTATTTGAACATAGACGTGAAGAAATTAGTACAGTCTACGAAACATACGGTGAGTAACAGGGTACTGTTATAGCAAAGTGCTCATTAAGATAATCTTAAAGATAAGCTCAAATTAAAACACTATGTAATAAATTAACAGTTGCAAATTATGAGCACGGGGGTGTCAGTAGTATAAATGATGTTTCACTAAATTAATTCCCTCAAACTACATTATGTTCCTAACATGTATGTGTTTAAATTTGTGCGTAACTTGGCGATTTCCGTAAGTGCTTTGACGAAAAAAGTATCAGATGTAGTGCTATGATCATATTGATGAACCTGATCCTGAAATATTTCAGCATATAATATACGGATCAGCCAACCCGGTTTCCACTCTGCTAGCACAGTTCGCTTTCTTAGAAGAATATGATCGCAAGTGCTACTCTTACGACCTAATTAGACCCACACATAGGTTGAATCTACATCTGCAAAAAGCTGTAACAAAAAGAATAGTTTTCGGACAATTTCACGAAGCTACGTTTTTTTCTTATTTTTTCAATAAAGCATTTTTTTCGACCGCTTACTCTTCTAATTCGGATACTTGACCCTGATGTTCTGGGCACGAGTTCCGGGTTCTTCTTTAACAGTGGCTCTGATTATGTCCTACACACATGGATGGGTTGCATGTCAGTGCCTTTGTTTTTCTTCAAATTGAAATTTATTTGATACCTTTTCGAAGATTTATATAATAGTCCCTAAATCGGACTTAAGACCGATACCGATCTTGCGCTATTTAAGATAAGCTTCGAAACGGTCTCAAGATAAAATTTATATCAGTCATATTCAAGTTTGTCTTCAGGTTTTAGACTTAGGATACTTTATGAAACGGACCCACAAGTACATGTTAACATGTACTACATTTATCCTTGGGGTGAAACATAATTTATTGAAGCATTCCATCACTTGTCACTTCAATTTTCAGTGCACGAAAGTAATAACGGTAGTACTTTGACGATATTAGAGTGCATTCCATATTTGGCTCAATGACATTTTTATATCTCACAAGAGATTACTGTGATTTAAATCTGGTGGAACGCCTGGAGATGACCCTCTAGCTCTCTCATAATGTCAATTAAATCGAAGACATTCCTCGTCCATGCAATCTGTTCACCAGTTACAAATGGCATCAATTGTGGAATATGTCAACAAATGGGAATTAGATTGCTTCATTCCTGTGCTTCTCAACGAACTACGGTACTCATTATTGTATAAATGTCAAATCATTAAAAGACAGTGCCCTATGCATGTAATCATCACCTTGAATAAGACATTGCAATATTTCTGTAGAAATAAAATGATATTTAAAAAAGTGAAATTATGTTTGTATGAATCTCGTACATGTAGGAAAGTATATACAAATTGTTAAGCATGAATCATAAGACATAAATATGTCTGCCTGGAACGGATACATCATTAAACACTAGAAAATAGTGTAAGGCTTTGGCCATAATGTCATTTACTTTAGCAACATAGATATACACTTTTTCGGATGAAGTATTCATATATATAGAATGCAAAGCATACACTATATCTATATTTTGGATTTGGCTTGATTAATCAAGCTGATGGCGTGTAACAAAGACCTAAATATACACAGATTGGACACTTTATTGAAAACGGGGAGAAAATGCAAAATGGCATGCAGCAGATGCTGATATTTTGCATGAACGCTTTTGTTTGTCATCCTTTTTAATGACCAATATCTCATGTTGAAGAGCTAGGTTTTTTCTACTGCATGATATAACTTCTTTTTTCTATCTCTTATAGAATTCAGAAAATTATTGTTTGAATGAGGCAAATTGGGTATTTTCTGATAAAATTGGAATTTCCATTAAAATGAGAGTAGGTCTGGCTCTTTGAGGTCTTATGCTTTATTTCTTGACTGATTTCAATAAATTAAGTTTCATTTAAAGCAGAATAATAAATCTATTGCATAAACTTATTAGTTTTTTCCTATGTACACGAAAACAGGAGATAAGAGGAATTAAAAACAAACGAGATTTCGCGAGATTTCAGAAGACTGCCTCGAGATATTGCGAGATTTGGTAGATTTTTCCAATCTTTGTATATTTAGGTCTTTGCGTGTAACCATAGATATAAGCTATACAGTTTCTCTGTACATGACCGTTAACACGGGTGCCACCCAAGCTTGAGTTGTGTGGGAGAACGGTTTTGTTAATTGTCTCTGTTTTTATTAGTTGTTCGATTTATAGAATAACTAAATTTATACACACCTTTCTACAATCGCTCATAGTTTAGTTGATTAAACTACTTTTCTTCCTACGCCGCCCCGTAGCGGCGCCACCTTGGTATTAGTAAACCGGTCAGCCAGTAATATTGCGTAACTACCTACGCGGATGTAAACCGGTCATGTTTTTAATAGTCAATAGTTTTTTTATTTCATGCGGATCAAATCGGTCTTTGTCGCATTGCAATATTTTATTAACCGAAAAAAGCAGACACATCCGAATTTCACGATAATTGAGACCATACCATACTTCAGAATGAACAGCACTTGTCTACCTCCCGGTCAATAAATATACCGATTTCTATTTACTATTTATAGAACATGCATATCATTAACTCTGCTTGGGGCAAAACATTGACTGATAAGCCATAATAGCTGTGTAGGTTACTATAATTTGTGGCATATTAAGATGATTTTAAGCATTAAAACCTGTAGACCAATATCTATTATATCTTGCCAGAAAGCTACGTATATCTTCCAGTACTATAGTATATACGGATAGAAGTTTACATCAAGACATTCAAGCATGTATTAATAAAGAGTATACGCTAGTAATAAATGTACAAACAAATCATCAGAAAAAAGCTCTATCATCTCTAATTAATACTTCATTCATTCATTCGAACATCTCTAGTGCTTTTGGCGCTTTGATTTTCACTTTGCACTTACATTTTGCATGTTTCAGCACGAGGTTAATTCAGCAAGAAAGATGGCACAATCTTCAACAGAGTCTGAAGTTGAATCACTCGAGGTAATGCCTAACTTGAACTTGAATATAACCTGGCTCGTGTAGTCGAAGGTTTCGAAACCTATTATGACTGGTTGGTGAGATGTTAGCTTTTTAACAATGTCACCTGCGATTGTTTGGAATCGTGGAGTAAATGTCAGAACAGAAAGCAGGTATCTCCTTAAACGGAAATGACTGGATCTCTATACAGGGATGATACAGCAATTAATAAAAGTTTAACATTTCTCGACTTTTATAAACTGCAAGATCAGCACCAAACACCAGAAACTGCTTATGTATTGCATAAAACATGTCATTCTCGCATTTAGCCTTAAGCCACGACTTGTTGCAAACATAGCAGATACTACATTATTTTAAATGCGAAACTTCAATATTTTGTATTAAATTACACTGCCTATACTTTTATTACAGTCTGAGATTGACGAGGTATGTCAATGCGTTATATTGGTGTGTCGCTTGCCTTTACAATGTGTATGCATGCTCTTGCATTCTCCTATTACAGCATTTGTATATTTGTGACGCATTTATTACTCGAGGCGTATTTTCCTTCTAAGACCAAACGTCACTTCTTTTCATGAAGTCAGATACTTGCGGAGGAAAATGTTATCTAGAACTGTTTGTGCATCCCAGGAGCAATAACTTGCTGAAAATAGCTACTGCTTGTGCATGCATGAAATATTGTTGAAAAACGGCGTAAAGCCTCAATCAATATGTCAACAATTCGAGTATTTATCATGCTTTCAAACGTTTTGCATTGCAATTTTCGTGTACTATCATGCATCATAATGATATATTGTACCCCATAAAACGATTGCCTTGGCAACTGGTCGCTTTTTATGATTGCACTAGATGATTTTAACGATTAAGTTGAATAATGTTTCCTCCATTTCAATCATATTAATCATGATGATCGGAAAAAGTTTATTTCGTATCAATTATACATAACAAATACACATTACGATTAGGTCAGATATGACCCATTATGTGTGATCCATATAAAAAATAACAAAATTAATCATTTCAGCTAGTAAGCATGTTCTGTATAGCCTCAGTGCAATATTTGGCTGCGAACAACTCGATGATTTTATTCATGATAATTTATGTTAGGTCGATTGTAATCACACTTCTATAACGGCATTGAACACTCTCGAGACAGATTTGTAGATTATAGCAAATGAATGGTGGGTATGAGATACCAAACTTCTACTGTCGATGTTCACAAGATAACTTATATCCGCCATAAAGATTGACAAATTCAATTTAGTTTAATCTTAGTTTACATCACTCATTTTGAAAATAAGTATGTTGTTGTTTATAATACCATGTAATCGATATAGGATTAGAAACATAATAGAGACCTGAATCAAAATTTGAACAAGATATGACATTGTGTCTAGTATGAGAAACAGATTATATATATTTATATCAATTTTTGTATTTTGTTTAGAAAGCGTTGACTGAACCAACAGTCCTCACACAGCCATTTATGCAAGGTGATCAATCGTTATCCGGTGTTTGGACAAGTCCAGTAACTGATCAACAATCAGAGAATAGGTAAGTTAAACCTGATTGGATCGATCGTTTGTTAGTCATCCTGTACGGACATTAAAAGTCCAATGCTAGAGTCAGTTGTACTCATTCATTCTAGACGTTACATAATACTAATCCTAATTTTCTCCCTTTCTTGTATTTATTATATAGGAGTTGGTTGGAGCATGCAGGGGTGCATGTTTTCTGAGTGTGGTTACAAATGAATGTTATCTTTATATCCTAATTCACAGCTTTGATGCTAAACTCACAATGTGCACGAATCTGCTAGTTGCACTGTACAAATATTGAAACGCATTTGAATAGAAAGGTGACACATTCAAATGGCCGGTTGCTTAATTATTTACATGGTAACGGTCACAGAATGTCATGAGAACATGTGCTCGTACTCCGGAGCTGTGATATAAAATGAACATCTGTCAACTGCTTTCCACAGTAGAATTGGAATGCCTGCTGACAATTTCACACATAATACACATGAATTCCTATCGAAATTAAACTCTCTATCAAAGCAATCATTGTTTATATTTGTCAGTCTAGCTACATGTAACTGACTAAATTCCTATTTTTAAATCCAACTTTCTATTAAGCCAGACATGATTTATTAAAAAATGTTTAATTTCAAAATGCCTTTAAAGGAAACGTCTGTTTTCAGATCGAAACAGTTTGACTGGGAGAAACCTAAGGCTGAGAGGAAAACACTGGTAGAATCTGCGTCCAAATATCAGGCAATATACCTACAAAAACAACTCAAGGAAAAAGACAAGGACATGCAACTAATTACAAATCAATTATTAAAATGTAACAAAGAGAATGTGACTTTATTGAGGGAATTAGAAGGGTAAATATGTTTTATTGTTTGTGATAATCCTAGTGCACTTTTACTTCCTTTTCAAATCGGCCAGCCTCGATCACATATGCCCAGCACCACACGTAATCAGGTTTTCCCATTGGGTCCTGTAGTCTGTAGGTGGGGCATCATTAATCACCTTGACACCACATTTTCGAAGAAAAAACGTTAGCTAATGTAAAAACCGAGTGTATTGGTTTTATCCAATTATTCATCAACTCTGATTATTTTTTAGGTATCGCGGAAAGAATTACGACGAATTATATCAGGAAAATATAACTTTAAAGGAGCAAATTGGTCGTGCATGCCGAGAGAATGTGTTACTTGCAGGTCGTCTCCAAAAAGGAAATAACAAAGTTTTACAGAAGTTTACTACTGGAAGGATATCCGCTTAATTCTCGTAAACATTTCTATTCTGATCGCTTTTACATAGGGCGCAAAACGATGTTATGCATATTAAATGTCCGATGAATGTATTGTACATGTTATGCTGACGTTGTAGACATGGTCTGCCGATGTTGCATACAGTTTGTACTGACGTATTGCACATATACACATGTTGTATTGATATGTTACTCAGTTTGTGTTGACGTTTTGTACACGCAGTGATGAGGTTTTACGCTAATTGTGTTATGTGTATTGCAGGCGTTGTGCAGATATTTTCTAGAAGATGTGCTTATTGGCTGATTGAACTGACCTATGTACATTTTATGCTATTTTCTTTGTACCACATGCGTTATTGACCTTATAAATATAGTTTTCATAGGTTATTTGCACATGTTGTTGCTATGACGTTGAAACATGTTGTTGCAATGACGATTGAAACATGTTGATATTGCGTTTAACACATGCTTTAAGACTATATGAACATTTAGTTTTGACGATTTCAAATGTTGCTGTGATATAGTATGCGACTTGTTTTGCCATGATACATATTTATATGTGGACAATAATGAAATAATAAATAAAATCATTATTATTTCAACATTGCATTCAATTTGTCTTTGTTATTATTATTATATTCAATATACATGTTATACACAGTGTGCTTTAAATAGTTTGCATATAAAGGATATTGTACAACGAGAGAATTAATAACAAAAACCTCGCCTTGTCACCAAGCTACTAAATATTTTGTACCATTATGATTACAATGCACAAAGTATGTAGAAATATGTAGAATTAGTACAGTATAGCAATGTTACCACAACTTGACAGAGCTACAATATCTTCAACAACAGTTTCAACTTTTCGTATATTTCCAATGTAGACCATATCTATAGAGGATTTACATTTCCACACTGTCGACCATTTGCAATTCCGAATGAGATTTATAATCTTATATTACAATGATATGCATGCATTATATAATACCAGAACCACTAGAGTATATTTAAAGCGTCTTTCAAGCATAGAATTGGTTTGAACAATCTGGGCTCAACAATCGTAAAATGTCAAAGATGAATGCACGGAGTACTCGGAAGGAGAATACTAGCATAGTAACATACCACTGCCATGTCGCACATAATGTATGGACCTATATACGATAAGCATGACAGGACTGCATTATGTCTGGAGGAATCATGTCGAGTTACAATAGGGAAGATCTAAATCTGAACAATGGTCTTTGTTCCAGATGAAAAAAAACGAACATTACCAATTTCTCATCTATTTCAATTAACTGTATTTTGGGTTAACACGCTGTATCAAACACGATTACTTACAAGAAGCAGTCATTTTTTATCAGAAAGATGACAGTCTCCTATAACAACATCAGTAAGTGTACTCTATTCACGAGTTGTAAGTAAATACCTTTTGTGAAAAAAACACCCGCAATAACATTTCGCTCAAGAAGTACATGCCGTTCAATATCGAGTTATTTCATTGCTCGGTCGTTGTTTATATTGACACGGAAGGTTCCATTTGTTTACGACTGATTGTGTGATTTTAAAAAAAACTTCATGAATTGTGCGGCAACATTGAAGTGGTACTGATTTTTACGGGTTTCCGTTATGTGTACCGTAAGTATGTTTTGCTAGTTAAATAACAACCGTGATAAGATGACTGATGAACGCAAATTATTCATGAGGTTCAATTTAATATCGTCACACCAAAACAAAGTGTCATTTCCATGGGATATACACTGACCACCAGTCTCTATGCAACACGTATGTAAATTTCACACTCATTTTTACATATTTCATAATAATTATGTTTAATTTGTTCCCAATGTTGAAGTTTAAAGCCGTAAGTGTTTTCAAGCCACCAAGAAAGGTCAAACAGGAGCTACACACTAACAGTAGAGTCTTTATACTAATATATTTGTTATTTATTGTCCATTATTCGTCATATAAGTTTATTATCACCGCGAAAGCGACACAATTCAAATAAAATGCCAAATATTGTTAAATGTGATTGTATCACCGGACGTTATAATTGTGTAAAGTGCACCACTTCCACATAAAAATTGAAGCACCGAAGGCAACGAAAAAAACCACAGAAAGAAGGATTTTCGTTGTCACGACAATTATAGTTTTTTGTTAGATAGGAGTGTACATCGATTGTCTTCAAAAATTACGTTCTAAACTATCCTATGTTCGTTGTTTTCTTCTTGTATGAAAAAAGGTGCGACATGTTTGTTAATGAAGTTCGTAGTTACTTATGTTTTACAATATTTCAATTATGTATGTAGATCAGGTGACTTACTTATTGTGCCGGGGTTGCCCCTGTGGTTAAAGAGGATATCAAATTACCACCGGATGTAAATTTGTTATTCCAGACAAAGTGTCAGGGATCACAATGAATAGCCCTGGGTTTAAATCTACCACCATTATTTTGTCAGACAGCGTCAGCAAAGTGATTTAATTGACCGGTTGATTAGCCGCAAGCTACTAAAATAGTTAAACATGGGTAACAGTGGGTCCGTCCATCTTACTGTCGCCATGAGAGGAATTGAATCGAAAAGTAAGTGTGCTAAGTCTTAAAGTAGTGAAATTTGCTATGCCACTAGGACGACTGTTGCTCAGTGGTTAGTGCGTTTGTCGTCTAATCTGGCGACCCGGGACCAACCTCGGATGGATGCACACAGTGATATGCCCGCCATGTGTCAGCACAAAGCTAAATGGCAAATAAAAGCTATGCTCGGCATACAATAATGACCTTTACTGACATTACAGTATACTTACTTTCATAATGTTTCCCAGTACAATTTAAGGAAAGACGTATAGTGACAAAACAATAATTGTTTCCAAGAATCCGTTTGTGATATTTTAAAATAAATGAAGTGCATTGCTTATCATCAGACTTCCAAGTGTGAACCAATGTCATGCACGACTTATTGTTTTAATTCCAGTTGGCCGATCTCTCAAGTGTTTGTGCCAAACAAGTTGTTTTGTTGTTCCATTCAGATCTAATCATTTGTGCCAATGTTATGATGTGTATGTCCTACATTTCCTGACCGAACACAGAAAACATAAAAAACATACAAGGAACAATGCCTTACTAAACAAGTTATGATCCTCCCATGTCAAATCTGTCGAAAATCTAATTGAACTAGTTTCGGCAATACACTGAGTGCGAGTCCGTTACGACAATAGCTTACATTATAAAAATGCCGAGCATAGCCTTTATTTGCCAGTCATATATGAGTGCCCCCATCCGTATTTGAACCCGGGTCACCGGCTTAGATGGCAAGCGCGCTAACCATTGAGCTACGGAGGCCACATACATTATATATAATAGTTTATTACAGCACAACTTATAATAATACTCAACATTGTCCGTAATGCACGTAGTGCAAACACGATATTATGAAACGAGCCCAATACATACATAATTTAACATGTACTAAGTAAAAGAAATTTGGAAACATTCCATCACTAGCAACTACAATTTTCAGTGCACGAAAGTAATAGTACTTTGATTATATTAAAGTGCATTCCATATTTGGCTTGCTGACATTTTTATATCTCACAGAAAATTAATGTGATTACAATCTGGTCGACCTACTGGAGATGACTCAACCCTCTAGCTCTCTCATAATGTAATTTAAATCGAAGACATTCCTCGTCCATGCAATCTGTTCACCAGTAACAAATGGCATCACTTGTAGAATATGTCAACAAATGGGAATTTGATTGCTTCATTCCTTTGCTTCTCAATTCACTACGGTACTCATCATTGTAGAAATTTCAAATCATTAAAACACAGTACCAGATGCATGTAATCATCAACTAGAAGTTACAGTGCAACATTTCTGTACACTTAAGATGATATTAAAAACACTGAAATTATGTTTGAATGAATCTCGTACATGTGGGAAAGTACATATATATACAAATTGTTAAACATGCATCTTAAGACATAAATATATCTGCATAAAACGGATACATCATTTAACACTAGTAAATAGTTTAAGGTTTTAGCCATAATGTCATTTACTTTAGCAACATAGATATACACTTACCCGGATGAAGTATTCATATATATACAATGTATAGCATAAACTATATGTATATTTTGGATTTGGCTTGATTAATCAAGCTGATGGCGTGTGACCATAGATATAAGCTATACAGTTTATCTGTACATGACCGCTAATACGGGTACCACCCAAGCTTGAGTTATGTGGGAGAAGGGTTTTGTTAATTGTCTCGGTTTTCTTTCCACTTTGCACTTGCATTTCGTGTATTTGGTTTGCATGTTTTAGCACGAGGTTAATTCAGCACGGAAGATGGCACAATCTTCAACAGAGTCTGAAGTTGAATCACTCGAGGTAATGCCTAACTTGAACTTGAATATAACCTGGCATGTGTAGTCGAAAGTTTCGAAACCTATTATGACTGGTTGGTGAGATGTTAGACTTTTTTAACAATTGGTCACGTGTCACCTGCGTAGTGTCTGACATTAACATATTGTCTTAAATAGGAGAGTAAATGTCAGAACAGAAAGCAGGTGTCTCCTTCAACGGAAATGACTGGATCTCCAGACAGGGATGATACAGCAATAAATAAAAGTTTTACATTTCTCGACTTTTACGTGAGACGTTCAAAAATAAACAGGACTATTGTCATAAAAACCCGAATGGCTAAACGAAATAAATCATATACATGTACCATCAGAAATCGGAATCCTTTTTCGACAAACTGTTAAGATATGAACTAAAACAAATCGTATGTATTTTTCCGGATCTTACATCGCATATATAGACGAGAATCCGTACCATAAAACGTTGGAATGTTGAAATAGTCTCGGTAACTGACGTCACAAACGTTCTATAGATTTGCTATTACTTCCCTGTCTTACAAAGCTGAACAATTAATGCTAAAGCTTTTGTGCCATTCAAAACTGATAAACGACTTGCAGAAGTGTTTCCAAAATGTAGTTGCGATAAGTTCATACGATTCAGAGGGCATAATCATATTGCTGTTGACAGAACTTTGTGTTTGTCCGTTTTCCCTACGTTCTGGTGACGTCACTTTTGCGTCACGAATTTGTCACATTTGGAGTTCAACTACTGTTTATTTCAGCTTGTAACATGTAATGATACGGTGGAGTTTGAAAGCAAACGATATGATAGTATTAAAGATACACCCCATTACGTAGTCGCAATTAATGGTAATTGTTGGGCTGCGCCGGATGCGTGTTACCGTGGTTTCAAAATGGACTATAATGAGAGGACGTGATAGTGTAACTCGATCAATCAAATGTCGATTTTTTGCAATTGAATTCCGATTCCATAGTTTGTGATTATATTTGTATAATATTGAAAACTGTAGCGATTAGGGCCCCAGTACTGTTTATTTATGAACGTCCCACGTATAAACTGCACGATCAGCACCAAACACCAGAAACTGCTTATGTATAGCATAACTCATGTCATTCTCGCATTTAGCTTTAAGCCACCACTTGTTGCAAACATAGCAGATACTACATTATTTTAAATGCGAAACTTCAATATTTTGTATCAAATTCCACTGCCTATACTTTTATTACAAGCTAAGATTGACGAGGTATGTCAATGCGTTATATTGGTGTGCCGATTGCCTGAATAAGTTGTATGCTTCCTCTTGCATTCTCCTATTACAGCTTTTGCATATTTGTGACGCATTTATTACTCGATGCTTATTTTCCTTTTAAGATCAAGAGTCGTTTCTTCTCACGAAATCAGACTTGCGGAGGAAAATGTTATCTAGAACTGTTTGTGCATCCCAGGAGCAATAATTTGCTGAAAATAGCTACTGCTTGTGCATGCATGAAATATTGTTGAAAAACGGCGTAAAGGCTCAATCAATATGTCAACAATTCGAGTATTTATCATGCTTTTAAACGTTTTGCATTGCAATTCTCGTGTACTATCATGCATCGTAATGATTTATTGTACCCAATAAAACGATTCCTTTGGCAACTGGTCGCTTTTTATGATTGCACTAGATGATTTTAACAATGAAGTTGAATAATGTTTCCATTTCAATCATATTAATGATGATCGGAAGAAGTTTATTTCATATCAATTATACATAACAAATACACATTACGATTAGGTCAGAGATGACCCATGATGTGTGATGCATATCAAAAATAACAAAATTAATAATTTCAGCTAGTAAGCATGTTCTGTTTAGCCTCGGTGCAATATTTGGCTGCGAACAACTTGAGGATTTTATTCATGATAATTTATGTTTATTTTGTTTAGGAAGCGGTGACTGAACCAACAGTCCTCACACAGCCATTTATGCAAGGTGATCAATCGTTATCCGGTGTTTGGACAAGTCCAGTAACTGATCAACAATCAAAGAATAGGTAAGTTAAACCAGATTGGATCGATCATTTGTTAGTCATCTTGTACGGACATTAAACGTCCAATGCTAGAGTCAGTTGTACTCATTCATTCTAGACGTTACATAATACTAATCTAAATGTCCCCTTTATTGTATCAGTAAAATATGAGTTAGTTTGAGCATGCAGGGGTGCATTTTTTCTGAGTGTGGTTACGAATTTATGTCATCTGTCGATTCTTATTCATCGCTTTGATGCTAAACTTTTCATGTGCATGGATCTGCTAGTTGCACCGTACACGTATTAAAGCGTATTTGAATGAAAGGGTGATACATCAGAATTGTCGGTTACTTATTTATTGTCATCGTACCGGTCACATAATGTCATGAGAACCTGTGCTCGTACTTCGGAGCTGTGATATAAAATGTACATCTGTCAACTGCTTTCCACTGTAGAATTGAAACGCCTGCTGATTTTCTTACATAGTACAATTGAATTCCTATCGGAATTAAACACTCTATCAAAGCAATCATTGTTTATGTTTTTGCATCCAACTGTGTATTAAGCCAGACATGATTATTTAAAAAATGTTTAATTTCAAAATGCCTTTAAAGGAAATGTCTGTTTTCAGATCGAAACAGTTTGACTGGGATAAACCTAAGGCTGAGAGGAAAACATTGGTAGAATCTGCGTCCAAATATCAGGCAATATGTCTACAAAAACAACTCAAGGAAAAAGACAAGGACATGCAACTAATTACAAATCAATTAATAAAATGTAACAAAGTGAATGTGACTTTATTGAGGGAATTAGAAGGGTAAATATGTTTTATTGTTTGTGATAATCCTAGTGCACTTTTACTTCCTTTTCAAATCGGCCAGCCTTGATCATATACCCAGCACCACACGTAATCACGTTTTCCCATTGGGTCCTGTAGTTTGTAGAAGGGGCATTATTAATCACCTTGACACCACATTTTCGAAGAAAAAACGTTAGCTAATGTAAAACCCGAGTGTATTGGTTTTATCAAATTATTAATCCACCTTGATTATTTTTCAGGTATCGCGGAAAGAATTACGACGAATTATATCAGGAAAATATAACTTTAAAGGAGCAAATTGGACGCGCATGCCAAGAGAATGTGTTACTTGCAGGTCGTCTCCAAAAAGGAAATAACAAAGTTTTACAGAAGTTTACTACTGGAAGGATATCCGCTTAATTCTCGTGAACGTTTATATTTTGATCGCTTTTACATAGGGAGCAAAACGATGTTATGCATAATAAATGTCCGATGAATGTATTGTACATGTTATGCTGACGTTGTAGACATGGTCTGCCGATGTTGCATACAGTTTGTACTGACGTATTGCACATATACACATGTTGTATTGATATGTTACTCAGTTTGTGTTGACGTTTTGTACACGCAGTGATGACGTTTTATGCTATTTGTGTTATATGTATTGCAGGCGTTTTATTATATATAGTGTGCAGATGTTTTCTAGAAGCTGGGCTTATTGGCTGATTGAACTGACCTATGTACATTTTGTGCTGGCTTCTTTGTACCACATGCGTTATTGACCTTATAAATATAGTTTTTCATAGGTTATTTGCACATGTTGTTGCTATGGCGTTGAAACATGTTGTTGCAATGACGATTGAAACATGTTGATATTGCGTTTAACACATGCTTTAAGACTATATGAACATTTAGTTTTGTCGATTTCAAATGTTGCTGTGATATAGTATGCGACTTGTTTTGCCATGATACATATTTATATGTGGACAATAATGAAATAATAAAAAAAATCGTTATTATTACAACATTGCATTCAATTTGTCTTTGTTATTATTATTATATTCAATATACATGTTATACACATGTGCTTTAATTAGTTTGTATATTAAGGATATTGTACAACGAGAGAATTAATAACAAAAAACTCGCCATATCACCAAGCTTCTAAATATCTTGTACCATTATGATTACAATGCACAACGTTTGTAGAAATATGTAGAATTCGTACAGTAAAGCAGTATTACCACAACTTGACAGAGCTACAATCTCTTCAACAACAGTTTCAACTCTTCGTATATTTCCAATGTAGACCCTATCTATAGAGGATTTACATTTCCACACTGCCGACCATTTGCAATTCCGAATGAGATTTATAATCTTATATTACAATGATATGCATGCATTATATAATACCAGAACCACTAGAGTATATTTAAAGCGTCTTTCAAGCATAGAAATGGTTTGAACAATCTGGGCTAAACAATCGTAAAATGTCAAAGATGAATGCACGGAGTACTCGGAATAAAAATACTAGCATACATACCACTGCCATGTCGCACATACTGTATGGAACTATACACGATAAGCATGATAGGACTGCATTATGTCTGGAGGAGTCATGTCGAGTTACAATAGGGAAGATCTAAATCTAAACAATGGTATTTGTTCCGGATGAAAGAAAACGAACATTTCCAATTTCTCATCTCTTTCAATTAACTGCATTTTGGGTTAACACGCTGTGTCCAACACGATTACTTACAAGAAGCAGTCATTATTGATCAGAAAGATGACGGACCGTCCCCTAACTACATCAGTAAGTGTACTCTATTCACGAGTTGTAAGTAAATACCTTTTGTGAAAAAAACACCCACAATAACATTTCGCTCAAGATGTACATGTCGTTTAATATCGAGTTATTTCATTGCTCGGTCGTTGTTTACATTGGCACGGAAGGTTCCATTTGTTTACGACTGAATGTGTTTTTTTTTAAAATACTTCATGATTAGTGCGGCAACATTGAAATGGTACTCATTTTTAAGGGTTTTCATTATGTGTACCGTAAGTATGTTTTGCTAGTTAAATAACAACCGTGATAAGATGACTGATGAACGCAAATTATTCATGAAGTTCAATTTAATGTCGTAACACCATAACAAAGTGTCCTCCCCAGGGGATGTATACACTGACCACCAGTCTCTCTGCAACACTTATCTAAAATTCCACACACATATTTTGTTGTCTTTCAATATATGTTTAATTTGTCCCAAATGTTTAAGCCTTAATTTAAGGCCATGAAAAACGGTTTATCAAAAGCAACACACTGACAGTAGAGTGTTTGTAATATACTTATTATTAATTGTCTACTGTTGTATCATGCAAGTTATTTATCACTACGACAGCAACGCAATTCGAATAACATGCCAAATTTCATCACATGACGTTATAATTCTGTTTACTACACCACTTCCACACAAAGTCAAAGCACTGAAGGCAACGAGATGAGGAACAGAAAGAAAGAGTGTCGCTGTCACATCTGGGACGACAATTATAGTTGTTTGTGAGATAAGAGTGGACATCAATTGTCTCAAATAATTGCGTTCGTTACTATCCCATGTGTCCTTGTATAGAAGAAGGTGCGACATGTGAATGAAGTACATAGTTGCTTTTTTTTCAATGATGTATGTAGATCAGTTTACTTACCAAGTGTGCCGGGGTTGCCCCTGTGGTTAAAGAGGATATCAAATCACCCTGTGTGTAAATTTATTATTCTAGATAAGTTGTCAGTGATCACGATTAAAAGCCGAGGGTTCAAATCTACCATCATCAGTTTGTCAGACACCGTCAGTAATCTGATTTAAATGACCAGTTGATTATCTGCCAGCTAGTTAAATACCCTTTACAAGGCTCACCTTAAACCGTTCACTTGCCTGTTGATATAAGAGGAAACTCTTGAGTCGAGAAGTAAGTTTGCTCAGTCTCTCATACGTACAATTAACAGTGACACTATGGCGGCTAAATGATCAATAAAGACCACACTGACAGGACAGTATATTTACTTGTATAATTCTTACCCAGTATAATTCAAGGAAAGACGTTTAGTTACCATACAATAATTGTTGTAAAGAATCCGTTTGTGTTATTTTTAAATAAATGAGTACATCGCTTACTCATTAATCTTCCTCAAAATTTCAAGTGTGTAACAATGTTATGGGCGGCGTATTGTTTTAATTCCTGCTTGGTCGATCTCTCAAGTGTATGTGCCAAACAAGTTGTTTTGTTGTTCCATGTAGATGTAATCGTTTATACCAATGTTATGATGTGTATGTCCTACATTTCTTGACTTGCGATTGAACATTATGTCCCCCAACGGTATCAAAACACGACAGGCTGTGACAATGTTTGTGTGATACTGTCTGTAAACTTCTGTCAAGAATGTTTTAATACATTGGATGTTTTCCACAGCAAAACCTTTTGGGAGTAGGAAAATCAGATGGTGATTCTGAAGCAGTAGTTGCATGTATGTGAGGGGCCGCGCTGGAAAGAATGTAGAGGGGCTGTTCTGGAATTGTTGTCAAGAGGAGAGGGATTGAAAAGACTTGTAAGGGGCAGTTCTGGGGAAGTTGGAGTGGCAAGTGAGGGTCGCTTTGTACATGAAATTACTTTTGTTGCATTGTTTCCTCCAAAAATCAAAAACAAAAAATCAAGAACTAAATGAGCAAATATTTTATTTGGGGTGGTGGTGCTTAATTCATGTTATTAGTTTTCGTTGTACCAGTGATCTATCACTTGTTATTATTTCATTGTGACCATAAACGTAACAAGTTTCTTTGCCGATTATTTATGCATTCATTCAAATAGTATGACCAGCTTCAATGATTATAAGATCAAATGTGTAGCTAAATAAATATTATTATCATATGTTTAACGTCGCGGCAGCTTAATAAATCCATTATTTATTTTTGATAAAACACTAGTGTAATAAAGCTTTGACGTCACTCAAAGTATAGGCGACGTCGTCGCGTATAATAGTGAAATAAGTAGTTATTTGATGTTTCGGCCAGAAATGGCTAACATATGATAAAAAAAACATTACATTTGTGACTTTCCACATTGGATTTATTAAACTCGTTGAATAAAATCGATAAAATGCTCGGCAGAGCCTCGCATTTTATTATTTTATTAAAAATTCAATATGAAAGACACTCATGTAATATCCTCTATAGAACGTACGTTTTCCTGCCATTATTATGTGCAATAGTACACATTGACCAGTTTGAAACACATCCTTTTCGTATGTGGCTCCATAGACAGTTACCAAGGTTGTGCTATGCATTTATTTCGAGAAATTGTAACAGTTGCATTATGTTTGAAACTCTCCTAGTATTTGCTTACTAAATTATACAATAACTTATTAAGTTAATGGTTCCACGGCTAAATACGATACTGTTTCTAAGTGCACATTAATATAAATACAGGGACTTATTCGCCATGAGTTGCAAACGATTGGTATTTTAAACCTTACATCAAAAATCAATCGAAATCAATCAATGAAGCATTATAATAACTACATTCTTAATACTAAATTAGTATGAATTAGCCGATATGAATAAACGATAAATATCTATTTTACCCGTTTTATTGTCATATAATGTATACCAATTACATTGTTTGGAATAAATGATTCGCCATTTAGTACTGCAAAGATTTTATTGTAATATAAGAGCACGGTCATGAAAGAAAATCTATAGTATGATGTTATCCTGTTCCAGTTTATTTTTATTAAAATATGCTGAAATCACGAGCTTTGCTGCACTCAAAAGAAACAGCCAAACACGAAAGGTACGAAATGGAAATTCACTTACAACAGGCACCCGTATAAGCGCGGAATCTGTTTACGAACAAAAACTACAAGAATGTGGCCGGAGTCCAAATGACGACGTACGTCACAACATCCAAACCAAACTTGAACAAGAACAATAAAACTAAACCGCTGAAGTCTTAAAAAGTATCCGACAAGCCAAAGAGTCACTCTAATTGGAATGACCACGCATCTTCATATATGATTTTTAATGGTAATTTACAAAAAGAAAATTAGTTAACGAAATGGTTATGATTAGGTGCAAGAAGAAGAGCAAATGTAATCAAAAAGCCATAAAGTCTTAATTACATAACCCTACAACTGTATACCTGACAAAAACTGTTATGAATTTCCAAAATTATGTTTATGAATGTGTTCTTCATAATTATCACATACGTGGCATCTCTTTTACAGCTAGGTGAAAGACTTACATATCTCATTATGTGGAATACTCAATAATGTATACACACAGTCATTCAAAAGTCACAGTCCGCACACTACTTATAGAAAAATAGTAAAAAACGGGACAGGGAAGGCAGCACTTAACTGAAACAACCGAGCACAGAAAACTTTAAAAAAACTAACACAGACCACTTTTACACCGTACAATGCCTAATAGACAACTGAACGAGTAAATGAGCTGAACCGCTAAAAGCCTATTACCACTATTCGAAGCAAACGTATAACAATACAAACATAACTGCGAAGAACAACACTGGTCTCTGACTAAAACACACAACTAACGTTCTTTCCTGTATGGTAAGACAAAGATACATTGAATAATGCGGACAATTCATCTGTCAAGTGTTATCGGACAATAATAATTTGTTCATGGTTAGCGACTAAGAGTTATATAAATTATTATGAATGACACATGCAGGAAACATCATTATTTAATGTGTAAGATAAACGTTCCTGCCTAGATCACAGGAAGAAAGATGATCGTTAACGACGGTATGAGTGGTGTTTTACCGCACGATGTCTGACACTCTGGAGCCATTGTCTTCCTTACGGATTTACATCACCGATAACCAATGTGTTTTATGTGTAATAACACATGAATTATATCGCCTGTCAGTGTGCAGTATTGACACAATGCCAGAGCACAATGAACTTAGTTTGAATCCGTAACGACAGTAGCTTTACATTTTATAAAAGTTTATTACAGTACATCTGACAATAATGTTCAACACAGTACACAATGCACGTAGTACAAACACGTTACTATGAAACGGACCCAATACGTACATATACACATGTACTAAAGTTACCCTTGGGGTAAAAAAGAAATATTGAAGCATTACATCACTAGCAACTACAACTTTCAGTGCACGAAAGTAATTGTACTTTGATTATATTAGAGTGCATTCCATATTTGGTTTGCTGACATTTTTATATCTCACAGAAAATCAATGTGATTTAAATCTGGTCGAACTGCTGGAGATGACTCAACCCTCTAGCTCTCTCATACTGTAATTCGAATCACAGACATTCCTAGGCTATGCAATCTGACCGCCAGTAACAAATGGCATCAGTTGTAGATTACGTCAACAAATGCTGTTTAGATATACAGGGTAATTAGATTTCAATTCTGTGCTTCTCAGCTAGCTACGGTACTCATTATTGTGGAAATGTCAAATCATTAAAACACAGTACCTGGTGCATGTAAACTGCAACTAGAATAATACATTGCAACATTTCTGTACACTTAAATTGATATTACGAGTCACATACAAATAGGAAAGTATACAAATGGTTAAGCATACTTGTATCTTAAGACACAAGTATGTCTGCATGGAAGGGAGACATCATTTAACACTAGAGCATATTGTACGCCATAATGTCATTAACTTAAACAAGATACAATTTCTAGGGTGAAGTTTTCATGTATATAGTACATGTATATGTATATTTTGGTTTGGTTTGGTTGTTTAGGTGGTAATGGTTCCTTTATTGCCCATTTCATTTAATGCGTAAGAGATATACGCACGATTCATTAGAAAAGGAACAGTATACATAAGTTAAGTTACCAATTTTCTAGGGCTGCTTTCATCAGTTCAGCCGTTCAGCCACCCTTTGACATTTAAACTTCCCCTGGTCATTGGGCTACCTATGGAAATCTGCGTTCGAGTCTCCCTGGGGAGAATATTTCTCTCCTGGTGGGTGTGCAGCCAACATCGATCTTCGGCGCCCAGGACTATCGAACATGTTCAGACACAGCCCTCACAGGTACCAATTAACACTTTGGTCGAGTGGAGCATAAGGGTTATTCGTGCTCAGAGAAATTAAGCAGTGGTCCAGACGGGGGTTGAACCCGGGACCTCTCGATCCCGAAGCGCGCGCCCTACCTTTAGGCCACCGCTCCCCACGTAACATACATGCATAAACTATGCAGTTTCGCATGATTGTGTCCTTTAGGAGAAGGACTTTATTATTTCTCTCAGTATTTTCACTTTGCACTTACAGTTTCGTGTAATTGATTTGCATGTTTCAGCGCGCGGTTAATTCAGCAAGGAAGATGGCACAATCAGTCTGAAGTTGAATCACTCGAGGTATGTTTATATATGATAACTGGATTGAATATAACGTGGCACGTGTAGTCGAATACTTCGAAACCTGTTATGACTGGTTGGTGAGATGTCAGTTATTTAACAAATGGCCACCGTGTCACCTGCGTTGTGTCTGACATTAACATATTGATTGGAAGCGGGAAGTGTCGAGTGCTGAGTTTAAGTATTCGTTGTACTTCCTATGGCCATGTGTCCTTTAAAACATAAATAACTGGATCCAGAAGGATATAGATGATATTGCAATAAATAATGTTTTTACATTTCTTGATTTTATAAACTGTAAGGACGTACAGCACCAAACATCAGAAACTGATTATGTATTGCATAAAACATGTCATTATCGCATATTGCTTTTAGCATTGAATCACAATTTGTTGCCAACATGGCAGAAACTACATTATTTTCAATGCTAAACTTCACTATTGTGTATCAAATTACTCTGCCTATATTTCTATTACAGTCCAAGATTGACGAGGTATGTCAATGAGTAATATTGGTGTGCCGCTTGTCTTTACAAGTTGTATGCTTCCTCTTGCATTCTCCTATTACAGCTTTTGCTTATTTGTGATCCATGTATCACTCGTGGCGGCGTATTTGCTTTCAATTTCAAAAGTCATTTGTTCTCTGTTCATGAACTCAGATTGATGTGGGCCTTTAGTCGGTTACTAGCAGAGCAAAATGCTAAGTGCACACCGGGAGCAATAACTTGGTGGAATTACTACTGCTTGTGCATGCATGAAATAATGTTGAAAAAAAGGCGTAAAGCCCTAATCAATATGTCAACCATTCGAGTATTTATTATGCTTTCAAACAATTTGCATTGCAATTTACGTGTACCATCATGCATCATAATGATGGATGTTTCCCATGAAAGGAAGGCATTGCAACTGGTCGCGTTATAACTGATTGCACCGGAAATTTAACGATGATTTGAATAATGTTTCCATGTCAATTATGATCAGATGTATGATGCATATCAAACTTAACAAACTAAATCATTCTAACTTGTAAACATGTTCTGTATAGCCTCATTGCATTTATCGGCTACGAAAAACTTGATGTTTTTTTCATGATAATTCATGTTATGTCAAGTGTAAACAAACTTCTTTTACAGAATTGATCACTCTCGAGATATCATTGTTGATGATACCGATCGCAACGCGGGCATGTGTTGCTAAACTTCTACTGGCAATGTGCTTATTATATAGAAGTTGATTGCAACAGGTAAGTGGGGTGTTCCCTAAATGTGGTTACGAACAAATGTCATCTTTATATCCTTATTCATTGCTTTGATGCTTCATTCACCATGTGCACGAATCTGCTTGTTTCACTGTATTAGTATTAAAGCGTATTTGAAGGGAAAAGTGACACGTGGACGTTCTGGTAATAAAATTATAGCACCAACACATACATACTACGTCTGAGTTACCAACCAATTTATCTCAAGTTGGGTGGGAAAAACTGAAAGAGTTTCAGAAATTACTAAGAGTCACGCCGAGATTCGAACTAGGGATATCTCGATCGAGAGTTACTTACTCGACCACTGTATCACCCATATGAGACTCTGCCAGATAAATACTAGCTCTCGGATCATGAAGTACATATTACTTAATAACTTAATTAAGCTCGATTGTGTAACAGTTTCTTACAACTTAATGATATTTATCGCTCTTGACATCACATTCGCAAATAGTATTGCCACAGAACTATACCCGATGTATGTGAGCGTCAAACGATGGAAACACTTGTGTTATTGGAATGACACGGCCTCCAAGATTGAGTTCGGTAATTTAGTTGGAGATCGATCAGGGGGTTTGGTTCTGGTTACTTAATTAACATATCATGAGACATATTGTGATAGGCATTTATGTCTACGTAACAGTATGATGCTCTGTTTGTCATATTAATACGCTCATGACTGTATATAATGCTAAGTTAAACTTACTTCTTATACTGTAAAATATTGCGGTTCGGGAATATGAAGAAAATTTCACGAGTTGTTCGTATATTCTCGAAAAAACTGTAAGCTAATGTAACAACGGTGTTGTGTTGTTCCATGCAGACCCAAACACTCATACTAATGTTATGCTGTGTATACTGTATACTTGATTTGCGATTGAGCATTATGATACTCAACGGTATCAAAACACAACAGGCTGTGACAACGTTTGTGATATTGTCTGTAAACGTCTGTCAATGTTTTAATACAATGGAACAGATCGTGTGCAAATGTAGGAAAATCAGATTGTGATTCAGGAGTAGTAGATGCATGTGTGAAGTCGCACTAGAGAGAATCTAAAGGGGCTGTTCTGAAATTGTTTTTAAGGGGAAAAAGATTAATAAGACATGTACGGGGCCGTTGTTGGGAGGTTGCAGTAGCATGTGAGGGTCGCTTTGGATATAAAAAAATACTTTTTTTTTATTGTCCCCCCCCCCAAAAAAAAACAAATCAATATTTATTATTCAGGGTTGTTGAGGGGGAACTATTCGCAGTGAGTTGCGAATGTTTGGTATTTTAAACCTTACATTTCAATAAATGAATCAATTAAGCATTATTACCTGCGAGCTTGAGCGAGCAGGTATATTGAATAGCCTTAAGTAAAAAGTCCATGGAGGGGCCCGTGACCTGTTCTCGATGGTTTACGATTTCAAAAAAAAAGAAAAAAAAGATGCATTTTGTAAGAATGTCGTGAACCAGACTAATCAAACCGGTCGTTACAAGATTTCAAATTTTTCTTGAACCAAAATAGGTTATCTTACGCAAAAAGATGGCTGACGTATGTCGGCCCGGGCAAGTCGAAATTCTTAGAAAGAACTACAAAATTATCCATAAAACCCGTCCCTACGATAAAAATATACACGCAACTCGAGTATAAAACACGAGTTTAGATCGTTTAATCGTTGGATAAATTCTTCGCTAACGTTTTATAACTTTCGTACCACTTCCCAACGTGTCGTCCTGAATATTTTTCGTACTCAACACAATTCGTACCCGGCACTTCGCTCCGTAAATTATTTTTCGGATTTTTTTAGGATCAGCGGGTAAAACAAGTGCTGGTTGTTTCCCTTGATAAAATTAACAACATATACAGTTTTTTTGGTCTCCAGAGTCATATAAGGATAATTACCATTCAGTGTTAATGTCTATTCAGAGACTTAAAATTCTAAATGTCTAATGTCTATTGTCATGGAATTATCGGAATTGGTTTATGATCTTTGATATTGTTGAACACTGAAAACATGTCTTATGATAATACCTTTAATGGACTGACACGAGGTTTTATTTATAAGAATATAAATATTATATGGAACAAGGGAGTCATAATATGCAATTACGTGTCTTGAAATTGGTTTGTTATACATGAAATTATTTAACAATTTGTTGATAAATTTCGTATGTCAAATTATCGTGCATATAGTTTTCCCAATTTGAAAGCTACCGGCCTATCGCGCTAATTTTTTCTCACAATTTTTAGATTTTCATGCTTAATTTTATACACATCAGCTGTTGAATTATGCAATTAGAAGGTCGAGGATCCTGTCAATTTTCTGTCAAATGAAGTCGGTACATCATTTGCTCGCAGGAACTATTTGACTTGTAATTACTGCATTACTGATACTAAAATACTAGTAGTATGAATAAGCCGATATGAATAAACGATAAATATCTTCTTATACCCGTTCTAATATCATATAATGTATATTATTTACATTGTTTGGAATAAATGATCCGACATTTAGGAATGTAAAGATAAATTTATTGCAATGGAAGAGCACGGTCAGGAACATTCTGCTAAACGATTTAAGGATCTGAAAGATGCTGAAAACCCGGACTCGGAAGGCTGTACTCAACTAAAAGAGCCAATAAAAAAGCACGAAAATTCACAAACAACTGGCACCCGCCTCAATGCCCAACACTAACCCGAACTAGTTAAAAGAAAGTCAATAGTAACAAAGTCCTAATCGAAGGTGTAAACATGTAAAATATGACTATAAATATGTTTTGCAGTTGCTTTCATGATAAAAAGACAAGAACGAATTGCACCAAGACATTAACAAAAAAGTGCCTGTCCAGAGTCAAAATGACGACGTACGCCACAATGCCCAACCCAAAACTAAACAAGAAAATAAAACTAAACCGCTAAAGTTCTAAAAAAAGTCCCCAACATGCCAAAGAATGAATGTGTTGGTATTACCCCGCATCATCATAAATGATTTAATGGTAATCTACAAAAAGAAAACAACTAAACGAAATGGCTATGATTAGGCACACGAAAAAGAGAAAATGCAACTAAAAAGCTATAATGATCTAATTCCAAAACCCCTACAACTGTATACATGAATTTCAAACTAACCCAGTAGGGTACGAATATGCCCGAATGAAATCAGTCTTAAATACGCGAGGTGTCCACGAAAATCTATAGGTATCTTAAAACTAGCCAAGAAGAACTGTTATAAATTTCCCAAATCATGTTCATGAATGTGTTATTGATGCATATCACATGTATGGTACGTTTTTTACAGCTAGGTCACATACCCAGACATCTCATTATGAGGAATACTTAATTACATATTCACACAAAAGGCACAGTCCGCACAATATTGATAAAATATGTAATATTTATATAAAGTATTATTAATCGCCTAGTACGAAAGAATTAAGAAGATAATAGATAATCGGACAGGGAAGGCAGCTCTCTGCAACTGAAGCAGCCGAGTACAGAAAACATAAAAACATCAGAGACTACAAAAACACGACACAATGCCCAACACACAACCGAACGAGAAAATGAACTTAACAGCTGAAATTCCAATTACCAGCTTCTAAAAAGCCGAAAGACACAATTGTACGAATGTAAACACTATCCGGAGCAAACGTATCTAACAATACAAACATAACTGACAAAGAACAACATTGATCCCTGACCCAAACAAACAACTAATGTTCCTTCATATATTGTGAGACAAAGTATCATGATTGAATAATTCGGACAATTCATCAGTCAAGTGTTATCAGACAATAATAATGTGTTCATGGGTAGTGACCAAGATTTAAATAAATAATTCTGAATGATACATGTAGGAAACATCATTATTTAATGTGTAAGATGAACATTCTTGTCTGGATCACAGGAAGAAGGATGATCGTTTACGATGGCACGAGGGATGTTTTACAGCAAGATGTCTGACAATCTGGAGCCATTGTCTTACTTACAGATAAACATCAATGACACCCAATGTGTTTTATGTGTAATAACTAATAACTTATACATTGCCTGTCAGTGTACAACTTTGCATTGACACAATGTTAGAACTACATCAAATGAGTTAAATCCAAAACGTCAGAAGCTTTTCATTATAAAACAGTTTATTACTGCACAGCTGATTATGTTCATGATAGTCAGTAATACATTTAGTGAAGACAAGTTATTGCATTTGAAAAACTGCTGATTGTTTTTTGAATCGATATTGTGTTTTTGTCATACTATTAGTTACACACTTAAACCCATTTTATTTTACTGACATGTAATTACAATATCGCGAAGATGACGTATTTCACACAGACATCCCGAATACTTGTCGTCTGTTTTGAAACTTAAAAAGCATTGAAAACACATTAAAACACCCGCTATCACATCTTACAACTCTTGTGCAGTATAATTAAGGGGCGGTTACATGATTGATTAGGTGTTTGAGCGGCGAATATATTGACGTATACATCCCTTCCCCTGAAAGAAAAGAAAACAATGCATCCACGAGGACATGTTTTGTGATACAGTTTTCTAAAACATGCTGAATAATTATAGTACATCATTTTGTAAAAGCGAGGATAGTCAGAAATTTGCACAATCTCATTAAAATCAGACCCTAACATTTAGCTACGCAGTTAGGATCTGACTACACTCTGTAGCAGGTCATGTTTAAACGACCTCTCTCCCACGCAGTGAGTCAGTGAGTTTGTAGCCACTAGTTAGACTTGCACCAGTCCTAGTGATTAATTTTGCTAAGACCAAAATACATCTGCATCAAACAGCCGACTATTACAGGGTGGCGCTGTCAAAGCAAACACTTATTAAAGAAATAAGTATGTTATAAGTGTTAAAAGTGTAAAGATAAAAGGCAGTATGTTACAGCTAAACTAGTACGTGCAATTACATTTTGATCACAGGTGCCTGGCATGTGGATATGACCCCCTTGATCCCCTCTACAACCCAATATCAAATAAAAAAAATAGAGATCTGAATTTGTTTTTAAATTTGATGTTGGGTTGTAGAGGGGGTCAGGGGGGGGTCATATCCACATGCCAAGCACCTATGATTTTGATGACCGGAATATGCAAAGGAGGCAACTCTTGCAGTGAAAACATCCAAAGAAATAATGATCTTACTTGGGCTAAACCCCCTTTTATGTTCAGTAGAGATCAAGAAATAGCTAAAAGTTACAGAATATATTGTCACCAGTGATATTAAAATACTATGCACAAGAACATATCTCAATTGCAAAACAAACATAAAAGCTTGGGCAAGGCTAGCCACCTGTACACTTTCAGATTTGTGAAAGTAACGTTTTGATTGGATGATTGAAAGGTCACTTGGACATGACACCGTATGGATCACCATCAGATCCTACATATCAGTGTAAAGTAGTGAAGCCTTATATGGATTTGATTTAAATGAGATTGAAATTTGCATTGCTTGTCTGAAAAGTATGCTACACAAAATATACTTGATAATATTCACTAATAAGATTGTGAGCGCAAAGCATGCCAGAAAAATTACATTGTTCATTATGGTAGTAACTAAGAGTTTTCAAAATTGGGTGCGCATTTGAGTATTTAAGAGGTCACAGCCAATGACGATTATAGAAGGTGCTTCGGATGGAGGTTGGGGCTTATTTTCCCGCAGTTTTAGGCGAAATGAATTGCACACATGCAGTTAGAATATATGCAGTAGGAGTTCGTGAACACTAAACAGTTCATTAACCACATTGTGCACAAACAATCTCTTTTAAGAATAAATACGCAGACAATACGTGCTCATCCATCAGATGACGTAGGTACATCTTGTAACATGCCGTAGTACTTATACCGACTTAAACGTAAACGTCGAATGCTTTACCTTTTAGTGAGCGAGAATGAACATACTCCAGCGCAGTAACTACGTCACAAATTGCTTTGAGAAGTTACAGGTTCGATTGTAGTTGAACTGCTACATGTAGTTCATGTATAGTAGAAAGGAAATAAAGATTACTGCTGAAAAGAGAACTATCCTGGTACCACACAGTATGTAGCAAACCTCAATTCAAAGTTCATGATCATTGTTTGTTAGGCAATCTATTGTGCGGGTATTTCTTTGATAATTGGTTTCTTGTAACTATGGATTCGTTTAACTTTCTACATAGCAACACTTAATGAAGAACAATTACATTACGTATTTCCATTAAAGAATAGTACGCTGTCGATTCTTACAGTACATTAGCACCATTTTTCACCGAATATTTAGATTATAAGGGCATTTCAGGCTGAAGTAACAGAGGAATTACACCCTTCACGATCAGCACTTATTTACTAAAATCCATTACCACCAGCATGGCAGGGAGAATTGTGAGGTATTATTGGAGGACAAATAGCTGGAGAATATCTCAATGACTCCAACAATCGCTCTGCTGGTAGAAAGAGTGCTTCTATAAATGCCTCCGTCAATACTCTATGATATATTTCCCCCTGAATAAACCAGTGTTTTGTAGCTATTTTGGAGACATTTTTATGCAGTAAGATGACAATTCCAACCGGATTTAGATCCTTTAACGGGGTTACCGATAAACGGATAATGTTTTGGATACTTCAGTACGGGATGCTGTTAAGTTTTGCAAACGTTAATTATATAGGAGCGAATAGAGTTTGCAGGAAATTTAAAAGCGGATCTGAAGATAGTGTACCTTATAACGAGATTAATGAGTCAGTGTTAGAACACTGTCCTCCAACCTCAGCACCATTTAGTGTTTATACCGCGCAAGCTGCTGGAAATGTGAGCTCAAACAAAGGTAATGTTATTTTATCACTGGTGTATGATTGTTTGAATGTAGAATAAGCAAGAAAATGCGTTTCAAAACCGCTATGTTAAAATTTTTGTCGATACTTAAATACATTAATTTTAGCTGTAACCTTTTAATGCTCAAACAAAGGGAATATTATTTTATCACTACATTTGACAGTGTATGATTGTCTGGATGTAGAATTAGCAATAAAATGCGTTTTAAAACCGTTATATTAAAAAGTTGTTTTTGTCGATACTTAAATGCATGTAACTGTAACTTTTTAATGCACATAATTTATATTTTAAATCTTAGTAAAGTCATTCGATTTGGTGAGGATAATTATGTCGTCTTATGTTATATATATTAAGATAATATGAATGATCATATCATTAACAAACGTTCTTTAGTTAAAATAATTGCGTTTATTATGTGCTATTAATACATTATTTATCACTAAAAATAACAGTGAAATAACAGATATTTTCACTGTTTCCATTACCATTACATGAAAAGAAACGTAACGTCCACGGCATCATAGGGGTGACTATTTAGTTCATTTTTGACTATTGCAATACTATTGCTGAAAGTACTATTGCGATACTATTGTATTGCTTGAAACTATTGCGATACTATTGCAATAGTTATTGTCAAGATGGGAAAACCAGAGATTAACTTGTAAATGCAAATTTGCACTGTGTAAGATATCACTTTGTTGTACAACTATCTGTGGAAATGATTTAAAATGAATTGGACATAAATAGTTTAGTAAAATTTAACTAAATACTGCATTGTTTGCAGTTTGGATGCGTGGGATTTTTTAAAATCAGTTTTCTAACGAGAATGGCAGTTGTTCTAAATTGATAATAAACTTTATTTATAAAAAAGGAAACTATCGCAACTATCGATATTTGAGCTAACTATCGGCGATAGTCATTGGATCGAGACTTTTACTATCGATCCGTACTATCGGGACACTCGGAATCGCAATGCATCGATATTTCGATGCATCGGCCCACCCCTACGGCATCAGGCTTCAAATCATGATTAACAAAGTATGACGTCATAATTGTCACACCGTGACGTTCTAATTTCAATGTACTTTTCCAATTAGGCCTATTTCTATACCATTTAACAAGAAATTGAAGCATATGATAAACAGAAAATGTATTGAATTTCGGCAAAATACCACATTTTACTTCACTCGTGATTACACCAAACTAAATTTTCACTCATGGCTACGCAACTCGTGAAAATATTAATTTATGTGATCATTCGGTGAAATAAAATGCAATCTTACTCCAAAATAAACATATATCCTCTATAGTTAAACTACTTTTATGCATTATACCAGTTTTATCAAATTGAATGTATTTTTTAGAGTTTATTCTTTAGTAGATTCTAACAGATACTAGTATTCATCAATTGTTTGACTGTTCGGCATTTAAATAGTAATCAATAGGGTTGTGTAGAGTTTATTCTTTAGTAGATTCTAACAGATTTTTATCAATTGTTTGACTGCGCGGCATTTAAAGAGTAATCATTAGGGTTGAGTACCACCCCGAAATACCAAGGTATATACCACCAACTTTATTATAAGACTTTCAGCTATGGTATAGTGATCAGAATATAGTGGAACACTCTAAGCTAGGTTATTTTTTAAGACCGACGACAAAGACTCGTTACTCGATTAGCATTGAAATAGTAATAAGGTTAATATGTAAAATAATACTCGAGTTGAGCTGAACACTGGACGTTGGACTGCACAGCAAGCAATTAGGAGAACGTAATTATAGTAGCACAACAATTTCAGGGCTTTCAATGGGAGGAAGGCATGTATGGTATTCTTATTACGACAGGTAGCTTAAGATCAATTAGAAACATGCATACTGTTGATAAAACACCAGTATTTCGGATGGTACCGCGGCATCGTATCGCGGGAAAATGATATCACGGTTACCGGTATACTGGTAATATCATGCACCTCCAGTAATAATGTACATTGTATAGTACAAATTGATTTGGTTAACGTTCATTTACTGTATATTTGTGTACGCAACAGTCGACACTCGAAAAAGTGTATTCACTCCGTTAATTTCATGTACGGGAGACATGGTTTGGTAATTTAGACAAAATAACTCAAAATGTGGACCCAAGCGAAACCAAATGCAACAACAAACTATGCACCAATATCAAGTTTCAACCATAGCAGATTTCAGAAATAAATCTATAATATAAAGAGGGGAAAGGGGTAAATTCCAGGATGGCATCCAAGATGACCGCCGTAAATTTCCAAAGCACTAAAATGCAATTGCTCAAAAATGGTGCCAGTAGTGTCACGCATGGAGTGCTTTTTCTGTTGTTCAGTATATGCTATTCTATATACTTTACAACTCGTTGTGTATTTCTGAAGTTGTCAATATATTCACAAGCCATAGTATTTATAACAAATTTTAACTGAACTCTATGCACACAGCACACACTTGAAGAAACAATCCGATTTCAATCACTATTTTCTTGGCAATTTTATTTAGAAAACAAAGGATCGAATTTTATTACATGGTTGAAACATTATTTTAAGAACTATAAACATTGAGAAAGGACATTTAAAACAAATGTACACCAAATGTTACTATAAATGCATTTGCATTCACGCTAACAAATGTATTGTCGCGTCTAAGGAGAGTATTGTCTGATTACTCCCAAAGTTTGTGTTATTAACAAGTAATTGCTCACCTCGTTTTCCAAGAATCACTGCAAAACAAAAAGTAAAGATCGACAAATGTAAGTCAACCCGGCGCCCGTATGTTATTCGCTAAGGAATGAAAGTTTCGAAAACTGGAACTGGTATTTTCTTTAATGTACACGAAATAAAAAACACGTACTTAAGGTTCATAATTTATAGCTATAGAAAGTAAGCAAACTGTCTCATGCAAATGATGTCAACAATTCGTTTGTTCGTTTATCTGGTACTATGCACGTACTGGATTGAAGACGATTTTAAGTTGGATTAGAAAAAACGATCCTCAGTGATATTGTCAGTGATTTGTTTTATAACTATTTAAAATTCCTTTTTATTGCCTGGTTATGTTATATTGCCTGGGTCACCTAGTGTGCGCTTGTTCTACCACTTCCACCTCGTGATCTCAGACAATTAACCTACTAGGTTAATTTTGAAAAACCAGATTGACAATTCATTAATGCATATTCCCATGAGATATTTGTCCTGTCATTTAGTTAGTTTCATGTATGCTTAGTATGTTTTGTTGGGAATTAGACTTACAACACATATTAACCAAGACATTTTTCATTATTCTTGTTCAGTTTTGTGACGGGCATTGTGGCGGTTGCTTGTGGCCTATGGATTTTATTTTCAGTACGCCTGGAGACATAGCACTTTTGGCCTGTATACTATAAATATGTATACAGTGAGTATTTAAATTCAGTGTTACATCTGTCTAAAACAAGTATCTACGGATTGTCTTTCTGGCACCAATGACGTCACAGACGTAATTTGATAACGAGCAGTCATTTCATTCTCGGGAAATTACACATGACGTGTTGTCACAGTATTTGCCTTTGGTGGCGAAAGATTAAGTTACTAGTATGTGACAAATGTCTTTGCTCAGCAACTTTATATTTCGCATTATTATACCTCACATTTTTCTACAATGCCAAACTCCCATTGTCCCAGAGAGAGACATTATGACTGTCAAAGGCATTTTCAAGTCGTTTGACATGTGATCGACCAAAAAGTGAGGGTCAGGTTATGTGATCGACATGACATTTTGAATATCATGCAAGGCCAAGTTACTGCGTCAATTGTAAGTATTTGACTGTTGAAATATACAAGATGTTCTAAAACTAGAATGTGGAATAAACACAACAATATCTGAAAGCACAGTCATGTCTACTGTTTATAACTATCACAATAATGGCTGTGAACATTTTGCTAGACTGATAGTATAGTTCGGCATAGTAAAATAAATATCAGATGCCTACCTGCGTGACATTGATATTGTCAACCCTCGAAACAGAACATTCTGCCTTCGGGTTGACACTATCAATGCCACGCAGTCAGGCATCTGATATTTATATATTATCGCACTGGAGTTAGAAAACCTCTTACCCGATTTGCTTAATATAATCTTTTTGCTTATTGTTTAAACTGCAATCAATTGGTTAGATTGATTCATTTTATAAAAGCATGTTCTCTTAGTACACATGCGACTTAATTACAATGTAACATATATTCTCTATAACACAACAGTGCCGCCTGTCAGACCCATTTCCGGCTTAACTGACAGTTATTGTCTAGTTTTCGGATTGCTACAAAAGCTGGATACGTGTGAACTTCTCAGTGATACATGAATAACGTATGTTCTTTGCCAATCCTCATATCTCTGAGTAAAAGAAAGGCTCAGTCAGCGCTTCATTATAAAATATAATCTCATAGGTACATGTAGAAGGATAATAGAATTTGATTATTTTCCTGCAAGCACAGTTTAGATGTTAAAAGTTCAATTGTTTCTTGTTATTTTTATTCTGTCACACGTGCACATTCTAGCAATAAACATATGATATTTAAAATTCCATTGGATTCAAGACCTGTGTAACATGACAATAATATATGGCATGTCGTACTATAAATATTGTTATTATAATTAGTTTTCAATACATGTATATTTGATGATAAAAGCCGAACCTCTTTGAGTTCCAGAAACACTGAATTTACGCATGTGACGGTAAATGTTTTCAATCTAAGTATACTGTATGATTATGCAAAGTGCTGCATATAATTTATTCAGCTACAATAACACCCATCTCATTCCAAAATATAGTATTTTATATTATTAATGTTCATTTCAACTCAATATTTCCTGTTCGATTGACGTTAAGCATTCGAACAAGATAGTTGAAGGCATCATATTTCTTGTAGCTAAGGCTTGGTTCCAAAGCTCCTACAGATGTTGCATGGTATGCTCCCGTGCTGATATCTACTTCAATTAAACACAATGATATAAATTGTGTTGAAGTCCATAGAGTGATGACAGATCATCACAGAAAGCAAATCTTATCCCAGATAATGGTATACCGACTTACTGGTTTTTATTCTGCACATTTAGAAATGGGGTTTGGGTTTCTCCTTTTTGTCCATTACTGTTTCCA
Source organism: Spisula solida (assembly GCA_947247005.1). NCBI lineage: Eukaryota > Metazoa > Mollusca > Bivalvia > Venerida > Mactridae > Spisula > Spisula solida. The sequence goes on from OX365958.1 coordinate 15,643,125, forward strand.
ATATTAAACTAATTGATAAAGATTAGTTTCCGAAAGCATATTAGTATTTTAAAGAAAAGAAAAACTGCACATGCGCACTGGGAGATGAATTTTCAAGACCACACTATCTAGTTAGCAGACAATGACGCTCTGAATCTCACCGTTAAAATGACTTAAACAATTGTTTGTTACACAAACATCGAATATTTTAATTTCCTCATTTACGCAATGAACTACACATTAAATAAAAATTGCTACAGTAAATTGCACCAACATCTCGTCAGTCGCGATAAACCGCGAGATATCCAATGATATCATGGGTTATGTTGTTGATTTGAAAGGAATCATCAACATTATGTGTTCTCATAGTGATCCGATTTATTAACCAGGTTATTGGATTATGTCCTGTATCAGATATTAGATACGATCTAAGGTTTTGAGTTTAGCGCTTATCGCAAAAACTGACGAATGTTCGTTCGTCCAGTCAGTATTGAAACAAACTTATTACTACAGTATAACTATTTGATAATCCGACTAAGGAGAGATGTTTTGTTGACAAATAAACGAGTCATAATGCGTATACACATTGTATACAGAAATACATATTCCATTCAAGGCCACACCATACTAAAAGACGAATTTTTAATAAACATGGTACCAGTTATTTCCTTTCTAGTCGCTTGAAGCATAGAAAGGGAACTTTGTGTATTCTCCTTCATAGTCTTGTCGCGATAGAACGGTTCCATCATAAATGAGGTATCGAAGGTGATTGATTTACGTTGTAAGAACTTGTTTTAAATAAATTAATGTAAACTAACATTTTCTATTGTACTTACAAAAAACCCCAATAATTTGAACACTCAACCCGTAGGTTGCCATAGGACCAGCGATAGTGTTTATATTCCACTGGCGATTTGTGTAGAAAACACACTTTACCACATACCAGAAGAAGATTGATTTTGTTAAAATATCATAAAATGGCTTCTCCAAACATTGATGTGATCATAAATGGGAAACACTGTCTAAAACAGCATTGGTATGTTTACTGCATGACGTAAATATGTCTCTCTGTTACCGGATGTATTGTCGGAGTATCAGGCTGAAAAAAACAGCACCATTCGAGGACATTTGGAGCATCAAATTATTAACAATGTTGACAAAAACAGAACTAAAATAATAGCATGGTTATTAGCTTGTTGCCTCTTGTTAGGATAATGAGACAGGGTAGTCTCGATATGAAATACAAAATGCACTGTAAAAAGTGGGACTTTCAACAATAATAAAACGTCAACATCATCACATCTTGAAATTTCACAAGCGATAAACCACCAACCTGATCCAAACATAACGTACACAAAGGCATGTTGCTTTCAGAAGGTTGCTACGTATTTGTATCCTGTAACCACGTTAACTATGTTTTTGTTATTTATACTCACATTGCAGAAGGACAAAATGGATGTCTGTTGTCGTGAATGTTTGTTTGTTCTTTATATCTGTGAATATCTCCGACATCAGATTGATCGGATAATTATAAACTCTGATGCTATTTTACGGAACGTTAAACTGATGTAATTTTCATTCCAAAAATGCATTCAAGTATGAAACATTTGGTTAAAGAAGAAAAATTTTCTGCAATGGATACAAATCAAAAGCAGTCATCTGAAGTTGCAATAAATAGCATTGCAAATTCAAGGACCACGGTTTTTATACAATGTCTCCCCGTACTTCACTCCAGTGTAGTTATCATTAATAAGTGTCTCCCTTAATGTTTGATTATGCACGAAATTCGAAGTCCACAGTATGTCATTTATTGCAAGTATATAGACTTGCTTGAAATATCATTTAGTTGGACAAGTGGTCATGTGGTTAGAGCCACTGACTGCTGATCCGAAGGTCGTTGGTTCGAATCTGCCTCCAGCCTGATTAAAAGTATTAATTCTTTTCAGTGTTCCCACCTGACATAACTAAATTTACTAACCGTCTTTCGAACGAGACTTTACAAACCAAGGTCCCGTGTATGATGGTTTATCTCATGCACGTCAAAGAACCAGGGATGCTTCTGCAACTGGTGCATCTTCTGTATCATGCACTATCCACAAAATCTAAAGCAACTAACCTCTTCTTGGGGCCCGCCCACATGCGATACCGGTGGCGAAGATAATTCTGTGGAAATTGATGACTGACACTTGTGTGGGTTGCTAGATGCTGTCGCCGTTTCTATGTGGTTTTTGATAGTCTATGCGCTACCGTATTGTATCAGCTTACATACGTACGTTGAATAACTATATATAAATAACATATAACCTACGCTATAGAACACGATGCATTACTACATACCGAAACGGTTAAAACAAGAGATGGTAAGATAACAAAGTATTATTAATATTTGTTTCTAGTTTAGAAACATTTGGTGACCAAACAATGTTGAAGTTTTCGAGCGCGTATCATTTAACTTTTAAAAAAGGGAAAAGCAGCAACAAAATCATAAACAGTCAGTTAAACTATCTGGCTAGTCCTTGTGGCAGAATCAGTTGTCAGAATTGTGATGATATATCTAAATGCACGTCTGGTAAACACCGTAAATGGTGACGTTTGTATGACCAGATTGTGAACATTGTTGTTATTAGTTCAAGCGTAAGTTCGTTGATTCTCCTCTCAAGTTGGGTGTTGTCGTATTATTCCCCCAGTTATTACTGCTTACCCTAACTAGGTTTAGAAAATTGGATGGCTAAGATCACCACAATTTCTATCTTATCACAGTCCATAAAAAAGTCTAGCATACCAATTGAGTTACCGTTTTGGTATTGATGGTTTACTATAAGGCAATTTTGTCAAACTATAAGTAGGTTGGGAGTTACGGAAACTTATCTAGAAGAAAATTAGTGCCTACGTTATATATACTGTATTCACCCTAAGGTTATAGCACATAGAATATATAGCTAATTAAACAATAAATCTACACAGCAGTCTTATGCTTTGTCTCATCGTAGGCGATTGCAATAATTGTGGTTTTCGTCCTACTTGGTGTCAGTTATCACACAATTTCCAGGTGAATAAGCGAGACAAATATAATTTTCAAACCTATGGTATAGTCTCAAATTCCAGTTCGGATTCCAAAAATGAATTGTGAAATAATTTTATATTGAAATTTCGGTCAAAGTACAACGATGTATGCATCTTTACAAGAAATGCGTTGATTGTAATAGTTCTGTGCGAAATAACTAAGTTAAACATGCTTTGCCTTTCCCTACATCGGTTCATTTTGGAAGTGATGTATGTTTTAATAATAACACATTGTCAATTGCTTGATGTGATACCATATGTTTTCACATGTTAATCGAGAATTCAATTGAATTTCAATATACTTAATATGTTGTTAAATCATTGTCCGTATTTGCGTTATTTAATGAATTCACATATAACAGTTCACCAAATAGTAAGGCGTCGTTATACTTGATTTGAAGCAAATTGTACAGGTTGCTAACAAAACAACGCCAAGTAGGCAATCTTACAAAATTAAATAACTTATAAATAAAAATAAATATACCAGATTTATATAGCGCCTTTTTCATTATTGTACTTATATACAATGTATATTGTAACACTCAATTATGTAATCGTTTAACTTGGTAATATATGATTTTATCACATGTTTGACGTCGCGGTAGCGTAATAAAGCCATTATTTATTTTTGATAATACACTAGTGTAATAAAGCCTTCACGCGACGTCACTCAAAGCATAGGCGACGTCGTCAAAGTTGCGCGTTTATTATAGTGAAAATAAGTAGCTATTTTATGTTTCGGTCGGAAAAAGCTAACATGTGATAAAAAGAACATTACATTTGTGACTTTCCACATTGAATTTATTAAACTCGTTTAATAAAATCGATAAAATGCTCGGCAGAGCCTCGCATTTTATTATTTTATTCAACTCGTTTAATAAATTCAATATGAAAAGACACTCATGTAATATCCTCTATGTATATATTCTTTGTATAGCCACTGTTGCCGTGCCTGTATCTGAAAGCAGAAGCTATTATAATGATACGGGCAACGTAATTATTTTCTACACAGCAAGTTATACAAAACATATAGGCACAACCAATTATTTATATCTACACTTTGTTTAATATTTAGAAGCATACAAATTTTATAGGTTCTTCTGTATGGTGGAATGTTTTTAGGGACCTACGAGATTGTATCTAAAGTCAGTCCATAACGAAAATGCATGCAGTTTTTGGTTGTCTTTGTTTTTGTATTGTAAATTTTTGCATTGGAATTATAAAACATTTACATTTCAATCGCATATTAATTAAATTGCGATCAATTGATTAAACTGGTAATTGTATAAAAACGTCAGGTCATTAATTACTATGGCCATCATGTTCTATTTATACCAATAAAACCTAATTGACGACTATTCTATATACTGCAACATTACCTGTCAGACCTATTTCCTGCTTAACTGACAGTTAGTTTTTAGCTTTCGGATTGCTAAAAAACTGGATACATGCGTCTCAGAGATAAATGAATTACGTATTTTCTGTGCCGATCCTCATGTATCTGACAAAAAGAAAATAACAGTCAGTATGTGATTACAAAATATAATCTCGTATGTACATGCATAAGGATAATCGAATTTAATTGAAAATGTTAAACGTTAAATTGCTTTTTCAATGTACATTATTCTGTATCGAGGCCTGTCACGTGCACATTCTAGCAACAAAGAGATCATATTAAAAGTCCCTTCGGATTCAAGACCTAGGTAACATGACGACATGGCATGGCGCCATAACAATTCACGTTCACAATAATTACTACATTTTGTTTGTGAAAACATGCATAGTGCTGCATATAAATTGTTCAGTAACAATAACACCCATCTCATCCAAACTATAGAAATGTGCCCATTTCAACTCAATAGTTTCAGTTCGATTGAAAGGGAGAGTTGAAGGCTTCACATTTGGTGTCACTGACACATGGTGCCAGATCTTCTAAAAATGTTACATTTTATGTTCCCGTGTTGAAACCTGTTGTCAGTTTAACAGATATAATTTTAGTTGAAGTCCATAGAGTGATGACAAAACACAACAGCAAAAAAGTCTTTCTCAGATAATGTCACACAGGACTTGTTTTTATACTGTGTTTTTAGAAACGGGGATTGCGTTTCTCCTTTAGTCCATTATTGTTCACATTATCAAGCTAATTGATACAGCTTAGTTCGAGAAAACATATCCGTAATTTGAAAACAAATGTGCATGCGCTAGATTAGAGATGAATTCTCAAGGCCACATGATCTAGTTATCAGACGTTGACACTCAATACCTCACCGTTAGAATTTGAAGACATGTTTGTTGCATCGAACATTTTAATTTCCTCATTCATGCAATAAACAGGATAGTTAACAAAAATACGGTAAATCGCGTCAAACTTTCGTCAGTCGCGAGAAAACGCGAGATATCTAAATTTATTGGAGTTGTTTTATGGATTTGAAAGTAATCATAAACATTGTGTAGTCATGATGATCCGACTTATCACCAATTACATTGGATAATGTCCTGTTCCAGATATCACATACAAATATTTGCGAGTTTATCACATTCTGCAGTAACTAATATTTTCGCGACCCCAACACTATAGATACAAATTGTAATCAAAAACAACATATGGCGTAAATATAACAGATGATTTAGATCAAAATATGACTGTAAGTACGTTATGTTGTTGCTGAATAATTACATAATCTTGTTGGAAGACATGACATCAAAGCGGCGCGTTCTTCGGTCTATGAGGACATATATACTCGAGGATTAAAGTTCATTCAATAAAATTTTGAATTATGTTTTTTTTAAAAAGAGCTTGTTGCCCCATGTATGTAAATTAGGTTTGTTTTGGCAACATTATTGATTATTTGACGCTCCAAATGTTGGCGGATCATGTTGTATTCTGTCAGCATGACATCCAGACCGTACATCCTGTGACGGAGACATGTTAACGTCCTGAAGTAAACATTACACTGCTGTTTTTAGACAATGTTTGCGATTTATGATCACATCAATGTTTTGAGAAGCCATTTTATGATATTTTAGCAAAATCAATCTTCTTGTGGTTCGCGATGAAGTGTGCTTTTTACACAAATCTCCAGTGGAATATATAAAAACAAATCTCGCTGTTACCATGACAACCAACAAGGTTGAGTGTCGAAAGTATTGAGCATTTGAATTCACATAATGGCTATATTTAGTTAATACTATTTTATATTTGATCGATTATGAAATCATTTCTAACAATTTAAATTGATTTATCTGCTTATTCTCTCTCGACATGTCATATGCCATAATCGCCATATATATACTGATGTCGGTTGCTGTGAATACTTGTTTGTTTTTAAATCTGAGAATATCTCCGACATCAGATTGATCGGATAATTATAAAACTGGGATGTTATTTTACGGAACGCTAAACTGATGTAATTTTCATTCCAATAAAACCATTTGATGTTTGAAACCTTTGGTTGTTTAAGTCGGAAAAATTCCTTGAAATAGACGCGCTAATCAAAAACAGCCATTTTCATTTGCAATACGGTATCTTGCAAACTGAGGAATATGTCATTACAGGTTGCGGAAAAACATGGGTTTGATCTGCTGACGAAGTACTGAACTACTAATAAACACAATATATCAAATGTATACCACATTTGAGTCTAAGCGACATAATAATCAAATTAATTCTGCGCAGCATAATGAACCTAGGATACACGGCATACTGGTAATCATAGCTATCGAATGAATCGATAAGAATAAGACATTGTGATTGTGTAAACGAATTAATGTCAATATTTTATTACAACTCAGTGTTTAAACATTTGACGAATTAAAGTGGACGTTTCTGAGCGAATATCCGAGAATGCTAAATATACGCCAGCATTATGATTAACTGTAAGCAGAAACAGTCTGGCTCGTTTTTAAACTGTAGTCAGGATTGTGATAATAAACTAAATGTGTTGGTCTGGTGACTTACTTTGTGTTTGTTTCCTATCTTCTAATTATGACATGACTGCTAGGAATGCACTCGCTCAATATGTATCTATTCTGTGTAGTATGTAGTGCTACTGCTCGTCTCCGGGTTTCTCTAGGCCTTTCTCTTTTTCTTCTTCTCTCAGGTGTCCAATATAAGAATATTCTGTCGTTTCAGGTGGTATAAATTCTAAAAACATGTCCTATCCGTCTCCACCTTATTGTCCTAACGCTGGTACTGATTTTGTCTACTCCTGATATTCGTGGTACAATTTTCTAGCCAGTAAATTTTTAATTTGTGTACGTCTGGTAAATTCGCAAATGGTGAACGTTTATGACCAGACCGTGTAGAGTGTTCATGTTACTATAATCCCCATGATTAGGAGTCCTTCATAAATCGTTGGTTTGTTTCTCTAAAGATGAGTGTTGTCGGATTATTCCTCTTATTATCACTGCTTACCCTATCTAGGTTTAGAAAATTGGATGGCTAAGATCACCACAATTTCTACATTATCTCTGTCCATAAAAAGATATACTATTAAATTAGATAAGTACTGCGCATGCGCTGTGATGTTGATGGTTTATATATATATATATATATATATATATAACTATAAATGGGTCGGGAATAAAGGACACTTATCTAGAGGAAAACATAAGCAAAGTGACTACGATATATATATATATATACTGTATTCACCCTAAGGATATAGTACGTAGAATATAGAACTAATTAAAGAATAAATCTAAACAGTAGACGTATGTTTTGTCTCATGTGAGGTGATTGCAATAAGTTTTGTTTTCGTCCTATTTGCTGCCATTTATCACAACTTTTCGAGTAATAAGTAATTCAAATATTATTTTAAATATTTGGTATAGTCTAAACAAATCAGTTCGGATGCCAAAAATGAATTGTGAAATAACGATTAATCTTATGTTGATATCGCGATCAAAGTACCACGATATGTGAATCTTTAAAAGAGTATACGTTTTATGTAATGGATTTATTTTGAAGAACTAACATCTTCATTATCTGAATATTTAGACGCTTACAAACTTAACAGGTTTTGCTGTATACTTAAATGCTTTTGCAACCGACCGACCGTAGAGAAAACAAAACAGATGCAATATATAAGTTGTCACGGTCATCCATGTTGTGTGACAAACATGAATGACCTATCTAATATTAAAAATAAAATAAAAATAAAATGCATTATGTAAATGGCGGAATGACATGTATAAAACATTTATCAACATAACTAGATCTATGCACATTACGAATAAACTGTCGGGTTTCCGCATGAAGACCTACGTCACGGTGTTTAAATTCAGTCCGTAACAAACACAGAGGTAGTTTTGAGCTGTCCTTGGTTTTGTATTGAAACTTATCGCACTGGAGTTTTATGACTTCTCACTTTAAATCACACATCAATTAAAGTCTGATCAATTGATTAGACTGCTAATTGTATAAAAAAGTAACGTCATTGCTATATTCGTCACGTTTTTTTAGTACACATACAACTGGCATCTAATCTTTACGATACAATAATGCCTTCAGACCCATTTCCTGCTTAACTGACAGTTAGTGTCTAGTATTCGGATTGCTACAAAATCTGGATACACGTGATCTTCTCGGTGATAAATGAATTACGTATTATCTATGCTAATCCTCATGTCTCTGTGTACATAAAAAGGACATTCAGCGTATAATTACAAAATTGATATCGTATGTACATGTATAAAGATAATGGAATTTGATTATTCTCCTGCCAGCGGAGTTTAAATGTTAAAAGTTCAATTACTTTTTGTTGGAACATAATAGTATTCTGTCGAGGCCTACCACGTGCGCATTCTAGCTATAAAGAAATGATATTTAATAATCCCCTTGGATTCTAGACGTAGGTAACATGACAATATGGCATGGTGTAAAAACAAAACAAGTTCAGAAATAACTATGATTTTGAAAGATTCTTAGTATTGCATACTTAATTTGTTCACCACCAAAAAACTCCATCGCATTCTAAACTATTCTATCATTGACAGTACAAATACTTAATTGAACCCACCAGAATGTATTTCAGTATCAGTTCTTGTTCGAATGACGGAATGCATTGAAACAACGAGAAAGTTGAAGGTACTAGTATCACGTTTGTTTCCTGTCTCTGACGCACGCTTCAAGAGCTCCTAAAATGTTATATTTTCTATTCCCGTGTTGAAACCTAGTGTCAGATTAACAGATATATTTTTTGTTGAAATCAATAGAGCGATGACAAAACACAACAGCAAACAAGTCTTTCTCAGTGAATGATGTTGTATTCTGTCAGCATGACATTTGGACCCTATATCCTGAGACATGCTTACGTCACGCAGTGAACAAAACACTGCTGTTTGTAAACAGTGTTTGCGATTTATGGTCACATCAATGTTTTGAGAAGCCATTTTATAATATGTTAACAAAATCAATCTCCTGCGATGGTGTGTGTACTTCACACAAATCTCTAGCGGAATATAAAAAACAGTCGCTTATCATCGCCATGGAAACCTTCAGTATTGAAAGTATGTTTTGGGGTATATGAGTTTACATAAGGGATACATTTAGTTTATATGAACTTATTTAGATGACGTTACCGCGTCCATGTTGTTTTAAGTAACGTCGAGTCAAGGCGCACGCTGATGACGTCATAGACTTGACTGTCCTTAAAATATCTGAACGAAACAAAAAAGACTTAAATATTTAATATGAGAAATTTAGTTAAATTATCTTGACGAGTTTTAGAGATAATTCATAGTTTGCATTATATATTGAATGACCCTCATATTTGAATTTAATTTATCAGCTTAATCACTCTCGACATGTCATATGTCATGTATGCCATAAGCGCTATACAGTAGGACAACAATGATGTATGTTGCTGTGAATACGTGTTTGTTTTTATATTTGAGAATATCCCCGACATCAGATTGATCGGATAATTATAAACTCTGATGCTATTTTACGGAACGCTTAACTGATGTAAATTGCATTTCAATAAAACCATTGGATATGCTTGAAACATTTGGTTGTTTACATCAAAATTAGTCCTTGAAATAGACGCCCTAATCAAAACCAGTCATTTTCAGTTCCAAAACATTAGTATGCAAACTGAGGAATATATCAACAGTGGTTAAAGTCACAGAAAATGGGTGTACTGTATAATTGTGTTGTTTTTAGGGGTTTCAGTGCTCAGCTGGTTAAGTTGAGTGCTGCTTTTCCTTTCCGACTTTCTATTATATTTTTGATATAATGACGAAGTACATAACTGAACTACTAATGAAAACAATAAACGTGTATTAAATGTACACCACATTGAAGTTTGAGTGACAAATTTATCAAATAAATTATACACAGCATATAATGCTTCTATGGTACACGGCATAATCATAACCGTATGATGAAACGGTTAGAATAAGACATTGTGATATGTGTAACAAACGAAGTAAAGTCAATCCTTTATTTCAAAATGATTAACTGTAAGCAAAACAGTCTTACTGGTCTTGAAACATAACCCGTAGCAGGGGTTGTGATGATGTATCTAATTGTGCTCGTCTGGTGACTTACTTAGGCTAAGTTTCATATCTTTCCTATTAAGATTAAGGCTATGAATGAGCCATTCCCCAACATTGTTTTCTGTTCTATATTGTTCTTGCTGCTGCAGCCAATGTATCTACTCCAAAGTCTGTCCTATTATACTGTTTGTTGTCAGGTTTCCTTAGGCCTTCAAGTCTCTTCTTCTTCATTTCTCAGGTTTCCAATCGAATGCTACTCTGGATTTTATGTTGGTATATATTCTAAGAACATGTCCTATCAATCTCCTTACTTTCTTCACACTTGTACTGATTTTGTCTCTTCCTGCTCGTTGGCTTGCCTCCGTGATGGTAATTCGTTCTTGTGTAAAGTGTTGATGTTTTTTGTAACAACCATGCTTAGGATACAATTAGGATTTGATTGTCCTCCAAAGATAAGTCTTGTCGGATAAATCCCGCCAATTATCAATGCTCATCTTGTCTCGGTTTAGAAAATTGGTTCGGTTTATACAACACAGTTTCTAACTTATCACGTGGTCAAAATGCAGTTCATATCGTATATCGTGAGTTACTGCGCATGCGCTGTGGTATTAATGGCTTATATATAAACTATGAGTCGACCGGGAACTATGGAAGCTTATGAAGAGAAAAATATAAACCGAGTGACAACACTATACTGTATTATCCTAAGGTTAAACCACGTACAGCATATAATTAATTAAAGAATAAATTTACATAGAATCAGAATATTTTGTCTTATCGTAGGCGATGCAATAAGTGTGCTGTTCGTCCTACTTGGTGCCATTTATCACAATTTTCCGGCTGAATAAGTGAATACAATTGTGATATAGCCTAAACAATCTGTTTGATGTGGCCAACAATGAATTGTGACGTAGTTTCTGTCTTAGCCCTTTGACGTGTGCATCCGTATTAGCGTGTGTGTTGTCCGTCATAATTTTGTGCGGAAGCACGAACCTTCGATATCATTTTATCTGGCCTCAGTTCATTTGGATGTTGCCGACTGCAATATGCAAAAAACATGTTCGCAACCGAGAAATGTCGGTTTGGTAATCTAACAACAGTAACCTATGTAAAATACCGCATTGTGGAGTGAAATTACATTTCGGCAATAAATAATTTCATACCGCGTGTCTACCCGTTGTTTCATTGCCTGCAGATGAATGCTCGGACAAGGAATACATTAACAAAAGTTGCTGTAACGATACGGGCGATCAATCATCTACACAATGTAATACATGTTCATAGCAAGTACAGTTCGGATCAAAAGCGTTTATTTCGCTAAAGCTTACAACGCTACAACATCCTGCCATGGCAACACACAATAGGTCCATTTTAGCCATTAAAACTATTTGCATAACCCTAAATTTCTTACACTTTGATTAAAAAAATACTCAACTCATACAGAAAAATGGTAACACGTGAGAGACTTTCTTCAAATATTTATTTCGATTCCTTCAATAAATTCCATACTCTAACAACACTCTGTCAATACGCTGCTTTCAATGTACTATCCAATGAATGTCAATCAGAACGTATCATATACAATATCTTACAATATACAATGATAGCAATGTACAAGTTGAGTAATACAATACATGTTTATTACAAAAAAATTCAAAACAATAATTAACTTGGTCGAATAATTATAATAATGTAGTTTGTACGTTCTTTCTTCTCATCTCATACTTTCTATAATGCTATAAATCAGGATGCTGCAATGAATCATTGATTAAGAACTTTTAGAAATTGGTTTCTTAAATACCTCATTAATATCAGAATATCGGTGTAAAACGTTGGATACTTTCACGCACTGTGTGTCTCTAGTGGTAACCACATTGATTACGCATAGGCCGTGCATTGTCTGGGGACAAGCTGTGTTTTAAATAGAATAATCACCATAAATAATTATAATGATTAGGCGTTTCTGAATTGTGTCAGTCACAAATGCACAAAACACTCGCCAGTTTGGTCGAGTGATAGAGACTTAGGCTACCATAAGTATTCAGTTCTTTTATGTATAGAGCTCCATGTCTATTTCGAATTATATCAATATTTCGGATAGTCATTTTCGGACAATATGTTTCACTATTTAATTCATGTAATTATATTCTCATAATGTACCTTCATTCAGCGTTTTGACAGCTGGGACTTGGGAGGATCATTGTATCATTCGGTTGTATATGGGCATAGTGCCTTGTATGTTTTTTTCTGTTTCTGTGCTCGGCATGTTAAGTGGAGTTCTGCCTTCCCTGTCTGACTTAATATTATCTTATTCAAGGCAACACTGTAAAACGTCACGTACTTACTTGCCCTATCTGATCTAATAGATTTTTGCGGTTTCTGTATCACCCAAAATAGCAATAATCCTTTCAATGTGTATTCACGTCTAGACAAGCATTACACGATGGGGGTAATAATTCCAGCTTATGTCACAACTTTCAACATTTCGAGTCCCTTAAGAATGAATAAATACCCTTACAGAAGAAAGACGGACGAACACATTGTAAAGTATATAGTACAGTAAAACCTCGATAAGTCGAGCATCGTTATTACGAGCATCCGGCCTATGTCGAGCAAAGTCTCGGCGAATTTGCTCTATGTTGTATATTAATAAACTTCTGATATGTCGAGCACCTGGCTTATCTCGAGCATTCGGATTATCCCGATGGGTCCTCGAGATAACGAGGTTTTACTGTATTTAGTAAATCCTCTTAGTAATACTTAAAAATTAATAACATTGGATAATAAGTCAGCTTTAAGCATTGGGTCTTGAACACAGTATATTTTACATATACTAGGCGTCACTGAAAAGTTACCACTTATATAAACCTCTGTTTTTTGTATACAATATGACCTTAGGTACAAAACTTTTATAGTGTTTGCATTTGAATATTGTTAAATAGGATAGCTGTGACTACACAGTTAGGTCAAAACATAGTCGTGTTCGGCTTTTAACACAGTGGAAAGTGAATTTTAAAATATGAGAGTCAATAGGGTGGTAACTTTTCATTGACGCTGATTATACATGCCTTTAGCATTTACCTAGTAAGATGTCGACTGTATGTGTAGTGAATTTTAATTAAAATCAAAATACCACAGTGGCACTTTGGTTTTTTGTGCATTTCGTGTCGTTCTGTTCTGTTCAGTGCTGCCCCAAATTTCGTATTATAACATAAATCAACAGAAAAATGTCCTGCAAAATATTGGGTTTTAACCTTCAGTGTCGTTAGCAGTGGCTTTTGTGGACAATCAAAATTAATGTCGCTATGTCTCATTATTTGTCATATTGATCTGAACCACGTTTTTGCAGAGCTAGTAATTTGTTTATATACATGTAAAGTATGTTATGTCTTACTAAAGACACGAATAAAAGCTAGTGACTTCTTCATCGTTTACTTTACGACAGCAAAAACTAGGCATATCAGCCTTTTTTGTGTACAGCTGAAACTAGATTATTCAGTTTGTTTAGCTAGGACTTGGTCTGTCAACTTTTTGAAAGCTGAAACTTGATCTTTCAGCGGTCAAGTTCATTTTCTTGTTCAGTTGTGTGTTGGGCATTGTACCGTGTAATTGTGATATGTGATGTTTTCATGTTTTCTATGCTCGGCTGTTTAAGTTAAGTTCTGCCTTCCCTGTCCAAAATTCTACTATCTTTTTATCCTGAAAATATTCCAACTTAATAGTTATGGAAACGGTTGGATGATAGGTACAGACTGTAGTTTTCAAGAACATATAATTACGTAGAAACATGTATTACTAGACGTTTAATATAAACAACTCTATTCATCTACATGTTCTTCTAACGTGTTAGCTATTGTGTCCGAGACGATATGTTTTGTCCATCATGGGATGAAATGTTCAATTGATTGCAATTCCTTATTAACCTATTTTACGGGCATAATTTCATTCCCAGCATCGTGTATAGAGGCTTCGCTCAATTCTTTATTTCCACGTAATGTAATTTTCTCCCTACACAAAGCTCTATTTCCGTGTAAGAAATTAGTCTCACTTGAACAATGCTACACTATATTTATTAATCGAATCCTACTATCAAATCAGTATGGTTATTTTTTGTCATAAAGACTTTGCTGGGAATACCGAGTATCTCCAATCAATATTGTCCAACTTAGCGCATGCGCAATAATGTTCAATACACGTGCTCAAATGTTTTTTTTTTATATTTTTGTTTATTGAAAACGTAATTTGATTGCAATCTAGATCTATTTAAAAGACAAACGCGAGGCATGAGAAACAGGTTACTGTGTAAATTATATCGATCGATTACTACAAATAGAAGAAAGAAAACATATTTGTGGAAGGGGCAATAGCTATTTAAATCAATTATTTAATCCTTACATCTGAAATTCAGGGTCAAATTTCATAGTGCGTTTCATATGCTGTAACTTTTTGTGTAGTTGTTATTTTTGTTTCTTAATAAGGGCCGCTGTCACACAGAGGCATTTCGAGACAATTGCCTCAGTGCAATTTTGATAAGTTAGTAAAATTAGGACTCGGTGCTCTTTCATCTGTGGATACGGCCCCGATTATGATATCCAATCGTCCATGTTTACCAGGGCGACTCAGTATGTGTTTTCACTGATAATTGTCCAGTGTATGAGACTAAGTGCTTGTATCACCTAATCAGTATAATTATATTATTTTTACATTTATTTACATATGTTTTACAAGTCAAGTCAAGTCAAGTCAAATACCTTTTATTCTCTCATTTCATGTTTACATGAAAAAATGAGGTTAACAAAATGTAAAGACATTATCGAGGCTCATAAATATGGTTCTACACACATGAAAATACAAGTACACAAAAAACAACATTGAGTTAGTTACCAATAAATATAAGTATGTTATTAATATTAAAACCAAGTGTGGTTATTTGTGGAGAGTCACATATATAATATGATGTTACATATTTTTTTGATGATTCTGTTAATAGAGAAACATTTAAGAAGCTAAAGAGAGGGGAGAATAACAATACACTCTTTCTTTGTTAGTTCTTAATAACAAAAGAAAAATATCTAGTCTTTACTGCTTGTGTATCCATTTAAACTTGGTTACTTTATATTTATCATGCAAGTAATACCTCTATAAAGAACATATTAAACATGTATGTGCACAAAAAAATATAACGGTTACATATATTTATATATATACGCACGCACGCACATATATACACATACATACATATATACACACATACATATATATATATACATATATAAACATATACACACATACATACACATACATACACATACACACATACACACATACACACATACACACATACCCACATACATACACATACACATACACATACATACATTATAGTAAACATGTTATAGCGATACCAACATATATAACATCATGTACATTTGACGGAACGAGGTGAATAATTCAACCACATTACAAAAGTAAATCTTTCTCGAAAAATGCGAAAATGAAAGATCAACAGAATTTGGATTTACAAATATTCCACATATATTTTACACACAAAAATATCACTCACTTCTCCCACTCAAACATGCACATTCACACATATGGTGCATTTCATGTAACAGTATAATGCATAGTAAAAGATCACAACAGCAAAAAGTATGATTCTGAGCTCAAGGGTGGTAATTAGAAGTTTAACCAATAACATTATTACCGTAAATGTAGTCACAGCTCATCGCGTACTTAAAAGTATAGTTTTAACAAACTTGCATAAATTTAGTCGAATTGTTTGATCGGTTGTATTCATTAGTTGTTCTAATTTAAAAGTGTTAGGTCGGCGGTAGTAATAAGGTTTCAAAAATTTTATTCTTTCGTCTTTGAACTCGATACATTCTAGTAGATAGTGAAATTCGTCGCCTATTTTGTTATTGCATTTGTTACATATTCTGAGATTTATCGGTATTTTTGTCCAATTTCCTGTTTCTATAGGTAGATGGTGATTTCTAGTACGAAATGTTATCAAATAATGTAAAAACGTTTTGGTTGTTGACACAAGATATTTTTCAAATTTGAATTCATTTTTATACATTTTATAAAAGGTGCTATTACTAGAACTGTCAATAAGTGTATACCATTCGTTTAGAAATAAATCGTATAGCTTTTGTCTGATAGTGAGTTTTAACCATTTACTATTTTGTAAATGACGTAACATCCAAACATTAATAAGACCGCATTTAATCAAAATACGTTTAACATTGGAAATCCAGGGAAATTTCTTCTTCAAAGTTGCTTCATTGTATTGTTTGGATATTTCATACATACTGTTATAGATTATTGACGAGAGGTTTTTTGGTGAATAATTTGGATCATAGTCATTTAATCGTGACCAATACGTGACAATTTTTTCTTCTATATCGAGTGCTATTGGTTTACATCCTGTTTCTCCGTATACCATGTAATTGGGGGTTGATCGTTTTAGATTCAAGATATGTTAAGAAATTTCAATTGGACGCGTTCTATGACATCCAGGTTACCATATCCCCATACTTCAGCCCCATATAACAATTGACCTTTCTGCAGACGCTTCGTAGGCACGCCCCCTATAGTTACGGGTATTCGTTGTTGCTACGCAAGACAAGCTTTCATTAAAATGGCGTCTAATACGGAGATGTCGTGTGATGCTCTTGATACAATTCCGTTAAATATTTCGCTTTTAGCCAATGTTTTGAAAATTTTGTGAAACATAATTATGTGCCTACTTAAAACTCGATCAAATCGATGGTTTTTATTGATGTCTTCCGTGTGATCTACCGCTTATAGCGGGGACATACATTTTGTTGATTACTTACGACTGAGTCTGTATTTGATTGCAACTTCCGCAAAAAAATTAGTGCTACGTTAACATAGATGAATGTGAATCTTTCAAATCCCACATCGCTACGTAATACATGGTTTGTCATTGACAGTCAGCATATCAACAAATTTTAAATGTACAATCACGCGTTATCAAGTAAATAAATATCGTTTTCTTACATAACGTTAAAACTGTCGGGTAAAGTGCAATAATGTGGGCTACACATATTTTATATGCACCTTATACAAGAAATAAATAAGCCCTAGATTATAAGTTAGACCGGCCGTCCACTAGGACCCCGAAGGGTTCCCGAAGGCTAAATTTGCCTAATCGGGATGGTTCGGCATGTCTTCGGGACGTTCTGGAACCCTTCCGTGTCGTTCCTGTACGCTTCGGGAAGCCTTCTGGACACTTCGGGAGCGAAAAATCTTCGGCATCCAAATTTTAAAACTTTTAAAATTTGGACGCCGAAGGTCTTGTTTGGGAAAGCTTCGGGAGTGCTTCGGTGTAATCGGAAACCCATCGGCAACAGTTCGGGGTGTTCGGGAATCCATTGTCATCCACTCGGCACCTTCGGGAAGCCTTCTGCGAGGCTTCGTAATCATTTTATCCATCCCGAGCGGTTCCCGAAGGAAGCTGAAGCAATGCCGAAAGCTCCCCGAATATGACGAAGGGATGAGTTATACACACGGAAGAGACGCCGATCATGTTAAGACACACGCCGAATAGTTGCCGAAGGCGCCGATTGTGAACGGAAGGGATGCCGAGTCGAAGCAGTATTTCCCGAACTATACAAGAGCGACTGCGGAAGCGATGAGGTTAGTTTGCCGATAGTTTTTATCTTGGATATATCGTTTTCATCATGGTCCTACAAACCAAGAACAGGCTACCAAATATGGTTGTGTCAGCCCCTATAGAAAACTATGACATAACCAGTGTCCCATGGTCTTCAGTTATTAAAGGAAAACACCGGAAAGAGACTCACGGTATATCTACTGTAGTAAGATGTTTTTATGAGCTTAATATGTCAGTGTTGTTTATACCTGAAACTAAGTCATTCATATTTATGTAGCTGAAAATATGTCATTTAATTTTTATAGCTGAAACTAGCGAGATTAATGGCGTCTACCATCAATCGTATTCAACAGATAACAAGATAGTAGTTCGGCATCGTTTATATACATCGGCAACCTTTCAGCATTCTATCGGCATCGATTCGTAAACACTTCCGCATATTCTGCAATGCATCCGCAACCTTTCCGCACGATCGGGAAACATTCGGGACCATATCCTGAACTGTCGGCATTCTTTCGCGTTGCGTTCGGCTACTTCGGATTGGTTTCGGCGTTCATACTGCAACATTTCGTATAACGATCCCCGAATACATCCCGAACGATGCCGATGGCTAAGATCCGCCTGTTTTTATTGATAAATGACCCCGAAAGGTTCCCGAAACAAGCATACTGTAATCGGCTACCCTTCCGCATATCATCGGGGTCTAGTGGACGGCAGGTCTTAGTTAACATTCCAATGTGTTATATACTTTGATGATCTCGTTTAGATTCGTATCTCGGACATCAGTCGGGGACCAGTGATATACCGCGGTGTCTTGTTAATTGTCAATAATCAATGTGACACATAGCGGTTTCCGTCAGGACAGGGGAACAGTATGGGGTCAGTTAGTTTTATACATAATTGCTATAAATGTTTTGTAGTAATGTGTATATATTCGACAGGTCTCTGACCTATAGATACTTTGAAATGAATTTGTACATGTATCGATCTATCATGATTTACAATAGCTGTCCGGACCATACAGTACATATATTTAAAAAAATGTATAAGCTTTGGAGATTGAATGCAATTAGCACCACAAGGATATCAACTGAGAAGCGCTTTAACTATTACATAGACCAAAACAACATAATGTTCAATATTATTAAAACACTTCACAATCATTTTTGATGGGAAATACACACATTCCAGAACTTTAAAAATGTGGTAAATATTAATGAAATAACGCTTAATTTAATATTGCACAATTTACATTGATTTTAGCTTGTCTAATGTCCAGGTTGTCTAACAAGATGGAAGCGATAAATCGTTGCCCAAATGCTGCAATCTGATTGGCTAACGTCACCTGTCAATCAAAATTGGCAGAAAGGTCAATTATTGCGCATATACATTTGAATTAGCTCGCCTTATGTATTTAATATTAATATTAATTTATGCTTATTTCCAATAACCCATCAACTTTGACAAACTTTGGCTATTACAAATAAAGTCAGTTTCATTTACAATATTCTACATAATGTTAACATAACTAGAGCCATATTCAGAAAGTAACACACTATTCATGCTATTCTGTATGCATCATTTATTTACGACGAACCCTTTTTGTACTGCTCTGTATATTTTGATATGTAAAAAATGTTTCTTCAAAGAATGTTTACTCGGGAGATGTTACACATTTTGATCTTTTCCCTAAGCACCCACATTCGATTTGAGTTCCCACCAGAGGTAAAAGGTTTATTTGCCAGAAGTTCCCCCCGATAACAAAATTACTCATTATATTTAATCTATTCCGTTGAATCAATCCAAAATGTCCCTATTGCCTCATACAGAAATGATGCATTCTCGATTTTATGCAAATATTATTCAAGCAGTAATAAAATGAAGTCATTAAAGCCCTTTTATAACCATTGCATTATCTAATTCTCTCTGGAAGTCATTTACAGTGATTAAATTGGTGAAGATAAGAAGGCAAATCATTTAATTAGTTTTAGAATAAACCGTTTTATATTCATTGTCTGTACTTTAACGTAGATAATTATGCTGCACTGTGGTTTATAAGTAGATGGTCCCACGCTATTGGGTCGACAATGTCAGTCTGTATTAAATATATGCCATTAAGTTTCAATTGGAGCATCTTAGCCACTATTCACGGCGCTCCTAGCGCTGGAAGAACATTTACGAACACTTTAGATGTCATGCCCTTTACTCTTTTTTACCAGCGCAGTCATTTCATAATGATGGGAACTATATTATTCAGCGTAGGACTGTGATTGGGGACACCGCTTGTTACTACTTACAGAATTCGATGCTGCGAGCGATGCTGCGATAATAGCTTAACTAGGGTGTTGCAATGCAAAACTGTACAAATCTTCATGAATCTGAGATATAATTTGTCCACGAAGTTTTAATTGCATAATTCCCAACACTGCGAATGTCTCTTGTTATAGCCAGGGCTCATTGAATTAAGTTCTAGAACGTAATTATTCTATTCTTAATCCGAGCATTCAGAATGAGAAATTGGTGCTTTTATATCTAATTGACAATGCGATATTTTACCACTTCTCGAAACCTACTCCATGGATCTGTCATACAGTTCTGAACGCAAGTTCTTTGTTACGGAAATACTTATTGTTAAGGTGAACGTAATATTCACACAGAGACAAAGCCATCCCACGTATATATAGAGGATATTACATGAGTGTCTTTTCATATTGAATTTATTAAACGAGTTGAATAAAATAATAAAATGCGAGGCTCTGCTGAGCATTTTATCGATTTTATTCATCGAGTTTAATAAATCCAATGTGGAAAGTCACAAATGTAATGTTCTTTTTATTATTCAACGAGTTTAATAAATCAAATGTGGAAAGTCACAAATGTTATGTTCTTTTTATCATATGTTAGCCATTTCTGGCCGAAAAATTCTTTATAATTCTTTTACAGCTACGCTACTAACTGAGGTTAATAGAGTTGCGATCCTAATAATAATTCAGTTAATCAACTCCTACAGACCATGTCTGTCTCGAATTTACAGTTGTTAAAGAATTAATATATAAAGATTTTAAATTTAAACGTAGGTTTACGATGTCCGTATTTGCTTTGATAAAACAGTATTCTGGTTTCCCAGAACAATTTTCTTACTGCTTAAAGAATTGTCAATCGAATAAACTGTATATGTTGTTTGTTATGTTCCAGAAACACTGATTTTACGCGTATGTCGGTAAATAGGTGCAATTTAAGTATAAGAGTTGCTATGTCTGCAACATAGTGGTATGCTTTAGCAAAAGCACGTTGTGTCTATAACATTTTGCTATGTCAATATATTGTTGTCATGTCAGTAAAACGCCGTTGCTACAGCAACAAAATGTCAGGAGTATATACGAGTATGCCATTTGGTGCACAAGCACAAATTCTACTTATTGACAGTACTAGATCCGGGTCCAGCTGTTTGCGGGGAAATCTCACGATTATTATGGAATGGAATGTTTCTAATAAGTTCATATCCATATATTTCGCTGTATTAAGTAAATGTGGCAGATATTTTCCGGGATTGAGCAATTAAATATTGCCATTATGAAATATGCATGCTGACTAAAATAATCGTTATGGTAATAACGTTTTAGACTTGTGTCATCCATAATGACATTACATTGCCATGGTAACGTTAGCGTGAAGTTCATCATCCGTCTGACATAAGTAATGCTCACACGTCGTTTTATATAATTCTGACAGAGACATGACCCATTAAGTACAAGTGTGCAGCGTTATAATATGTATGAGACTGTCTGCATTTAGACTACATGTAGAATATAGTCGCAGTTACTATGTCTTGTATTTGTACACTTGGATACTGTTTTTACGTGTTCATCAATGTTGAGCAAATATTTGGACATCAAAATGTGTTTTATCAAATATCAAATCAGAAACCGTCTTATACCATAGAGTGCTTAACTTCTTATCTACACATATAGTGTCATGGGTACTTATCCGGGGTTAGGCTTATATTCATTCGGAAAACCGCTGCATTAACTGAAGTAAATGCATCCATATCCATTGATTCCACGCCTCAGAATGGCTGTGCGATGAGGTTGTCAATGTATGACTGTTGCTGTGTCGGCGCACATTGCAAACACCCGAACATCGGTGAGGACAACTGTGAAAGACGTTAAAAACAAAATAAAAAAATAAAATAACATTTGCCCTGTGTTAAACAAGGTACAGCCTCCAGTGTTCGTATTAACATCTATATCCGTAAATTGTGTACAACTTTGGAACAAATAACACAGTTTAATGTTTCACTCTTTCTTTAATATTTCGCCATACAGGGTTTATCAAAAATTATTAAGATTCCTTCTTTCCCTACATAGTCAGCTTGATTGTTCAAAAAGCATAAATAAAATGGCGCAATTTTGATAAACAGGATATGACGTCATGACGTCATTATTGACGTCAAACATTGTCATACAATATTGCGCCTATTGTGAAATATTTGTCCCTAAATTGGACTTTATTCTGAACTTTGGAACAGTTTGTATTTAATGTACTCTGCTGTTGCACTAGGCTCCACCAAGTCGTTCGTTTAAAAACGTTTGTCAAAGGCACAAGCTGCATACCTAGTCATTCCTGTTTAAGTTAAGTCTCCGGAGTTTTAGGCAGTCGTGTACATAAATATTAAATTTCTATCACATTATATGTAGCTCTAGATCGGAAAAGATTGATATGTATCCGGATACACTTGGTGAGAAAATGTCTTCTTTTAGAGAATACTAGCCTAAGGTAAGTGCCTTATATTACTTGAATTTATTGGGTGAGTTGGAGAAAGTTTATTCGGCGAGCCTTGGCGAGCCGAATAGGCCTTTCGGAGACGAACCCAATAAATTCAAGTAATATAAGGCACTAATCCTAGTGTTCTATTTATCCTGCAAAACTTTTCTAACACAAGAAATGATTTCTTCACCTTTGAAATACGAACACAAAACCCTGTGGAACCCGCGCAACGATATCGAAACATCGACATTCAAATGAAATCTAGTTCCGTATTAAAAGGCAAATATGATAATCTAAACGAGAATTCAGTAACGCGCTTCAATTCAAATACAATCAATGAACACCAACCTACAATTTAACGTTACATACACTACATGACGTCACACAGTACGTGACGTTTCCCGCTTTTTTCAGTAACAATACGAGTATGTTCCCCTACCCAGAGACTATAGATAACATGTTATCTATAGTCTCTGTCCTACCTAACAGATTCAGTGACAGGATAAATAGAATAAATCAGGCCCGTGACGTATTTAGGATTCAAATATATCAGACCCCGCTCCAATAATTATGTAAGCTTCGCCTTCAACACTAAATGACTTGGTTGAACTTGAGGTCAAAAGTAGTCCCATGTCATGTGACCACATAACCTAATAAAGCTCACATAGCATGATAAAGCTAACATTTACACGACGGGTCGATTTTGGGCGAATAAAGGCCTGATGGTAGGATAAATATCTGTATGTGGACATTTCTCCAGGGTGTGTATAGGGAAATGCGATATCATATGTAACATCTTAATCTTTTCTAATCACATTAAAATGAGAAATTCATTTCTCATCTGTTTATCCTAACGGCGTTGTATACCGTCGGGAAAGAGGTGTCGAGAATGATAGATTATACGCTATAAAACTTCTTTCGCTATCGACCTAAAGTACTTTAGTATGTACGATATTCACATTAACCAGTATTGTTTTATTGTTTATACAGAGATGTATGGTTCCTAATACAAAATGATGACAAATGTTTCACAATTTCTGGAACATTTCCCCCACAAAGCACTCGCGTATGCATCAATCATGTCAATATAGCGTTACAACTAAATAGCAATTTCGCGAAATAAAACAAGTCAAATGAGATTACACGCCAGTGTAATGCTTTCCTTATAGATCTGTCAGTTAGACGACTCCGTGTATTTATCCAACAAGCCTTATTTGTCCCAAAGTGTTGGTTGAAGTCCAACAAATATTCCTCCGCTGCATTATCTTTTCAGACAGGCCATTAGTTAATTATATAGCATTAGCGAGCTATATATAGAGGGCCGTCAATATACATATTCTGTTACATGATAAAATGAATAATCTGTCTTGCATTATTCTATCAATGTTCCATTTCGTAACAGAAAATTTGCATTTAATGACATACTACTAAAGTTCGCGTCAATCTGGCATGTCAGGAAACTTAAAGGATGAAGATGAACATTGAAGATGTCAATCAAGAACTTCGTTCCCACAAAACACGTGACCGACTTCTTAAAACCCAAGAAGACATAGGATTATTTACTCGTACAAGTAAACGCAGACATGCAGGGATATGGGAAATACACAAACAATGGTGTGGAATTATTTTTAAAATCCGACTTCAGCAAGTTTTGTACGAGAATGTTTACACTATAGTGGACTGTTAATCTCTTGTGGGTAGAATACTGATGGTTATAAATTGGATAAAGAAAGCAACACTTACGGTAACAAAGATATCACATAAACATCAAAGGCAACAAGTAAACAGAAAAGGAACAGTATATGCAGAAAGAACACACAACGAACACAAGGACAGCCACAAATAACCCCCTCCTAAAATGTTACGATTATAATTTAAAAAATATAAATGCATATTTTAAACTACAATCATGCTGTCTTTAACACGGAATTTTAGATAAGCATCAATTGATTTAATACTTAATAATACTAGTACATGTATGTAATAGAAAGCAGAAGACATTGAATTACCAAACATCGTTTTTTTATGTTTGTTTTCACACAATAACTCTATTTAGGCTAAATATGGTGTTTATTTACATGCAAATTCCTCATTGCCTGGTCATGTTAACGATAAAAGTTGTTTAATGTTCTCCCAGATTTTCTGCACCCCATAGTTCTTGTTTAAACAAAATCGGATAATGATGTGCCCGTTACACGTAAAAATCAAACGAACAAATAGTGTGAGATAACATGCAGCTCACGTGCTATATTTCAACCATAAAGCCACATTATAAAGGTGAGAAAAGGCCGTGCCGAACAAGTGTGAATTTTGATCGCACATGATCAACTTTTGTCGGCAAACTGGGGTTCAACGGAGATACCATATTAAACCTAATAGCACTGTGCAACATCGCCAGGCATATTGAATTATATCAGCATTTGTGTCAAAGGACTACGAAATGAGAGCAAAATATCAGAAACATACTTTCGATTTTTTAAAATTCTCATTTCGAGAAAAATAAATCTATCTATTGCACTTTATCTAGCGACTCATAAAGTTCCCAACACAATGTGCAAACATGGGCCAGACACCTAATATGTCAATTTTACCAGCAGTTAGACAGGCAACAATTTAGCCGGTTGCCAAAACTAACACTTTCTAACGTAAACCATTACATCGATCAAATTCAAGTATGTGATCGTTACTGATACTAGCATTTAATATATAATATTAATTAACCAATAGGTTGGTATATGTTTCTACAGCAACGTGAACGTTTGGTTACCTTTCTCGGTGTAGTAATAGTTTTGAAAAACACATGTCCGGAACACGCGGTCAACTAAGCGTATGAGGAAGTGAAATTTGGTAATGTAAAATTATCAGAACGGTCAGCAGACGCTGTATGGAGGAATGGTTATCTAGAGTTATGGAGGAAGGGGTAACTAGATTTATGTCGAACAGTAAACTTATGGAGGGAGCGGTAATCTTGAGTCACGAAAGAATCCATCCACAATATATTTTGATGGAGCGGTAAACTAGATTACGGATTGAACGGTCATCAATAGTTTTGGAGATAGTAATAAACGAGCTAGATTTGAAGATGAAACTGTCAACTACAATTATGAGGGAAGCGGTCGACTAGAGTTATAGAGGGGTGGTCAACAAGAGTAATTGAGAGTGTAATTAGAGTTATAAGGAATCGTCAGCTACTGTTACAGAGGGAGCGGTCAACTGGTTGCATGGAGTGAGATGAATTATTGGGGAACAGTCGACTACAGATATTGATGAAGCGACCAAGATAAGTTTTGGAGAGCGTGGTACACTTGAGTTATAAAGGAATCCATCAACAAGAATGATAGAGGGGGCGGAAGCTAGTGTATTAGAGAACATAAGAGTGATTTAGGAATCTGCCAAAAAGGATTATCGAGGAAGCGGTCGCCAAGAGGTATTGAGGGAAGTTCAACAAGGTCTGGAGGGTGAGTTGCCCTAGAGTTATAAAGGGACCCATTAACAGAGACAGAGTGGCCGAAGGAGTGGTTAACTGGACTCTAAGAGGAAACAGTGTTTAAGTGTAAATGCAGAAACTGTCAACAAGCGTTATTGATGGAACAACGGTTAAAACGAATATAGTCAAGAATGTGTTTAGGATTAGACAAGTCAATTCCTACAACA
Organism: Spisula solida; assembly: GCA_947247005.1. Classification (NCBI taxonomy): domain Eukaryota; kingdom Metazoa; phylum Mollusca; class Bivalvia; order Venerida; family Mactridae; genus Spisula; species Spisula solida. The sequence goes on from OX365958.1 coordinate 15,669,727, forward strand.
CAGCAATGGCTGATGAGAAAAAATGACTAAAATGCCATCCTTGAAACGGTTATCAAAATTACACAGATAGCGATGAAGACAGATTTAACAAGCTGACATACAGTTCAGGCAATGATAGTGATCATGATCATCTAGAGAAATGAAGACATAATAACAATAATGTGTACACTAATTGTGGACCATGCTATCGTAATGAAGACGTCGTAATTATCAGTATCGTAATAGAGAAGCTGGCTTGATTACGATTGTGTCCAAAAATAGACATACAAATTGACACATTAATGAACAATACGACCAAGGGAAGTAAGTTGAACAGGATCGCCTATTGGTTGATGGTGATCAGTGTAAAGGTCATGCGTTCGAATATACAACACACGTGTTGATATGATCAGCACAGTAAAGTCAATGGCATTATAAATTAGGTCAAACCACAAACCATGGAACCGTGATTTAGAGTGATATTATCAATTATAAGACTGTTTTCACAATTCGTGTTCTATACGCAAAAAATGTTATTGTCCTTATATAAACCCATGTGTTAACAAAAAGACAGTTACTGTAATGATTATAACTATGTACGAGGATGTAGCTGCAGGATTATTAAAGTTACAGTGTTGTACCACTCGCTTACACCTTCGTTGTGCCATTTAACACAACCATGGAAGTATTGTTCGCCGGAAATAACTTAAGACTTATCAATAAACATACATGCATAATAAAACACTGCTTGGTCGACAGATTGCTTGTTATCAGTGTAAATTTAAAGAGTACGTATTATATGTCATTAAAGGTGCAAGGTTGAACAAAATTGTACATCGTAAATGCATTTAATTTTCATTTGTAAACAAAGGCAAGTTTTATTTATACTAATGGTCCTTTGTAGCTAATCCTTTCGTATGTGTTTCGCGCTCGTGTTGATGTTTGTACTTGTAGTCTGTGTGCTATTTTTATGACTTTCGTGTTCTGCTGTGTCTGTTGAATACTGTCTTTGCAGTAAAATTTGCAATTATCTGTTTTATCATACTATAATGAGAAAGAATTTTACAATCATTGTAAATCGGCACATTGTCTGAAAGCGATTGTAATCAAACCGTTGGGCAAGGCAAGACATTAGTATATTTTCCATTGCTATTAAATCTAAATAAATATAATAACTTGACACAGTGGGTAAGTTAGGTTTAGGGTCTACTTAAATATGGAAATATTCTAGGAAACGCAGAAAGTCCTGAAATTAATCTGTATTTACGAGCCATATTGGGACTTTAAAACTAGATTAAAGTAACCCGAATCGTCAATTTGAATGCATACCGTTTAAGTATCATGTTTTTCGTCTGTGTTTCTGGTCGGTTTTATGACATCTAAATCGATATTTATGACAGTTTGCCATTTGCCGGTCTTTCCCATTGCTTGCTTGGTGAATAAATCCTGTTTACTACAAATTTGTGTGGTAGAGCATTGGAAATGAGTGTACAAATGTATATAGCTCATAGAGTTCATAGCATGCGAAACTACAATTTAATATTTTGGTATTCCATGGGGAGTGAGAATTGTGAAATGATACGAACCTAGAATTCTCATCTCGAAAAACGTAAAACAAATGTTGGCGACTGAGTTATGAGAAGCAGATTGGTTTCTCTACTACGTCTGTTCTAACTTTATATCTAGTTAACCGACTTGAAATGCCTCATTTGGGAACATGCTATCTTACAAGAAAAACACATGCTATGTTTACCAATATAACTTACTCAAGGTTTCTGTTACGCAAGCGAGACAAATTTGTTTCCAATATCGATTGTTACGAGTATAAGTCGTAGAAAGCTCGAAACGGTGCGATTTATTTTTAGAACAAGGTTAGTGTTTTTTTGTCAAAATGCTTGGATAGCCAACGGAATGTAACCCAAGACTGTACTTTATAACCTGTGATGATGTCGATGTTCAAAATGACAGTAGAGCTTTTTTAGCTAATAAATGAAGCTTATAATTCTATAAAACGATCATCTGATGATAATATATTGGGATGTTTGTGTACGTCGTGTTTCGGTTGTACATGAAGTTTTGTTTTATAATCGTAATTTACTAAACAAAGCTTCTTGGATACTTATAGCATGTTTCTATGCAAGCAACTGACAACTTTTTAACATGTTCAGAAGTGAAGGACAACTAACCTTTTATACATTCTGTTGATACGGACGTATGTGTATCTTTCTAGGAGCATCAGCCGAACATTATAATGCGTCCAGAACAATGTCAAAGGTCGATTGGACACCATACACTGCTAATGTCCCGTCGTTATTGCCAATTTCCGTCTTTTTCGTTGTTTTCATATTAAACGTAACTTTTCTGAAAATATTCGTTACAAAATGTGTAAAGTTATTTTATTGTGCTATTATCTATCATTTTATATCTTACAAACGCCAACATATTATGTAAAACATGATTTTACAGTCGATGATTTTGCGATTGCAAATCTGAGTTTCTTACTGTGTTACTTTTATTTGTTTGTATTGTGTGAACGTTTTGAAAGCTGATTTCGATGAGAAAATGTATTTGTGCGAATAAATTTCTACGCGCTGTAAAATTACTAAATAACTGATTTTTTAGGGACGATAAAAATGTCATTGTAACAGTTAACAGTAACCCGTTGAGCAGACGAACTTAACACAATTTGGGTTTTACCATTCATATTAAAGTTTAGCTAGAAACTCCTAATCTACATGTGCTTGTTTTTTACTATTTACAATATTTTGCATTTGTTGATAGTATTAATCCACGTGTCCAGAGATCTAGAGATCTTCAGCTAAATAGTTCGAGTCTACCGTTAGAAAACCCCTTTTCCCAGCGACAGGTAGAATTATGGAATAAGGACTCTGTTTACGCAGTTTTTAGTTTGTTCCATTTTCTTGCGCCCGTGTTAACAGTATTGATCGACGTCTGATCCATGAAATTACCATGGAGCATCAGCTAACTTGAATAGTTTGTGTCTGTCGTTAGGCCAATCCTTTTCCGTGCGCTGCACTGTGTATACAATTTCCCGTCGAAAATCTAGACCATATTGCCTATTGTGTTTCGATCCCTATCTTATTCGTTATCGCGGATCGTACCCTATCCGGATGGTTTATAATTTACATAATTATGCAGCTGAAGAGTTGTGAATTATGACTTGGTGTAGTTTTTAGACGCTAGCTTATATTTTCTTGCGCCCAATGATCTCGTATGCCATTTCTTGTATACATTTGGTTCAGTACCATCAAAATAATTTGCGCGGAAACGTTTTATCAACTGTTTATATTCTATTTATTGCGCGAGTCTGACCTGACAAATATATATCATGACTGGTAAGCCATTATGTCCGCAGGTACATCCGATGTTTGACAATTCATCTAACGAGCATCTGGTGTTATGTTAATGAGAAACGAAAAACACGGTTAAACACGTCGGAACCAAACTAGTCTGGCTACCCGACTAGATAATATATTTTTTCAATCAATAATCATAATTCCATTTTCAATTTTAGCTACATTTTATTTTGGGCTTGATTATCTCCTATGTTTGAGGGTGCAAAGGGAATTGATTTCAGGAAAAAAGAGTAGACCGAAGAGTTGTCTCCTTTAATTAAACATAGGGTATGTATAGACAGACTAGAACCAAACATACAGTGTGACATATTACTTAGAACAACAGCAGGTGTATTGCCTTATTGAGTTCTAGTATTTTGATGGGTCCGTTCAGGTGTGATTTGATTGAGTCAGCTGCTGTCGCGTTTCGGAAACCATGTCACAATATTGACATTTGTTTTGAAATACATTACCATTAAAGGTGAAACCCTATAATACTAAGAATTGTGATTTCATAATGTAACTGTACTTCAGTACTTTGATGGTACATGTGGTCACGCAGAATGAAATAATGATAGTCCCAGGCCTTTGTAATGTCGTAGACCACATGTTTCTTAATATATACACAATCTATTAGATAACTCTATACATTGGACTGTCAATCGGCAGGTCCGGATTATACAGGTTAAGTTCTTCAGTATCAATGCCATCTAGTTTGGGATTAAGCTTTTTCTAGTTGAAAGTTTGTTTTTCAGCTTTTAATTACCTTTCTTTATGGCTAATTATGCACATAATTCGAAGTCCACAGTGTGTCATTCATAGCGGAGTGAGTATATTGGCTTGCTTGAAATATCAATGTTTGGGGATGTGGATGGTTCGTTCTATGTCTGACTCTTGCGTGGATGGCAATGCGCTGCCGTCGATTCTGTGTGGCTTTGGGTTGTCTGTGCGCTTCAGTATTAACCATGCAAATGGTTCAATTAAACCGGCCGAAAAGGTGATGCGAGTACATAATGACAAAACGACGAAGATATATTTCCGTGTTGAATGGCATAGGTCATTCTCTACAATAGATCCGGAACCTCGTTTTTTTCTGTATAATCTAAATGATACAGACGTACGTTGGTAAGTAAGTTTTAGAGTCTACTTAAATATGGAAATGTTCTAGAAAACGCAGAAAGTCTTGAAATTAATTTGTATTTACGAGCCATATTGGGACTTTAAAACTAGATTAAAGTAACCTGAATCGTCAATATCGTTCAAGTGTCAAGTTTTTCGTCTGTACTGCTGTTCTGTTTTATGGCATCTTAATCAATATATATGACAGTTTGCCATTTGCCGGTCTTTCCCACTGCTAGCTTGGTGAATAAATCCTGTTTACTACACATTTGTGTGGTACAGCATTTAAGACGATTGTATATTTAGGAAGATTTTTATTGAGTTCATAGCATGCGAAACTACAATTAAATATTTTCGTATTCCATGGGGAGTGAAAATTGTGAAATGACACGAACCTAGAATTCTCATCTCGAGAAACGTAAAACAAATGTTGGCGACTGAGTTATGAGAAGCATATTGGTTTCTCTACTACGTCTGTTCTAACTTTATATCTAGTTAACCGACTTGAAATGCCTCATTTGGAAACATGCTATCTTACAAGAAAAACACATGTTAAGTTTACCAATATAACTTACGCAATGTTTCTGTTACACGAGCGAGACAAATTTGTTTCCAATATCGATTGTTATGAGTATACGTCTTAGAAATGTTGTAACTGTGCTATGTATTTTTAGAACAAGGTTAGTGTTTTTGGTCAAAATTCCTGGAAAGCCATCGGATTTGTAACGCTGGACTGCACTTTATAACCCGTGTTGATGTTGCTGTTCAAAATGACAGTACATATCTTTAGCTTATAAATAAAGCTTTTAATTCTAAATATAAACACCGTTCTAATGTTTGTATGTTTGAGTACTACACGAAGTTTTATTCTCCTAACCAAAGCTCCTTAGATGCTAATTACATGTTTCTATGCAAGCAAATGACCACTTTTTAACATGTTCAGTGGTGGAGGGCAACTAAGTATTAGTTAGAACATATACATGCAATAAGTAAATCTTCAATGATTAAAAAGGGTGGAGCGAGCGTAGTCATTAGAAATGTACTTATTAAATGTTCTTACTGGTTTAGATTATAACATCCCACATTTTTATTGGCCGATAGAAATTCGCGCTAACACATGACGTCACGTCTATTAGGAGCAACATTAAAATGATTGAATTTTCATTGGCTCAAAATGTCGGTAATATTCTAATTCTGGATAAAACACCTTATGTGGTCACGGAAACATGCGTGTCTTTCTAGGAGCATCAGCGGTACATTATTATGCGTCCAGAACAATGTTAACTTTAGAATGGACACCATATACTGCCAATGCCCCCACGTCATTCCGTCTCTTTCGTTGATTTCATATAAAACGTAACTTTCCTGAAAGATGGTCGCTATAAAATGTGTAATGTAATGTAAGTGTGCTATTGTCCACCATTTCATATCTTATAAACGCCAACATATTAATTAAAACACGGGATTTTAGTCATGATTTGACTATTCCAAATCTGAGCTTCTTGCTGTGCTACCGGTTCACGAGTTCGTGTATGTTATTATCATGGCTTTATGGTACATGTGGTCATGGGGATTGGAATCATGATCGCCCAAGCCTTTGGTATGCCGTCTATCAGAGGTATTTAATCTATACACAGTCTGTTAGAGAGCTCTGCACATTGGACTGTCACTCGACTGGTACGGATTTGACAGATTATGTTCTTTTAATGTCATCTAGTTTGGAAGAATGCATTTTCTAGTTGAAAGTAGCAATTTCAGTTGTTTCACAGCTAGGACTTTTTTGACATTCAGCGGTAAGGTTCATTTTCGTTCGGTTGTGTGTTGGACGTTGTGTCGTGTAGTTGTGAGCATGTGATGTGTTTGTGTTTTCTGTGCTCGACTGTTAGGATCGAGTGCTGTCTTCCCTGTCCGATATTCTATTATCTTCTTAATTCCACGAAATGTCTTCATGTCAAATGACAGCTGAAAATCCCCGGCATTAGATCCAATGGGAAACAATGTACACGAAATATAATGACTTCTTTGATGGGTGGCCACACATACCAATGATTTATACAATCATTATAGTGGCGACTTGTAAACCATCAGTCGCCCATCTCTCTGGGGAAATAAAAAGGTCGACAAGTAAATGAACTTCAACTAGGAAGTGATAAAACACCATTAGTTCTTGCTGTCTAATATTGTCTGGGGGACATCCGTGAGTTATTCTACTGATTGTTTAAGATGCTTTATCTTTTATGCAATATTAGTATAAAACAGGTCTGGTGAACACATGGGAATGTGGTATATTATCTCTGATGTTATATTAGTCATTATACCTAATTCAATTTAATAAGTTTTATTATGCACAACGCCTTCAGTTGAGACTGGAGAACTCATTTGACTTACGTCATGTTACTGACTGCAACGATTAAAACAACAAAGTATAGTCAAAATACAGATTGTGAAGGCAGCACTTAACTGAAACAGCCGAGCAAAGAAAATATAAAACAAACACTTGTCACGGCACAATTCCCAACACACAACTGAACAAATTACACAGCATGAAAAATTACGTTTAATTTTCGATTAAAATTATCGTAAATGTGACTATATTCGAAATTTAAATACATTTAATTAGAAAAAAATTAGCCATTAAATTCCATATTTAAGTTAACTTTAACGCTACATTTAAGTCGAATTATTCCTAGAAGTTTAAGTCACATTTAAGTTGCATTTAAAGGTAATCAAGTATAGAATATAAATGGGATTAAATGCACGTTTATGCAATATAAACACAAAATTAAATGCGCTTAAATTTGAAATTTAAGTTGCATTTAAAGGTGATTAAATATGTTTTTTTCATAAAATTTATTCTGCACATACTGTACAAATAAGTCAACAAACCTACTCAGCAGTTCGTAACCTGCTTCTTACCAATATAAAAATTCTGTATCGTAGGATTTATATAGTGAAACCATACTTTTATTTTGTATGACTTAATATAAATTATTATTGTATATGTACTGGTTTTATATTTCAATGTCACGAGCAACCATGAAGTAGAATTTAAAGATGTTACACGTACAATAGTTCACTATGAAACTACTTAACAATATAATTTGTATTTAAAGTATATTTAACGGCAAGGAAAAGATAAATAGAAATTTTACTCATATTTATATTCAAGGGAGGTAATAAAACAATTATGGAAATTCTTCTAATTTTGAAATTTGTGACATAAAATTTGTTGATCTACATGTGAACTAAACGCGAATCTTGTTGGATGCCTGTTCTAGTATTATTTGTAATGAAAATATGAATAAAATTTAGTTAATATACGGAAAATAAATCGAATTAAATATGGACGTTTTTGTGAAATTCCAAAAAAACTGAAAGATAATATAGTATTATTTGTGATTAAATTTACAAATTAAATTTAGTTTATATACGGAAAATAAATCGACTTAAATTTGACGTTTTTGTGAAATTCCAAAAAAAAGTAAATATAATAAAATATTATTTGTGATTAAACCCGTTTTTTCATGTTGTGTTATGCTGTATCCAGACGTACGGTGCGTCAATTATGTGAAAATTGCAATGCTCTGTTGTTTCTATATAGTTTTTTGGTTCACAGATGTAGTTAATGTCGTTATAAATAACAACATTAAATATGCTTGTTTCACTGGTTTTAAACTTTGGATCCAATGAGATTGAATTCAACGGTCCGTGCGCCCTATCGTCCACTGTGGTCACGTAGCATGGTTGCATAATAATTGTTTAAAGTGGGTAAATCGGCTGCTGACAATTAGCTTATAGAAGCTAGGTCGTTCTTGGTTATGCTAGGCTTGTTGAGGCTGGATCATATTTACTTATTCGGACTAAGTCATTTGGCTGGGGTTTTCAGCTTTGTTATTGCTGAAATAAGGTCATTCAGCTGAAACTATGGCATTCAGCGTTTTTATACTGTTATTTAACTTTTTAGGACTTAAGACGGCTAAAACTATGTATTTCAGCAGTTTTACTGGTATATAGGTCATTAAGCGTGGGCATTGGGCCTTTTGATTACTGGGTCTGTTTCATTAAGCTTTTTGACAGCTTGGACAACGTCGAATCATTTTCTCATTCGGCAGTGAGTTAAGCATAGTGCCTTGTATGTTTTCCGTGTTCGAATGGTTATGTTGATTGCTACCTTCCCTGTCCTACTTAATATTATCTTTTTGACAGGTTGTATGAATTTCCATGGTACGTCTAAATACTAGACCTGCATAAACCGAGTGTTGTCTATGTGTTTCCCAAAATATTCTACTGTATGAATGGTAAATATACGTATGAAACTTCAGACATAACCTTCCCAAATCTTTGTTCTACATAAAAACAGGACTGGTAGTCACAATATTTCTCCTCTTAATTATTTCTCTAAACAATCTGTCCCTACACCGTTGTGATAAAATTTACCACTGTCTTTATGAGGATAACGTACTTAGGAGGAATAGGCAAACTGAGTATTTCGTCATCACTATCTTGGAATATCTTGCTGTCAAAAGTCAAGTTCCTACAGATACCAATCATTCAAACTGTGTCCCGGAGGAAAAAGTTTCCTATTTTAAATCTTTGATTTCTCCGGCCATCAACAGGCGAGAAACAAGGACATGATTTACTAAATACAATATGTGAGCGTACTATTTCCTTGACAACGCTTGGAGCCATGTTTCTATATTGGTGAATTTTGATAAAATTAAAATGCCGCATTGCTATCGTTTATGAGAATAGAGGTGTATAGTTTTACAAATCATTTTAGCTCATTCTTGTTTATTGAATTCGGTGTCAGTTATTGATGTATTACAGCACAATCCTTGCAGAGCAACAACCACTCGGTACAACACATAGTTGTAGCAATGTCATGTTGTCACATTGTTAACAGGATATATCTTCAAAAGTATAGGTGAACCATCATGACTTAAATTTTGTTTTATCACGAGTATGGCTAGATAAACAGCACCTTTTTAACATGTACATGGTTCAGCTAAACCTGCCGAAAAAGGTGATGCGAGTAAATAATGATCAAACCTATTTGACGACGCAGATATATTTCCGTGTTGAATGGCATACTAGGTCACTGAATAATCCCGAAAGGGTGTAAAATTTTGATATATCGTTCAAAAATTTCACAGAAATTTCACTTACATGTACAAATTGAAAGCTCATTTATACACTTTTGAAACACATTTCTATTTATCAACTTAATTAAGAGTATTTGATAATGCATATATCATTTAAAGGACTATCTTAATTATAGAAACAGGACAATATATCTCTTTATTGCTGTAAACTTGTGGTTGTGACTGATATTACTATTTACTCGTATTCGTATATTCAAATATAAGCCGCACACATTGGACATGAGTTACAACATATTCCAAAGTAGTTGTATATAGTAATATATGGAAAATTCAAAATCAAGTTTTAAGAAAGAAAAAATTAAATCGTCTCCATTAAGATACATTATTGATGTCCTTAAAATGTTGTTATCAAAACGTATTAAAACAGTCATGAACAAAAGATACAATACCTTAATATAGACAAAAGACTGACATCTGGTATATTGAGTTTATATAGCAAAGTCATACACTAATTGGCAAACATCGTCCTCTAAATATTGCCATGCTCAATTTGATTAGTGTGAGCTTGTTGCTGTACGACCTTTGTTTAGTGCGGTTTGCTGACTTTACGTCACCCTAATTCCAGAAGCGTTTAACCTTTTTTCTGTTTTGAGAACTGAAAACAATGTTACACACATTTAACAATAGTTCTGACAATTGTACTCCAAGAGTTAAATGTTTGTGGTACATAGCTTCATCCTCCTCATATTAAAACTACATGCATATAAGTGAGAGCATCTTGTAGATTGTTTCAAGACGAATCCAACTATACCAAGAACTCCATTTTGCCTCAAATGAAGTTAATATATATATGCTTTTGGAAATTAGGTGACGAATTTTAATTTATAATCTGTGATTATCATGGTCATTTTGACGACAGAACTAGCAATTTTTACACTGTTCCTTTCGGATGCATTTCGTGCTCTGTTGTTTCCGTTGAGTTCTGCCCTTTCTGTCTCATATGTTATTCTTATATCTTTTTTGACAAAGACAGGCACAGTGATATGTCAATACCCGTACTTAGTCGGCTTTATGTCGTATAATAAACCTCTCGATTTTCATTCAGACACGTCCTATAGCACAATACGTCAATTTATCTTGATAGAAATAAACAATTGGGGAAAACACGTAATATATCTTTATACGTACACGTAAGAAATCGCTAAAATTTGATTTTGCCGAATATCGCGAAATTTGCAGTACGCGAAAATTACCCGATATACGGTATCTGTATACGTACTAAAATGTTATTGCCATCGAAAAATGTTTTCTTACAAAGACGAGTGTGTTATTATAAGTGACTTGTTCTTACACAAGGTACATGGAAGAACTAATGAATAGGTCAAACCATTTCCCTGGCGTCAAGCATTCTTGTGAACGCAAATTCTGTTCGACAAATTTGAATTGTTTCTCCAGAGCGACAAGGCCTAATGACGTTAAGAGACGAACATCGCGTATCTGTTGTCCATTAGTATCACGCTACTGTTACATGTGATCGGAATATATTTCGCTGTTACCATCTGCCTCAGTAATGAAAATGTACGACTTAGCAAATACACATAGAAGAAATACCAAGAAACATTATAATTGCTAAACAATACGAATGAATAATAGAAGAGCGTGTTGAAATGACAGCTTTGGTAGCTACGAAAGAACTTGATATGGTAACATGTAAGACATGTCGGTATCAGCACTTCTAAACAATTAATTGAGACAGAAGACAGACAGTGCGCATTACGAGCATTTATTATTTGCTTTCGGTGGACTATGGAGTTTTTTCAGTGAAACTAACAGTGAAAATAACAGTGAAGTTACCACTTTGTTTTTTTCACTGTTTTTGAAGCTGGTTCCCGTATCATGCAGAAAAAGAAACGGAACGTCAACGGCACCGGGCTTTAAAATTGCGTTACGTCATCATGACGTCATAATATTCTCACGTCGTGGCGTTCTAATTTCGACGTGATTTTCCAATTAAGCCAATTACGGCACATATTTAAGAGGAATTGAGGCTTTTAATAAAAAGAAATTTTGTTGATATTTGGTGTAAGATCAATTTTATTTCACTCGTGATCACAGAAAATTAAATTTTCACTCGAGGCTACGACACTCGTGAAAATACTGATTTTCTATGATCACTCGGTGAAATAAAGTTCGATCTTACACCAAAATCAACAAATATCCTCTATATATCCCATAAGACAAGGAGTTAATACAAAACATGAATGTTTACTATCAAGACCTCTATCAGTTTATTTAATGTAGTTCGGCGTCTCAATAATGTCAATATAACTGTCTTAGCTATAATCTTCCAAATTGATGTATTTTTGAGTAATCATTCTGACGAATAAGCCCTTTAGAATATACGTGGGTATATCCAAAGGTAATGTCACTGCTGCCTGGTGTGTTTGCTTATTCGCGTAAACTCACAAAAATAGATATCACAATGTACAGTAATTCAATTCTGCTTCACATGAAACGTGCTGCGTATTTAATTATCATAATTGAATTGTATAAACATTTAAAATATATCAAATTACGTCATGCCGCACATCAGCATTAAGATATTATGTTCATAATAATGACAATCGCCTTGCATGCATTATGGGGTTGTTATACTTACATATATGCATTGTGCGCGATTTAATATCATTGATCAGTGACATTTCATTTGAATATACCCTCCTCTACATGCTGTTTATTTATCTATGAATCTCGATTTGTTGAAACAGTTATATCGCTTAATAAATAATGTGTAATTCATAAAAACAACAAACATCGTTCAATGAACGCTGCGTTCAGTGAACGCTTATGTCCCCATGGATGCCTTGTTCATAAAAAAGCTAAGTCAATCAGAGGCCATAATTCTGTTAAAATGTTGGATAGTGTTACATGGCTTTGACAATGTAACGGGTTAATGATGGTAAACACGTATGTCAAAATTGAAAGCAATGCCTTAGTCGAAACTGTCAATTTGGGTTAACCAAAATTACGTTAATGTGAAGGTCAAAATTAGATCAGGTGATATAATAGGTGTATGGAGAGTGTTCCAATTCAACATCCATAAAAGTATGAAAGCTTTGTAGTAAGCCATATTGATGTAAGACAAAACGATCGATTTGGATTAACCTGGGACGCACGGACGAACGGTCGGAAAGGTCAATCACTATATGCCTCCCGATCTATCCATACGGGGGCATAAACACATGTCGGATAAGACAAAGCAGCACTCAACAGAAACATCCCAGCAGGAAAGGCATTTAATAAGGGAAACGCAGACAAAATGCCAAAATGCCAACAACAATCCTGAACACGAAAAGGAAAACTTAACAGCTACGAAGTCCTAAGTGTCTTCTCATATCATTTTATGAGGAAAAAGCTTAAACATTGTCTTGTATAGGCATGTAAAACTGGCACCAAAATAATATATTATGATTGGGCAGTTTGATTTGTTTTTTTCTCAGTATACCGGGTATTGTACGTTTGTCGTACAAAATTGAGGCTTACATGAGTACATTCAAAACAAAGAATTTGAAGCACGACAAAGCGGACATAGAAGAAATGTAAAACCAATCCTATGCATGTATATATTACTAACTTAACATTGATTGAGTATTTCCCAGAAGTCCGTGTTCTTCCACTTCCGGTCTGATACATGATCTGTCTCCCGGGCTATATTCGTGAACCGCTATAACAACTTCTTAACGTTGCATCGTAATATAATTTCAAAACTACGGTAGTAGAGATTTTAATTGAAATCATCATCAATAAATATTCAAGATACCAGATATGTGTGCAGTTATTTTATTTCTAAAATAGAACTAGATAATTGATAAAGTAAAGATGCGAGGCGTGTATATCCGTGACACGACATTCTAGTATGTGGGGTATAATAACGTTAGGTCACAGTAATGAAATATGTCTCTGTCAGACTGTGGCCAACATCTAATCGAAATTTTTTGTTTGGTTCCATGCATACATGACATCAGAAATATATACCAGTAGTTGTAATTAGACTGTGGAACCTCCGTGCTATTGCATACACGAAACGGGCAAACATTATCTCATTATCAGGAGACAGTGGAGTGGACGATGATGTGCTTATACGTTCAAAGGTTTTTTATATGATGCTTGAGATTATTAATTCAGTAATAAGCACATACTTGTTACGTGTAAACATTCATTAACTTCCCTCTATGATTGGTTACACAGAATCTGACATTAGTATCAAAGCTCATGTCTGATATATAGCCTTGCAATGTAATGGCGACTGTTCTTGTAGTCCTCTGTAGTACAACAATGTATATTCACTTATAAAATAACAGAGAAAAGAACTTCATGTATGTTACCACTACGACGAGATAGGACGCCGTATGCCACAACAGAACTAAAATCGATATTACCGGACAGTATGATACATATATGAGTGTTGATGAAAGTGTTACACATTGTACATGTATACGTAATAATTTGGATTCGTAAGTTATCAAAAATGTTGTACATTTCATCTAAAATTACATCTTATAAGATAAGTATATTTATATTGTCAGTACGGTTTTGACTTCACTGATGATGATATTCGGACTAAAGCAAACGACATAGTCACTTATCCTGGTGACCGTGATTGTATTTGAGCAGTCGTGGATTTATATTTAAAAACACTTTGCCGTGGAGTAAACATTTCAAATCTCTGATCATTTAATGTATAGGTGTTGTGTAGTTTTAGAATAGCATTGATAATTTCAATCCCCAAGAGTTTGAATGTCATAAGTTTATTCTATAATGCTATCAAACTATTCACTGTGTACAATATATGGCATTTGAATTACAGAATTATTGCTTTTGAAATATCATTTATACAGCTATCCATTGTTTTTATCAATTTACAATTTAAAATATCATAAATGTAGTATAGTATCCTACGAGTATCGAAATCGCGAGATTATGCAGTAGTGTGCAACATTAATTAAATTTACTGCCTAACATCAAATCTTGAATTACGCATTTTTTTTCAGGATACTTTCACATTCAGTATTCTTTCGGTATCACAACGTGTTTAATCAAAGAATGTGATTCCATTTTTTACCCCCAAAAAATACACGCTGGCAAATTTTAATTTTATTGTTCCTTTTTTTAATGACTCTTTCATGAGATCATTACGCGTAAGTAGTAGTGTAATAGCAGAATTAGTGGGTTGTACCGTGAAAAAGTGTGTGTTCAAAACAAAAACGTAAAGTAAAGCACGCTTTACGCGGTGTCAAATGTTAGCGTCACTGCCGCTAATGATTCTCCGTATTTTGTAACTAATAACACGTATAATTAAGACAATAGTTACACATACGTTAACGTATACGGGAAGTTTCACGAGCATGTAAGCGTGGATTTATTATATCTCATTCAACTTAATTACGATGAATTAAATTGAATATATGATTAGATTTGTCTAGAGAACTACTCTGAATGCTCCCGGTAAAAACACACAACTTATGTACATAGTGGTGTCAATTTAACGTTGACTCAATGACGTCGAACAGTGAGAACATTTTTAAATGATTGGAATACAATCATAACTGTTCCGTGTTCTGTTTACTACTCTTACTAGTCTCCAACGCCACCTCTAAATTTGAAGCAAAGGAAATGTACTGGAGGCATTTTTGGCGTGACGCTGAAGCGTTGATGTTGCTACAAGCGTGAGAATAATTTGTGTATAAGTACATTTTGAAAAATCGGATGATATGATCACATTCAAGACAGTTTCTTTACATCGCTGATGTAGTTTTAAAGTTAAAAGATTCAAATTGTCATCTATAGCAGTCTAATTGTCACAAATTGCATCGCAATTACTAATTACATAAGTGCGAGACAAAATCGTTCAGAATGTAAGAGTAATTGATCTGTAGATAGCTTTGACGAACTTATTCTCGTGTTAAGCCTGTTGACATTATTGAAACTCAAATGAATCACGTAAACATATATGGGTGTATCTTGCGAAAGAAGTGTTGAGATGTCAAACCTTCTTCGGTTCAAGGTCACCAGGTGGCGCTGGGTTCTAGGAGACGTGTATGCAATTACTTAATAACAATCTAACCTTACCATTCGAGGTAATTACATAGTCTATGGAATTAAACGCATTTACAAACACTATCATGTAATGGTACAGTTGTACCGGTGATCTCTTAATCAGTCCTAATAATAAAAGTATGTATGCTTTCTAGTATATTTATTATATAAGTAGCACTACTTATGTACGAGTATGCAGCTGCAGGATAATTAAAGTTGTACCACTTGTTAACACCTTTGTTGTGCCAATTTGACACAATCATATAATTATTGATCGCCAGAGATGACCTATCAATAAACAAGCATGCATAATAAAAGCACTCCTCGGTCGACTGAGCGCTTGTTATCAGTAAAGATTAAAAAATAGCATTAAAGATTAATATGTACAAGGTTGAACAAAAATGTACATCGTAAATGAATTTAATAATCATTTTTATTTGCAAACAAAGGCAAGTTTTATCATCGTCAGACTATATTAATGGTACTTTGTAGCTAATCCTTTCGTATGTTTTTCGTGCTCGTGTATATGTTTGTACTTTATGTGCTATTGGTTTTACTTTCGTGCTCTGTTGTGTCTGTTGAATACTGTCTTTGCAGTAAAATTTGCAATTATCTGCTTTATCATACTATAATGAGAAAGAAGTTTACAATAATTGTAAATCGGCACATTGTCTGAAAGCGATTGTAATCAGACCGTTGGGCAAGGCAAGACATTAGTATATTTTCCATTGCTATTGAATCTATATAAATATATTAAGATGACACAGAAGTACGTGGGTAAGTAAGTTTTAGGGTCTACTTAAAACTGGAAATATTCTAGAAAACGCAGAAAGTCTTGAAATTATTTTGTATTTACGAGCCATATTGGGACTTTAAAACTATATTAAAGTAACCTAAATCGTCAGTTTGAATGCATTCCGTTTAAGTATCAAGTTTTTCGTCTGTGCTTCTGTTCGGTTTTATGGCATCTAAATCAATATATATGACAGTTTGCCATTTCGCCGGTCTATCCCTTTGTTTGCTTGGTGAATAAATCCTGTTAACTACACATTTGTGTGGTAGAGCATTTAAGGTGAGTGTATATTCAGGAACATTTTTCTTGAGTTCTTAGCATGCGAAACTACAATTTAATATTTTGGTATTCCATGGGGAGTGAGAATTGTGAAATGACAAAGACCTAGAATTCTCGTCTCGAGAAACGTAAAAACAAATGTTGGCGACTGAGTTATGAAAAGCCGATTAGTTTCTCTACTTCGTCTGTTCTAACTTTATATCTAGTTAACCGACTTGAAATACCTCATTTGGGAACATGCTATCTTACAAGAAATACACATGCTATGTTTACCAATATAACTTACGCAATGTTTCTGTTACGCAAGCGAGATAAATTTGTTTCCAATATCGATTTTTATGAGTATAAGTCTTAGAAAACTCGTAACTGTGCGATGTAAATTTAAAACAAGGTTAGTGTTTTTTGTCAACATTGTAGGAAACCCATCGGGATTGTTACGCTAGACTGTACTTTATAACCTGTGATGATATTGCTGTTTAAAATGACACTACATATTTTAGCTTATAAATAAAGCTATTAATTCTAAATATAAAAATAAACGCCGTTCTAATTTTTGAATGTTTGAGAACGTCGTGTTTCTGTTGTCCACGAAGTTTTATTCTCCTAATCAAAGCTCATTGGATGCTCATAACATGTTTCTATGCAAGCAAATGACAACTGTGTGACATTTTCAGAGGTGGAGGGCAACTAAGTTTCTGTAAGAACATATACATGTAATAAGTAAATTTTCAATGATTAAAAAGGGTGAAGCGAGCGAAGTCATTAAAATTTAATTAAAACGTTCTTACTGGTTTAGTTTATAACGTCACGTATGTTAGTAGCAACACTTAAATGATTGAATTTTCATTGGCTTAAAATGTAGGTTATATGCTAACTCTGGATACAACACCTTATGTGGTCACGGAAACATGTGTGTCTTTCTAGGAGCATCAGCGGTACATTATTATGTGTCCAGAAAAATGTTAAAGTTAGAATGGACACCATACACTGCCAATGCCCCCACGTCATTGCAAGTTGTCGTCTCTTTCGTTGATTACATATAAAACGTAACTTTCCTGAAAGATGGTCGCTATAAAATGTGAAATGTAGTGTTAGTGTGCCATTGTCCTCCATTTCATATCTTATAAACGCAAACATATTATTCAAAAGTCATGATTTAACTATTCCAAATCTGAGTGTCTTGCTGTGTTACAGTTCACGATTCCGTGTATGTTATTATCATGGCTTTATATTACATGTGGTAATGCGGTTTAAAATCATGATCGCCCCAAGCTTTTGGTATGCCGTAAATCAGAGGTTTTTTAATATAGATAGAGTCTGTTAGAGATCTCTTCACATTGGACTGTCACTCGACAGGTCCGGATTTGACAGATTATGTTCTTTTAATGCCATATTGTATGCGTTTTCTAGTTGAAAGTTGGTACATGTATTTCAGTTTTTTGAAAGCTAGGACTTTTTGGACTTTCAGCGGTAAGGTTCATTTCGTTCGGTTGTGTATTGGACATTGTGTCGTGTAGTTGTGAGCATGTGATGTTTTTGTGTTTTCTGTGCTCGACTGTTAAGATTGAGTGCTGTCTTCCCTGTCCGATTTTCTATTATCTTTTTAATTTCACAAAATCTGTTCACGTCAAATGACTGCACCTTAATGCTACAAACTAGCTGGAAATCCCCAGAATAGGATCCAATGGGGAAACAAAGTACACGAAATGCCCTGTCTTCTTTGATGGGTGGCCACACATACCAATGATTTATACAATCATTATAGTGGCGACTTGTAAACCATCAGTAGCCGATCTCCCTAGTGAAATAATTAGGTCGACAAGAAAATGAACTTCAACTTGGAAGCGGTAAAACACCATTAGTTCTTGTAGTCTAATATTGTCTGGGGGACATCCGTGGCTTATTCTACTGATTGTTTAAGATGCTTTATCTTCTATGCAATGTTAGTATAAAACAGGTCTGGTGAACACATGGGAATGTGGTATATTATCTCTGATGTTATGTTAGTCATAATACCTAATTCAATTCCATAAGTTATATCATGCACAACACCTTAAGATGTGACTGGCGAACACATTTGACTTAGGTCATGTTCTATGGTACGTCTAAATACATGTACCTACTTACATTTATACCGAGTGCGTTCTGTGTGTTTCCGAAAATATTCTACTGTATGAATGGTTAATATACTAATCTGGTTAAATGGTTATAATTTCAGACATAATCTTACAAATCTTTGTTCTACAAAAAAGCAGGACTGGTAGTCTCAATATTTCTCCTCCTAATTATTTCTCTGAACAATCTGTCCCTACGCCGTTGTGAGGAAATTTACCACTGTCTTTATGAAGATAACGTACATAACAGGAAATAGGCAAACTGAGTTTTACGTCATTCCTATCTTGGAATATCTTGCTGTCAAAAGTCAAGTTTCTACAGATACCAATCATTCAAACTGTGTCCCCGAGGAAATGGGTTTCTATTTTAAATCTTTGATTTCTCCGGCCATCAACAGGCGAGAAACAAGGAGACATGATTTACTAAATACAATATGTGAACGTACTATTTCTTTGACAACGCTTGGAGCCATGTTTCTATATTGGTCAATTTTGGTAAAATTAAAATGCCGCATTGCTATCGTTTATGAGAATAGAGGTGTATAGTTTTACAAATCATTTTAGCTCATTCTTGTTTATTGAATTCGGTGTCAGTTATTGATGTATTACAGCACAATCCTTGCAGAGCAACAACCACTCGGTACACACATAGTTGTAGTAATGCCATATTGTCACATTGTTAACAGGATGTATCTTCAAATGTATAGGTGAACCATCATGACTTAAATTTTGTTATCACGATTATGGCTAGATAAACAGCACCTATTTTAAACATTTAAATGATTCAGCTAAACCTGCCGAAAAAAAGTGATGGGAGTAAATAATGACCAAACCTATTTGACGACGAAGATATTCGTATTTCCGTGTTGAACGACATATGTCGTTCTCTACAATACATCCAGAACGTCGGGTTTTCTCTGTATAATCTGTGTAAATATTTGTATATAGCGCTCAAACATTTCTAATAAGTTTCGCTTACATGTACAAATTCAAAGCTCATTTATACACTAGCCGACATTCCAAAGTTTACCTACTTTTACAGTTGAACATAACGAATATAGAAGTACACCAATAATCCATCCATCATTTAGAGACACGTCAAACGCATATTCGCCCAGTTCCCAAACGGAAATGTGTCTCATTCTGAACACCTCTGCTCTTGTGACAGACAGTTATATATACTTATTAATCTATACTTTATCTAAAGTGTTTTTATGGGGAATCATGTGGCTGAATTACCACACTTTGCTAAACGTTCCGTTTAAAAGACACATGTTTAGTTCAAAAACTTTATTTAGATTATTTAAGAATGCATATATTATCTAAAAAGACTATCTCAATTATAGCAACAATCCACCCATGTAAATAATACCCGGAAAATCGAACCCGATAGATACAAACTGAAAGAGAGTTGAATATGATATAGGAAAATATATTTCTTTATTATTAGCTTTCAATGGATTATGGAGATTTTTCAGTGAAAATAACAGTAAAAATAACAGTGAAAATATCATTTTGTTATTTTCACTGTTTTCGAAGCTGGTTCCAGTATCGTTCAGAACAAGAAACGTAATGTCAACGGTGCCGGGCTTTAAAATGTACGTTACGTCGTCATGACGTCATAATTGTCACGTCGTGACGTTCCCATTTCGACGTGATTTTTCCAATTAAGCCAATTACGGTACCTTTTAAGAGAAATTGAAGCATATAATAAACAGAAAATTTGTTGATTTTTGGTGAAAGATCAATTTTATTTCACTCGTGATCACCTAAAATTAAATTTTCACTCGTGGCTACGCCACCCGTGAAAATATTGATTTTCTGTGATCACTCGATGAAATAAAATTCGATCTTACACCGAAATCAACAAATATCCTCTATTTATTGCTGTAAAATTGTGCTTGTGACGAGTATTACTATTTACTCGTATTTGTATACTCAATTTAAGCCGCCCACATTGAACATGAGTTACAACATATTCCAAAGTAGATGTATATAGTAATATATGGAAAATTCAAAATCAAGTTTTAAGAAAAGACAAAATTAAATCGTCTCCATTAAGATACATTATTGATGTCCTTAAAATGTTGTCATCAAAACGTATTAAAACAGTCATGAACAAAAGTTATAATACCTTAATATAGACAAAAAGACTGTCATCTGGTATATTGGGATTGATAGCAAAGACATACATAGGTTATTATTTGTCAAACATATGCAATCATTGTCCTGTAAGTGTTGCCATGTTCACGTTGATTAGTGTGGGCTTGTTGTCGTACGACCTTTGCTTAGTGTCGTATTGCTAACATTCCGTTACCCTAATTCCAGAAGAGTATAACTTCTTTATTCAGTTTTTAGAAAAACACATTTAAAGATTGTGCTGACAATAGAACTTAGTGAGTTAAAGTTTTGTGGTACAGAGTTTTATCCCCTTTATGTCAGAACTACATGCATATAAATGGATCCATCTTGTATATTGTTTCAAGACGAATTCAACGATAACAAGAACTCCATTTTGTCAAAAAATGAAGTTATATGCTGTTGAAAATTAGGTGACGAAATTTAATTAATAATCTGTGATCATCATTTAATTTAGTCATTTTGACGACGGAGCTAGCATTTTTACACTGTTCCTTTCGGATGCATTTCGTTTTCTGTTGTTTCCGTTGAGTTCTGCCCTCTCTGTCTCATATGTGTTTTTTTTTACAAAGACAGGCACAGTGATATGTCAATACCCTAACTTTTAGACGGCTTCGTGTCGTATAATAAACCTCTCGATTGTCATTTAGGCACGTCCTATAACACAATACGTCAAATTAGTTTGAAAGAAATAAACAATTTGTGAAACATGTAATATATCTTTATACGTACTAAAATGTTATTGCCATTGAAACATGTTTTCTTACGAAAAGATTATATTAAGTCAGACAGGGAAGGCAGCGCTCAACTTAACCAGCCGAGCACAGGACACATAAAACAC
Source organism: Spisula solida (assembly GCA_947247005.1). Lineage (NCBI taxonomy): Eukaryota > Metazoa > Mollusca > Bivalvia > Venerida > Mactridae > Spisula > Spisula solida. Next base: position 15,691,545 of record OX365958.1, read on the forward strand.
ATAAAACACATAAAGACACAATGCCCAACTAAACAAGCGCAGATCCGCCCAAGTCAAAGCTGTCGAAAAGTAAAATAAATTATAACTAGCTGAATGAGCCAGTTTCCACAGCAAAAGGACTATAATGCCTAGTTTTAGCTGTCAGATAACTTAAAACGAAGAAGTGCCCAACATTCCCCGTCCCACTGTTTAATAGCTGAATAGAAAAGATTCAGCAAACAAAAGACGGAATGCCTACGCTGAATGACCTAGTTACAACAGTAAAACTGCTGAACTACATAGTTTTAGCAGCCTTTAGTCTCAAAAGTTAAATAACAGTATTAAAACATTAAAAGGCCCGTATAGTCGGATGACCTACTTTCAATTAGTAAAATGACGTACTTGAACAAATCGAGATATGACGTAATGAACAAGTCATTAAGAATTGCAAGCAATACAGAAGACGAGTGTGTTATTATAAGTGACTTGTTCTTACACCAGATACAGGGAAGAACTCTCGTATAGGTCAAACCATTTCCCTGGCGTCAAGCATTCTTGTGAACGCAAATTCTATTTGACAAATTTATTTTTTTTCTCTAGAGCGATAAGGCCTAATGACGTTAAGAGATGAACATCGCGTATCTTTTGTCTATTAGTATCACGCTACTGTAACATGTGATCGGAATATATTTCGCTGTTACCATCTGCCTCAGTAATGAAAATTTACGACTTAGCAAATACACATAGAAGAAATACCAAGAAACATTAGAGCTGCTAAACAATACGAATGAATAATAGAAGAGCGTGTTGAAGTGACAGCTTTGCTAGCTATGAAAGATCTTGATATATATAAATAATATACCAGATTTATATAGCGCCCTTTCCATGCGAACGCACGTTCAAAGGCACTTTACCCATGTTGCAGCCACAAGGGCGCAGGTGCATCCTCTACCAGTGCAGATACAGCATGATCTGACCAGAGTGACAGACTGAGAGAAAGCGCCTGAAGGGAGAGAGAGACATTAGATACAGGCATGTCCGGCGCTGCAGATGTGCGCCTAGCTCTTATTTCGAATAGACAGCCTGGTTCTTTAATGTGTCCGGTGTATAGCACCGATACACAGCTTCCTGTCTCTTCCAGATACTTTGCAGACCACACGGCCAGATAAAGCGGGAAATATTATAAATATTTCAGAAATGTCAAGTTCCGATGCCAGGGATTGAACCCACGACCTCTGGATTGACAGCCCAGTGCGTTACCACTAAATCCGCTTATGGTATGATATGGTATCACGTAAGACCTGTCGGTATTAGGACTATTAAACAATTGAGACAGAAGACAGACAATGCGCATTACGAGCATATTATCCCATAAGACAAGGAGTTAATACAAAACATGAATGTTTACCATCATGACCTCTATCAGTTTATTTAAGGTAGTTGGGCGTCTCAATTGTCTTAACAGTAATCTTCCAATGTATTTTTGAGTAATCATTCTGACGAATAAGCCCTTTAGGATATACGTGGGTATATCCAAATGTAATGTCACTGCTGCCTGGTGTGTTTGCTTATTCCCGTATTCCCGTAAATATATATCACAGTGTACAGTAATTCAATTCTGCTTCACAGGAAACGTGCTGCAAATTTGATTATCATAATTGAATTGTATACACATTTAAAATATACCAAATTACGTCATGCCGCACATCAACTTTATGGGGTTGTTATACTTACATAATGTATATGCATTGTGCGCGATTTAATATCATTGATCAGTGACATTACATTTGTATATACCCTCCTCTACAGGCTGTTTGTTTATCTATGAATCTCGATTTGTTGAAACAGTTATATCGCTTAATAAATAATGTGTAATTCATAAAGACAACAAACTGCGTCCAATGAACGCTTATGTCCCCATGGGAAAAAACGCTAAGTCAATCAGAGGCCATAATTCTGTTAAAATATTGGATAGTGTTACATGGCTTTGGCAATGTAACGGGTCAATGATGGTAAACACGTATGTCAAAATTTAAAGCAATGCCTTAGTCGAAACTGTCAATTTGGATTAACCAAAATTAGGTAAATGTGAAAGTCAAAATTAGATCAGGTGATATAATAGGTGTATGGAGAGTGTTTCAATTCAACATCCATGAAAGTATAAAAGCTTTGTAGAAGCCATATTGATATTAGACATAATAATGGATTAACCTGGGACGCACGGACGAACGGTCGGAAAGGTCAATCACTATATGCCTCCCAATCTATCCATACGGGGGCATAAAAACATGTCGGATAAGACAAAGCTGCACTCAACAGAAACATCCGAGCACGAAAGGCATTTTAAGGGACACGCAGACAACATACCCCAATGCCCACCACAATTCTGAACACGAAAAGTAAAACTTAACAGCTACGAAGTCCTAAGTGTCTTCTCACATCATTTTATGAGGAAAAAGCTTAAACATTGTCTTGTATAGGCATGTAAAACTGGCACCAAAATAACATGTTATGTGCAGTTTGATTTGTTTTTCTCAGTTAACCGGGTATTGTACGTTTGCCGTACAAAATGGAGGCTTACATGAGTACATTCAAAACAAATAATTGGAATTTGAAGGAACGGCGAGGCGGAAATAGAAGAAATGTAAAACCAATCCCATGCATGTATATATTACTAACTTTACATTGATCGAGCATTCCCCAGAATTCCGTCTTCTTCCATTTCCGGTCTGATACATAATCTGTCTCCCGGATGTATCCTCGAACCGCCTATAACAGCTTCTCAACATTGCATTCTTATATAATTTCAAAACTACGGTATAAGAGATTTTAATTCAAATCATCATCCATAATTATTCCAGATACCAGAGATGTGTGCAGTTGTTCTATTCTTAAAATAGAGCTAGATAATTGATAAGATAAAGATGCGAGGCTTGTATTCCGTGACACGACATGCTAGGATGTGAGGTATAATAACGTTAGGTTACAGTAATGAAATATGTCTTTGTCAGACTGTGGCCAAAATCTAATCGTAGATTTGTGTTTGGTTCCAATGATAGAAGCGTACATGACATCGGAAATATATACCAGTAGTTGTAATTAGACTGGGCAACTTCCGTGATATTGCATACACGAAACGGGCAAACATTATCAGGAGACTGGCGTGCACGATGATGTGCTTATATGTTCACATTTTATTTTGATGAAGCTTGAGATTATTAATTCAGTCATGAGCCCGTTCTTGTTAAGTGTAAACATTGCTTAACGCTTCTCTATGTTTGGTTAATATGACATTAGTATCAAAGCTCATGTCTTATTTATGGGCTTACAATGTAATGGCGACGACATAAAATTGTTCTTGTGGTCCTCTGTAGTATAATTATTATGGATATTCACTTATAAAACAACAGAGAAAAGAACTAAATGTATGGACATATATATCTGTTTCCATACAGCAAGATGGGAAGACAGATGCCACAACTGAAGTAAAGTCGATATTACCGGATTGTATGATATATGTCTATAATAATTTGGACCCGTAAATTATACCATATCAATTAAATTCATTATCATCTAAAATTACATCTTTTAAGATAATTATGTATATTCATATTGTCAGTACGGTTTTGACTTCGCTGATGATGATATTCGGACTAAAGCAAACGACATAGTCACATATCCTAGTGACCGTGATTGTATTCCAGTAGTCGTGGATTTATATTTTAAATTCTTTGTCGTGGAGTAAACATTTCAAATCCGTTAATATCTCTGATCATTTAATGTATACGAGTTAGATAGTATAAGAATAGCATTGACACTTTCAAATCCCGATAGTTTGACTCTCATAAGTTTATCGAACTATTCACTGTGTACAATTCCTGGCATTTGAATTAGAGAACTATTGCTTTTGAAATATCAGTAATACTGCTATCCATTGTGAGTTGTTATCAATTTACAATTTTATCAGCCATGTAGTATAGTAACCTACAAGTATCGAAATAGCTAGTTGATGCAGTAGTGTGTAACATTAATTAAATTTACTGCCTGGCATCAAATCTTGAATTTCGCAATTATTTGGATGATACTATCACATTCAGTATTCATGCGGTATCACAACGTGTTTAATCAAAGGATTTCTCTGAATGTGATTCCATTTTTTACAAAAGAAATTACACGCTGGCAAATTCTTATTTCATTGTTCCTTTTTTGTAATTGCTCTTTCATGAGATTATTACGCGTAAATAGCAGTGTCGTAGTTACTTAGTGGGTTATACGGTGAAATCACAGGAAACTGTATCATTAATAAAGAGTAAACACGAAATATTGATTTTTATAAAAAATAAAATATCTTAGAAAGGTTTATAACACGGGAAATTGACCACACAGTCACTGAGTTGCAGTTTGTTACTAATAAACATTTCATAAATACTGGTGTAATTTTAAATATATTAGAGAGCTTCGTCTTTAATTTTATATAACTATTTTAAAAATCCGTCAATAAATAAGAAAATAAACACACAGGGCGTAAAATCCCTTTCTTTTTTCTTGTTTAGAATAGCATTGTCGTTTCTATTGAATGAACCTAAGTGACTAACGGGTTACCGTGGTATACATTTCATGGTATAACATTTTAACTAGGTGATCAATTTCGATGGGATTTTGCATGGAGGAAGTTCTAACAGTCTTGTCTATGAATGTAATTACTTTATGAAGATATCGAAAGCCAATTCTTGTTTTTGATACCATGAACATCTGATCACTTTAGTACAAATGCACCTTTCTAAGATAAAAAAAATTATAAAAAAATAATGTTTCTCTTTAACAATGATACAGTTACCTGTGGGTGAAATAGTTTGTGTTATTAAAAAACACGTAAAGTCGACCTGGCTAGCACACTTTGCGCGGTGTAAAATGTAAAACGCTGATTTGTAACTAATAACACGTATAATTAAGACAATAGTTACACATAAGTACACGTATACGGGAAGTTTCACGGGCAGGTAAGCGTGTATTCTTTATATCTCATTCAACTTAATTACGATGGATTTATTTAGAATATAATTAGATAGGCTTTGCGAACTACTGTGAATGATCCCGGTAAAAACACACAACTTATGTAGTACATAGTGTTGTCATTTTAACGTTGACTCAATGACGTCGACCAGTGTGTACTTTTGCAATAATTGGAATACAATAAAAACTGTTCCGTGTTCTGTTTACTTCTCTTACTAGTCTCCAACGCCACATCTAAATGGGAAGCAAAGGGCAAGTGCTGGAGGCATTTTTGGCGTGACGATGAAGCGTTGATGTTGCTACAAGCATGAGAATAATTTGTGTATATTAAGTACATTTTGAAAAATAGGCGAATATGATCACATTCAAGACAGTTTGTTGTACACCTTTGATGTAGTTTTTAAATTAAAAGATTCCAAATGTCATACAGTAGAACTTCGATGCTTCGAACTACCTTCGGACCGGGAAAATAGTTCGAGGCATCTAGGGTGTTCGAGGCATCTATGGTATCCAAGAATATGCATGGGTATAAGTTCGGACTGATGTCGGTACATGTAAATTTACAAATTGTGTGTGTATATTGCATAATGTATGTGTATAACTAATATAGGTCTATAATATTTTGTAATTTTATTCATAATAATAATGAAACAATATAGTTTGACCAAATTGACATGAACTCTGACTTATCTCCTACAAGCTCTTCGAGTGTTCACGCATGTAAGGTTTCTCGTTAAACAGCATATTTATATACGAGTATAAAAATTAAGCTGCCAGCCACATAATATCATCATGTCCTGGGTCAGGTTCGACTACAAATCAATAAATGGAAATGTAACAGATTCTTTTGACAAACGTTAAAAAAATGATTATTTTATTCCGATTTATTTAAAAATAAATAAGTTACAATTTCCTGGACGGCCTTCATTAACCATTTAATGGATGTATAAATGTTTAAAAACGCGTTATACAATGAAGTCGAACACAAACAATTGTTTGGTACAGTAATTATCACAACTTGTCGCCGACTACCCAAGGTCGAACAATGGATTTCAACAGTCAATGAAAGGTGCGAAAACTTGTATTGTTCGACTCATCTACGGGTTAATCATAGAAAGGGACCGTCCAATCAGTTCGAGTGTTCGACCTAGATACTGTTCGAGTCATCTACTGTTTACCATATGAATAAAGAAGAAATTTTGACCGGACCGAAGAACTAGTTCGAGGCATCTAGGGTGTTCGAGGCAAGTACTGTTCGAGGCATCGAAGTTCTACTGTATATAGTCTAATTCCCGACACAAATTGCATCGTAATTACTAATTACATAAGTGCGAGACAAAATCGTTCCGTGTATTAGAGTAATTGATCTGTAGATAGCTTTGAGGAACTTATACTCGTGTTAAGCCTGTTGACATTTTTGAAACTCAAACGAATCAAGTAAACATACGATATATGGGTGAATCTTGCGAAAGAAGTGTTAAGATGTCAAACCTTACTCGGATCAAGGGCATCAGGTGGCGCTGGGTTCTAGGAGACGTGTATGCAATCATTTAACAATCTAACCTTATCATACGCAGTAATTGCATAGTCTATGGAATTGTACGCATTTGCAAACACTATGATGTCATGGTAAAGTGGTTCCGGTCATCTCTTTATCAGTCCAAAAACAAAAATATGTATGCTTACTAGTATATATATATTATATTAATTAAGTAGCACGGCATTTATTTGCCTGAAGATGTAGGTTATGTATCATAATTAGAAATTATAGCGAACAGATGATCCAAAGACACACAGAAACGACGACAGCGCCTAGCCACCCACGAAATAGTCAGACATTGAACGAACAATCCATATCCCCAAAAAAGGATATTTCAAGCAAACCTATACTAGAATTCTCCTCCCGCATTAATGACATACTTTGTACGTGTGAATCACATACACACAAGCGTATGGCAATTACAAGTGGATTGTAAATGCACCAAAAACGTTCCCAAAACTGGGATGGTTAATATACTTGACAATGTAAGAAATATCAAAATAAACACGAAAGGAGGACAGAGTATTTGTAAAATGCGTTGTGAAGTTGGCAGTGTTTTCGAGTAAAAAAGACATGAAACAAAGTAATCAATTATCTAATTTCATTTAAATTTCACCAACCAAACATAGGTTGTATATTTACATTTGTTAGGTAAATAATTGTATATACCAAAATAACGACAGTAAATCTACGAGACTTTACAATTGCACGAGTGCATGAGTCAAATGGAACGTGTTTCATGTTCGAAAATCGTAACTGGTCCTATTGCACGTTTACATGTACTATGCCAAGTTACTATCGTATGTAATTGTATATTGAATTTACATGTTCTTGACATTCAAAATGACATAGTTACCCCTGCATCATATCCATAATGCAGTACACGAAAGCAGACACTTTGTTTATAGTTGTATAATTGTGATCCGTCAAAGTTGAAGGTCATTGACCAACCTGACAGGAGTAAAACGACACTCAACTGACTGTCCTAGTCGAATTGAAAACAAACATTGTATAACATTATGTTATTATTTATTTTCAGCTCTGCTTATTTGTTGGGTAAAAGATGTAAGAAGTTTTGCAGTATAACATTATGTTATTATTTATTTTCAGCTCTGCTTATTTGTTGGGTAAAAGATGTGAGAAGTTTTGCTGTGAAGTTCGACAAGTCTGTTGATATTGCAGATGTTAGCAACACTCAAGGAACACGTGTACGGACATGTAGTAACAACAATGATACTCTGATATATAACAAGAAATATTCAAATAGACATGTGCATTACTTAATCGTCCAACTCAAAGTCACCGATAAAGTCCATTTAGCATTCAGGTAAGATCACTTAAATCGACCAATGTAGTACAACTATTTATAAGTAAATTAAGCATAAACTTATTCATTAAAGTTTTAACCCTATGTGCATGTATTCCATTCGTCCAACTCAAAGTCACCGATAAAATCCATTTAACATTCAGGTAAGGATATGCAAATCAATCGCTATGTATATATATATACATGTATATATAATATATATAAATGTCTATTTACACGAGTTACATGTAACATGGTTAAGGAATGTCGACAGCAATAATTCGTTTATACAAAATACATCTCCAGTGCATATTTTCATTTTTGTTCTTATGTTAGGACTTTATTATTGGTGTTTGTCTTCCTACAACCGCTCGGCTTTTTGTTCATCATATATTACTAAAATAGTATAAAAACTTATAATAGAAAGAAAATTGTTAGTGCATGCATGTTAATATAAAACTGTAGCGCACCGGCAATGCAAAGTCACATAAAAACCACTCTCACAAGAGTCAGACATACTGGTAGATCGAACCATCCATATCGCAAAAATGGACATTTCAAGCAAGCCTTGATAGTCCACCCGCAATGAATGACTTACTGTGGACTTTCGTGCATAATTAACTATAAATGGAGGTAATTATAAATGATAACTACACTGTAGTGAAGTACGGGGATACTTTTTGCAGCCGTCACATGGTACTTTACACCTGCTGTAGTGATAACTAAATACGGTAGTGCACAGACAAAACAAAGCCACACAGAAACTGCAGCAACTCACGCAAACGTTAGACATAGAACAAATACGGATGGTACATGTTATATGTCTTGTGTGTGTGGCTAGACGCTTCCGTCGCCTTTCTATGGTAGCTACATACATTATAATAGTATAAACATTAAAACATTAAGACAACAATATTGCATTCTTCAATGATGTGAACACATTTATCAGCAATACAAAAGGTTTTGAACAATTACTAACGAGACAACAACCAACAAACAAAACAAAACTGTATCTAATTATTCTCACATTGTAAACTGCTTCTCCTTTATAGTGTTATTGCATTTTCAACTGTTAGGATTTTTTTATATCTTCGTTGAATCGTCTGAACATTGCAGTCTTGTTCATGTCATTGTCCTTTTTTACATTTACGAGAGGTGATCAACGTATACCGAGGAAATGCTTATAATTTGTTACGACCCTTTCCATTTTACTCAAACTTCAGCAGGAAGTACGCACCTATAATCGTTTGAACAGGGACGAGTTGTAACTAAGTTGTCAGAACTTGTGGATCAAGCCTGTCGCTGATTGGATTTTTATGTTTTTCATTCCCCATTTATATGTTGTCTGCACTTATACGGCAATAACATATGTTTAAAGTGATGATTATGTTTATTCAACGACAATGAAATAAGTCCTGGTGCACGACAATTCGTCAAGTTTGCCGAATGAGACTATAAAGTCTACAGCAACCATTCGTCGGAGCATTTAATGCGACAATTGGTAGAATTTTATTTGCGAGATACTTAGTCTAAAGTGATAACATAAGTTCACTACATCTAACAGAAGTTTTCAACAAAAAAAGACAATATATCTTCTGCCTGGTTATTGTTAGAAGGAACTGCGGTTTACTGTATAGGACCAAACAGATAATATTAATTAAGTCGGACAGGGAATGCAACACTAAACTTAACCAACCGAGCACAGATACATAAATACATACAAGGTACAATGCCCAACACACAATCGAACGAGAAAATGATCCACCAAAGTCCCAGCTGTCAAAAAGCTACATGAACTAGTTTCAAGTATACCCGAGCTGAATTACCTAGTTTCAACAGTAAAACGGCAGAACCACCGGCTGTAAAACAACGTTAGACCCAATGAAAAAACATTTTAAATGAGAACAATTACATTGGAAACACAAGCTAAAGTAATAAGTACAGTAAACTTGGGTAATTACGTTTTGTTTTGTACGGTATGTTTCAGGGCATACTACAGCCAGAAGAACACAGACGCTCACCACAGTCAACACAGACTAATACAGTACAAATATGGCTCAGGTAATATGTTAAATATATTTACGTAACCAATGTATGTATGGCTCACAATGTGGCAGTAACATTGTGTCATTGTATGATGTTTTGTTTTAAATTGCAATATACCCTGTTCCCACAGGTGCACCAGTCCACTGCAATCTACAATTGGCCCAAATCGTAGTTTAGTCGTGGTTAATAATGACGCTATAATCCGTATCAGATGAATATAATCCCACTTTAAGCCAATCGGAACGGTCCGTACGGCATTTTTACAGGATAAAATACCTCGGATGTATCAAGCGTATGAATCCAGCAGCTTTCTTTCTTAAATCCTACGCAGAAGAAAATGGGCGGAAGAAAATAGACCGTAACTTATCAGCAGCGGAAATATCAAAAGATGTTTTATTGATTAAACAATACAATTTCGCTACACTCCTTGAGCATAACACGCAGCTACGCACCGCTTGCTTGATGGGCGTGTATTCCATTGAAGTACTGTTTAAATCTGTCATGATGACGTCATGGCGAAAGACGTTAAAAAATGGCGACGTTCTATTTACACCCGAGAGATGATTCGTAGAGATTGTCTGAGGTGTCCCGATTGACTTTAAGCGTGCTTTAAGATTAAAACGCGTTAAATAATTCCATTAATTAATTATATCCATACATATTTTTTGAAATGGTATTGTCTTAGACACATACTACGATAATAATGTATCATGCGTAATTTGATTGACAAATTAGAGAAATTCAAATTCTGATATTTTTGTAATATTCTTTGATTTATGAAAAGTATTGTGAGTTTGTCACTCTTAGATGGAATAATCTTCTACTCGCATATTGCTGTTTGATTTTTCAAAAAGATGTAAACATTCACGATTGCTCTTTCATCAGTTCAGCACAAAATAGTGAACTGTAAATGTGTTTTATTTGCTCTGTACAAGTCATGTAGAAGTTAGTATTAAGTTGAAGAGACGATGAGAGGGACCATGAAGAGAGATGTTGGTCTCTATTTTGTACGATGTAATATTGTTAAAGTGTATAACCACAGGAACTTGCATTTATAATTTGAAAAAAAATGAATAGGCCTACTGTACTACTAAAATATATTTTTTCAATTTTTTTTTCATATTTTTTTCAAATTATAAATGCAAGTTCCTGTGGTATAACAAAGGATAACTGCTTAACAACATTTTATATATTGACTTTCTTTCAGCTGTGTAATAGTGTGTATATGTGTTTCTATCAATATTACTTTGCCTTTCATGTAACTTTTGTAAATGTACATATATTATGTCAATGTTATATGAGCCTAATTGTTGCATCTTTAAATACATTATTCATTATCATCATTATTATAATTCTTATTTTAACGATTCTATGCTTGCATATATAAATAATCAGAAATCTTGCCAACTGAAGGAATAGAACGTAGAACTACCTTCATATGACACAATGATAACACTTCAATGTATGTACATTTAACAGTTTCAGAAGCAAGAAAACGCAAGAAGAGAGCTGCTTTTCTTACTATTGACACCACACGTAAGTATGCAATGCTGTTATTATGTATCGATCGCTCTAATATTGTCCCCGAGTCCCTGTGTTTCTTTCTGCACAGACAACGTATCACAACTGGCAAGCAACAATGTGTTCATATGAGCAGTATGAAGGTTGTTTATGACACCATATTTTTCAATGCTTGTTTTTGGAGCACAGGCAACAGTATTATTGATCAAGAGTAAACGAAAACATTTTCTTTTATAAAATTTATGTTATCTTATAAAGGTGCATTTGTACTAAAGTCAGATTTTCATGGCATCAAAAACAAAAATTGGCTTTCGATATCTTCATAAAGTAATTAAATTCATAGACAACGTCGTTCCCATCGAAATTGATCAACTAGTCATATAGTAAAAAAGTTATACCATAAAATGTAGACTACGGTGTCAAGTCAATCAATGAATTTAATAGAAACGACAATGCTATTCTAAACAAGAAAAATAAGTGCTTACACGCCCTTTGGGTTTATTTTCTTATTTATGGACGGATTATTACAATATTGATATTTAAATAAAGACGAAGCTCTCTAGTTTCCGATTATGTAATAATATTTAAACACCAGTAATGATTAAATGTTTATTAAAAACAAAATGCACCTACGTGAATTTGTGGTCAATTTCCCGTGTTATAAACCTTTCTAAGATATTATAAATTTTATAAAAAAATAAATTGTTATTCTTTATTGATGATACAGTTACCTGTGGTTTGGAGGAAAATCTTCCACGAGCCACAATACATGTGCTTGAAGAACTATTAGGAATTATTTTGAGAAGCTAAGAAGGATTTCGTCTAAAGATTAAAGAGTTTTTTTAGGGATATCAAATGTTTTGTGAGTATGGCAGATCAGCGATTCGCGTACATCAAATTTACGTCCAATGAATTGTAAACATAGACGGCATTACACATTTGATGGGTTACTTCCCCGAAAAAGTAGCGTAATGGAAATCGTTAGAAGCCCAAACTCAAAACAAATATTAGATATTGCTATTTCATCGACATGTCCACATAAATCGAGACAATCATGAGTGTAATATGATTACACGCGTGGTAGTCAGACATGTACTCTAACAGAATCGTGTCAGCAACTAAGGACATTCTGAATATGGACGCTAAACTAGCACTTTCCCTTTCGACCAAATATAATGATACAATAATACAAAATATACATTAAATATCAGCCTCTCCCCTTCCCTTTCTACCATGTATTCCTCTGGTAAATCGCTATTATAATGAGGATGCACAGCAAAAAAACTAAGCTAAACTGTCCAGTCTAAGAAATAGGTCAACGATGTTTTAAAATGTACCTATGTACATATATGTACCAGTGTCATTTGTTTCCAAATTTCGTTTCTGTCTCATACATGAATGTGTTCAATTAATAAATTTGCCCGTGTACCTCTCCTGCATTTGCTTAGTTATGACTAAGAAGTCCCGGATAGCCAATCCGTCAGTAACTTTCTATCCCTACCGCCGGGAGTTGTCATAGGATTCTCTGGCGAAGATGCGACTGAAATAGCTGAACGTGAATACAGTATTACTGACACGACCCTAAGCATACTTTATGGATACACCTATCACGATTGAATGACAGCTGAATTGATCTTTCTTAGTCGATAGACTTGTATATATATCCAAATGAATATTCATATCGCCATCATGTTAAGGCCGTACATTAACTTGGCATACGTTCCAAATTCGCTGTACTTGGACACAAAGAAGATCAATAATCTCTGTTCCTTCAAGTGAAAGAAAACACTAGCATTGCATCTGACTTGCAAATTACCGGACATTGCTAATTACCGGATGTTTACGAGCTAATACGATTCGCTCCATGTTTCTGAGTTTTTTCTGCTGGTAATGTTTTCTGTCAGAGATGTTTTTCATAAATCAGTTAAAATCAATAACATCATCGTTTGATAAGGTCTGGTGAATTTTTAGACTTTTAAAACTGTAATGACAAACGCGTTTCTAACTTTAAGCGCTTTAGCAAAAGTACGTCAGTGTATTTTTTTAACAAACACCGAAGTGTGATCGTCTTTTGTCTTTATGTTCTCCGAATGTTGCTAGTGGCAAAAAATAGACCTTAGGATGTCTATGACATTTACAGAATTGGAACGTTGTCGAAATAAATCAAGCAAATGTGTCGGAAAATGCCTTCTTAGATTGACGACCTGTATGTGAGCTACGGATCTTATATACTCTGCTAAAAAGATACACGACATTACATTCTCCATTTGTATAATAAATCATTCTTCCATATAGTAAGAATATTAACACTCCGCCAAACATATCCCTCTGTTCTACATATTGCGTCACAATCTCTTTAAATTATCTCTTAACGACGGGTATGTTATATTGCAAAGACAACAAATGTGAGAAATTGGCAAACGATTATGTCCTAATTTCCTAAATACTATGAATATATATATTAGTATCGCGTACTCATTTCCGTACCAATGTTCTTTACATCCTGTCTTTGAACAAATGGCAGATAGGAAGATAACCGAACAAGAAAGGCAGCATTAAACTTGTACATGTACAGCCGAGCTCAAAAAACATAAAATCATCACATATATCAACAATTACACGGCACAATGCCCAACACATACATGTAACTAAACGAGATAATGAACTTAACCTCGGAAAGCCCAAGTCCAAGCTGTCTAAAGCCCGAAATACCTGGTTTCAGTTACAAAAATTCTGAATGGCCTAGTTTATGCTATAAAAAACTAATTGACCCAGTTTGATGCCATACATTAACCCGACCAGTTGGATATTTGTCATGACGCTGTTGATTATGACGGACGTGGTGCATGTTGATATATTCATACCTCTATACTTATTTAGCAAATAGACGTTAATAGAATAAATAAAACGTGGAAACAAATGCAAACAACAATATGCATATGAGGCTTTATATGTATACAATAGCTGAAGAAAAACCACATCATTTACATATCCCCCTCTTTGAACATTGATTCATAGCTAATGTGTTGTCAGAATTTGTTAAGACGTATGGATTGTCACGCTGGAACATTCAATTTGATATTTATGTATACCTGTTTATTTCCAGAACTCAAGTATTGTTTACGGTCAGTTAAACCTAAAGCAAACAAAAAGTCGTACGTTTTTAGTTTCCTTGAGTATACAGAGACACACTTTATTACGGTTGACGTCTTTCTTGCCGTATAAGATATAACTGTAGAGACATGGCTTCTCTTTATTGGCTGGTATATTTATAAATAATTGGATTTTAGTGGAGAATAATGCTGCTCTAAAATTAGAACCGTGCGAACAATGTCTCCATCTTCTTCTGTTAATTCTCCCTACAATGATATCATATGCTTCAAATGAATGAATTATTTAGTAGCCTGTAATCCCGTATGTTGTCTTTTAACTCGACAAAATGTATCATAATGCGTATTGAAGGAAAACAATAATACACATGTGTCAATATTAAGTGTTGCATATATTTTGTAAGACGAGGTCAGATGAATGGATTAGTATCATAGACTTCTGTGACTTTTATGTTCTTTCCTTTTTTTAACTAGTAAAACGTTATTGCATCCACAATCTTAGATAACACATCTTGCGCAAGTTATCTCCCTTATGAGAACTGATTATAGAATAATCACAAAACGGTATGATTCTCGATACCAATAAACAAGACTTAGTGTTTATCGGAATGCGAACTAAAATTAGAAATAAAATAGGACAATTACACGAATGACTGACAGCAAATGACTACCCACGCTGTGCTGTACACGATTCGTAGAAAACCATAATTGTTGGATTATCATATCATTGTTGGGGTGTCCATACCTATAATCCGTTTCAGAAAAACATTGACGCACCAGTTAAATCAGCAGGACATTTACCCCCACCCCGCCCACCAACTGCATAAATAAATACATGTATATATGTATGTGTATAAATATAAATGTATTTTATACATGAACATATGTCATGCTTCAACATATTTAAATCATATTGCACTCTATACTCGTATGTTGTAACTATGCCAACTTGAGTAAATAAAGTTCTGTTCTGTACAATCTTTGTAGATTGCAAAAAGATTATATTAGGTCGGACAGGGAGCACTCAACTCAACCAGCCGAGCACAGAACACATAAAAACATACCAGGCACAATGTCCAACATATAACTGAATATAACTGCCCCAAAAAGCTGAATGCCCAAGCTGAATGACCTAGTTTCAACAGTAAAACGGCTGCAAGACTGACAATTGGAATCTTGATTAGATCTCCGTTTTTGGTCATGTTGCTTTCTTCAATGATAATGGCTACAATATAGCCTATTATACGTACTAATCACTGTGTTCTTACTGTTTTATAGTAAACAGCTCATGAGTCTATCCCTTGTATGAAATTATTTCCCTTTGTGAGCCTCAAACATGCACAAAATAATAATAATCGGACAGTGAAGACAACATTCAACAGAAAAGGCAGAGCACACAAGGCACACAACAAAGAACAATTATTACAGTTTGCTAGCTCATTGGAACTCGACATAAGCGTTTAGTTAGTAAAATACGTATATAGTCTGGTCGGAAGCCAGACTAGCTATACGGCAATGTGCTCCGAAAAAAGATAACATTAAGTCGGACAGGGAATTAAAGTAGCACTCAACTTAACCAGTCGAGCACAGAAAACATGAAAACAGACAAGGCACAATGCCCAACAAACAACCGAACGAGAAAATGATCCGACCTAGTCCCAGCTGTCAAAAGGTCGAACGAACTAGTTTCAGCAATAAAAAGGTGATCACCCATGTAGAATGACCAATAAGAACGTACAAGACACAATGCCCGAAGTAATGTTATGGAAACGTTGTCAGATGCTTGCGCAAGTTCTGCTTGATATTTCGAGGATACTTGGTTAGGTCAATTGTCTGTCGTATATTTGCTCTTAATATTGGTTTGGTAATAGTATGTTTACCTAACGTTGGAGGCCTGTTCACTGATCCCATCAATTATATTCGCTGAAAAACGATAGATCACTGTTCAATCTTAGTATTCTGAATTATTTTCCTAAGTTCCGCTAATAATGAGTTTAGTAACCGAACCATAACATTTGTTATATCAGAGATATTGTTCTTTTATTTGAATATTTGAATTATTTTAATGTTTGAATATTTCAGCTGCGTCACAATGTGGAAAGACAAGAAGTTGTTACAGGTATTTATCATCTATATTCTACTATTATATGACATGTCAAAATGTCACCCAGAATGTCAACGTTAACCTTTATTAATTCATATAATTATATATAATGAAAATATTGTATCTTAAACGGAAAAAGTTATAGGTGTAGAAGACGAACGTCATGTTCGTTCATCTGTACTGTAGGCATTAATGATCTCATCAACATTATCTTCTAAGTATACGCGTAGCTACATTAGGAAGATCGTCTAGTGTAATTAGGTTGTGGGCAATGATAGATACAAGTTTTTCAGAGGAAATGATGCCCACATTGTACGAGGAATGGTTTGCTGGGTGAGATATACATATACTAGCTTTGTATAAAACCGTGTATTCGGATAAAAGGTTGTTATATTAACAAGTTATGACCGTGTGTTGAACGCATTCAATATTTTCCGTAAAATATGTTTATGCTCTACTTGTGAAAGTTGTTGTCAATTCCAAAATGCATGTCAATTCACGAGGTCACCACAAAGGGTATGACCACAAAGAAAGCCAACATAATACCCGTTTGATTTTCTGGATAACATTAACAAAAACACATTTGGTATATTCTACCAGTGTAAACAATGTTTAGAAAAGAATGACAAATAAACCTCTAACACACAAACCTCGGTGGTTTCAGCTTATTTTGGATCGATGAAACAGTTCCTTTGCTTCCATTAAGAAAGCAACAGATGCATGTATCATTATGCCTTTTGCTGAGGAAGATGACTACGACATCAATGACCGTAGGCCAGGTGATAAACACTCCCTCTATGTGGAACATCGTGTATATACATGACTAAGTATTTATAAACTATGGTACAATTCAATAAAAAATTCAATCAAAACTTTCGAAATTTATTTATATTACATCTCAGACATGTTTCGGAAAACACATTCCCTTAAATTTGCAGTGTGATTTATACATGTATTCGAACATGTATCATATCTTGTATTTCAGAGAAGGCACAGAAGGTTGTGACCACTTCGATTGTACATATTTTGTGTCGTACAACGTATCGTCTGATCTGGTAGACGTAGAAATCAGTGCAATAACAAGTGGCTGGGTGGCGATTGGATTTTCATCAGATACAAAAATGGTAAATACTCGTAGTGTGTGAAACCCTTGTGGTCTGACGGTGTTGTTTTTGTCTTTTATATGATCGGCTGTTTTGGTTGAGTGCTGCCTTCCCTGTCCGAGTTTTTATTATCTTTTTTTGTAATTCAGGTATCAGGTTACACAAAGTATCACCAATGTTTCTCGTTCTACGTCCTACCACAGTAAGCACAACCATACACTAACCTCCACAGAGAATCCTTTCAGAGCATCACCTATTGACTAGACTTTTGGTCTTCCTTTTCTTCTCGTTCGCCGAAAAATGCAAGTGCATGTACTCAACCAGTTTTCAAGCTAGGTTTATGAGACTTGATATGAGGATAGCGGACAATAAGGGAATTATGCACGTATAAAAATACTTAGATTCTGACAAAAGTTGAGGTTGCCATGGCAACAGAAACATTGAAAATGGCTTCACACCGGTAGGGGACCTCTGTATTGTTTGCAAATTGTAATGACTTATTTAAAATTACTTTCTGGTCTTGTATATCAGCTGTCACATGCAGATAATTGAAATATAGTTCTGCCTATGTCTGAATCTGTCTTTGTGTGCTATAATGTTCTCTGTCTTAAGAGATGATGTCTTACCGAGTTGACATGTTTACTAGCTCATTATATTGATTTTCAATTTCCCTACATTATACCAGAATAAAGTATGCGCTAATTACATTAGGCAAAACGTAAATATACTAAATATTCGTACCCAATTCTACTCGTACTTGAAGTTGAACTTTCGATAGTTCACAGTAAATGTGTACAAGATGATTAGGTTGACGTCATTTTCTCCGTGTTTAATTTCTCAGGACTTGTGATCTGTCTTTCTCAGTAAAAATGCCTGGAGGAAAATAGTTTTTTCTGCTCCATGTCAACTAAACGCTCACATAACGTAGCGATTAAAGCAAGCGTTCTTATGGTACTGATGATATTTCAAACAAAATATCGCCCAGAAAATATTGGTATGAAAAACGGCTAGTGGAAATTATTAGGTACATGTACATTGGTCGTGTCAAATATTCTGATTCGATTACTCTTCGTATGATCTATAGAATGACGTGTAATGGAAACGAATCAGTTCAAATAACACGCATATAAAGCAATTATCAGGGCACTGAATGATGAACTAATCAAGCTAATCGCGTGAGCTGGCAAAGTTTGCTTGCCGCATATTCAATAACCATGCAAGAGAGATTTGATAAAAGCATCAATGTCGCCGGAAAAAAATGAAGCAAGATCATTATTGCGAAAGATTTGAAAGCATTCAGGAGAAAAAAAAAACTATGTAATGTATTTATTAATAACGCAAACGGAATTGTACATACACGAATATCTATCTGGTTTGCTATTGATGCTTCTATTTTTGAACATGCTCTTTTGTAAGCATTGCATGTGATATTATTATGTTTTTTACCTCATATTTACATATAAATATTGAGTAAAATAAAGGTATTGTATAGTATCGTATCGAAATGTTTATTTATCGTATGTTCGACCATAGTATCATAGCAAAGTAATACAAGTTACTAATAATGTATACAGTAATATTTTTCAAAATTAATAATCAATCAAATGTTATAAATTCTCAGTATTCTTGATTTTGAACCAGGCCAATTACTTTTGGAGCTAGTTCACAATTCGTCCCTAACAAATTACTTCGCGCTATTCGCGCTATTCGCGTACCCTATCCGGTTCGTATGCCCAATTATCCCGCTATCATTGGTTTATTTTCTTTTGGTTTACTACCATCAAATGTGTACAGCTGCAGGGTTGTACCAATATATGTTATTCTTAAACTTTTTAGGATTTTTGACAGCTAAATCTAGGCTTTTCAGCTTTTTACAGCTGAAACTAAATCTTTCAGCTTTTTTATTGCTGAAACTAGGTGATTCAATTTTTTCCCCAGCTGAAACATCACCTTTTTGCTTTATTGCTGAAACTAGGTGATTCAACTTTCTTCACAGCTGTAACATCGCCTTATAGCTTTATTGCAGCTGAAACTAGGTTATTCGACATTTTTATAGCTGCAACCACATTGTTCATCTTTTTTATAACTGAAACTCTGTCATTCAACTTCCTTTCAGCTATATGACAGTTGCAACATTGACTTTAAGTGGTTTATTTTCGTTTCGTTTTCTCGTTACGTTTTGTGTTGGGCTTTGTGTCTGTAATTGTGGTCAGCGTTGTTGTTTTATGTTTTCTGCGTTCGGCTGTTTCAGTTGAGTGCGTCCTTCCCTGTCCGAATGTGTATTATCTTTATGACGTATGAGAGACATATACTTTTTATACACATTTACTTTCCGACACATATACTCTAGTGGACAGAGATAGGTATACACACGGCTACCATTGTTCAAATAGTTTGTGGCTCGTCCACCCGCCAAATTAGAATGTACCCATTTTGGGCATTTTAACTTTGTAACTACTGTTTTTAATACGGATGCCTTTACCACTCCGTTACAGAACATGGGACATCAAACCTAATTTCCTTTGGGTGAGAAATGGAAGGAACTAATTATTATATTATTTAAGTTCCATGCGATGTTCAGATGTTTAATGATGGCGATCCCGTGTAATTTCTAAAACGCTGCTAACTTTCTATGGCGGTAGAATTGCCCTAATTGCCTTCATTACGTATGGATATTTAGCTACAAAATTAGACCTACACAACGTTTGAATAATTGCAGCAATTAGTGTCGACACCAATATGTGAAAAGGTCGCAGTGTAATGATGATAAATGCTCCCGAATACATCAACCACAGAGAACATCTACCCTTAGCTGGTATTCATGTAATACGTAAATTATATTTAGTTAAGCTTAGCATTTGGACAAATAATGAGATTTTATTCACTTTTAATTGATTATTGAAGTTGGGTTTCTTTACGGTTTTGGAATGCTTTCTATTCCACTTCCCTTATCAGTTTCGTCTTACACGCATATTCAATGCAATATCTGTGTCCTATTTTGTGAAGTCAGTAAGGAGTCCGCAATATTCAGGGCTTTCAAATATCTTGACATTGAGCCGTGTCATATAATCTTTATATGTCTTACCAATCGGAACGGTCCGTACGGCATTTTTACGGGATAAAATACCTCGGATGTATCAAGTGTATGAATCCAGCAGCTTTCTTTCTTAAATCCTACGCAGAAGAAAATGGGCCGTAGAAAATAGACCGTAACTTATCAGCAGCGGAAATATTAAAAGATGTTTTATTGATTAAACAATATAATTTCGCTACACTCCTTGAGCATAACACGCAGCCACGCAGCGCTTGCTTGATGGGCGTGTATTCCATTAAAGCACTGTTTAAATCTGTCATGATGACGTCATGGCGAAAGACGTTGAAAAATGGCGACGTTCTATTAAAACCCGAGAGATGATTCGTAGAGATTGTCCGAGGTGTCCCGATTGATGTCTTACGTCTTACAACACATTGAATGATTGTCTTTGTTAAGTCAGACAAGCGAGTGTCGTGGTCATACAATTACAGCTTGATTCGATTCACAGTTTCGACGATGCCATCCTAAAAGTACTGACTTCTTATTTCCTGTCCATTGTGAACTTGTCTCCGTATGTGATGTTCGTATCTTGAAGGATTGTACTATTCCTTGTAGGCCTGCTGTCAAACATACAATGTGGGGTGTCAATGGTACAAGATGAATATATGTATAAATATATTCCCAGAATGCTAAAAACACGTGCTCTGACATTTCCTTTTTTGTCTTCGTGAATTGCAAAAAATGTTGATGTATTGAGCCTGAAATCTATCCGCTCCCATCACAATCAATGCTGTACACAAGACGAGACAGGTGATGTTCAGAAGCGCTGATTGCTGTCTGGATTCGCAGGAAGCTGTGATTGTCACAAAATTGGATCAAATTACCTCTAAATTGACCAGACACCACGTGACAATTAAAATACTTACGCCATCAGCCAATCACAGCTCTTATCCTTATCGCCATCAGCCAATCACAGCTCTTAAATAACAACACACCTCCATTCCGTGTCCATTGGCATTACATTTAGATAGAGTGATTGTTATAACGCAAGTACTTTAAGAATATGCTAGTTTTAGACAATACAATACAATACAATATTTATTTTAAGTCGGATACATTTACAACAAGGAAACATTAGCTATGTATAGCTATTGTCCGACATTTTTAACAAAGTATAAAATTAACAGACATAATTATAAATACATATAAGCAGAGGTTGAGACATTTAAGGTAGCAAAATATATATAACTGTTTTTACATTAAAAATATTTTAAAATAGATACACATTGAGCAGAGAATAAGAAGGAACCATGCATTTAAATCTAAAAATATATATATAGCCAGTCTATTTTGACAAAAATATTGTTTTTAAGATTTTCCATAGTATTACAGGATAATGTTTAATAAGCAAACAGCAAAAGAAATTATGTTAATATCTTGAGTTTTAAGGAAGTTACAGCTGTTTTTGTTGAGTCCCTATTCGGAGCTTTTTGTGTGACGTCGCAAACGTCATTCAAACGTCATTCGACGTAACTGAAAAAAGCATTTCATTATTACACCATTTGATCAATTCTTGACATAAACTGTTCAAAATAGTACCAAATTATATGATTATGTTTCACTTTTCAAAATATATATCAAAATCGAAATTGTTTGCATTTAGAGAAAGGCTACTTCTGTTTTAAACAACTTAATCCTCGTTTTTCTCAATCGGAGTACTTTTCTGAAATTGGTCGCCATAGCAACGAAGTATGTGTTTTCGACATAATTCATAGGAAAATTTAAAGCTAAGGTAAAGTACTATATGGGTCAATTACTTAAAATAGAATCAATAGATATGTATTTTTCCTTATTTTAGAGCTTTATCAAAATCTTGTTACGTATAGTAATTACATAATGTCATTAAGGCAGGTTCTCCTGGAGACTGGCTCATATACTTTTAAATAAACATATCAATTTAAATTTAGAGGGAGCAAGCTTCACGCTATTACCTGTATGACCTACATGTACCAAGCTATAGCAATGCAGTCAAGTAATAAGCATACATTTAAGAATTAAAACAATACATGCAAGCAAAAACAAACAAGCAAACGAACATATTATAGCTGTGACGTCGAAGTTTATTTATGACTTTAGAATAGCAAAGGTGTTTGCCGCAATTACTTGTAAGGATATGGAACATTTGTTCAAACTTCGTACAGCTCGTATAGACTGTGTATCCAATTAGAAACAGAAATGCAAAAACGTATCAAAGTTCACTGTGCTTGTTTAGGAACTAGCTGACCTCGAAAACGCATGTTTTGAGATCATACTCTAGTTTCAAGATAAGGTAACTCATTAACTAGCTTGCTGTATGCGTAGCATTCGTAAATGCATGCTCGAGACCAGTCTGTACGGGAGGAATTCGTAATATTGACATTTGATACTTCTGTATGCATGACAATGTAAGAATGTTCATGTGGTCTGACTGTATGCGAGACATTCGTAGTTTTTAGCGTTTACCTGGTCAGTCAGTACGCAAAACATTCGTATTACTGAGCGTATACCTGGTCAATCAGTACGCGAGACAATCGTATTATTGAGCGTTTACCTGGTAATTCAGTTTCCGAGACAATCGTATTATTGAGCGTTTACCTGGTAATTCAGTATGCGAGACAATCGTATTATTGAGCGTAAACCTGGTTAGTCAGTACGCGAGACAATCGTATTATTTAGCGTGAGCCTGGTTAGTCAGTACGCAAGACAATCGTATTACTGAGCGTTTACCAGGTCAGTCAGTACGCGAGACATGTTATCATAACTTTGTAAAACTTTTCAAATTTGTAATACTGGTTTGATTCAGATTATCACATTGTTGATTGTATTACAGGGTGGAGACGAGGTGATTGCCTGTAAAAAGGTGCGAACAGAGGTAGAGGCGGATACTTATTGGAATCCATACTCACATGACTATCCCTCAAAGAAACATCCGAAAAATGTTGTCACATTAAAACAAGTAAGTAAATCAACAGACTGTTGGTTTTCTAAAACAATGCCGAGCATAGTCCTTTTTTGCCAGTCAGCTTTCTGCTGAAATATGGCAGACATATGAGTTTCCATTCGACCTTTTTAAAGTGATTAAAATGAATAGATATGTATGTTTGGTTTTCATTAATGCTCGCCACTGTTTGGTACAGTTGATTCGAGTGTGGCAAAAGTTAGTACCTCATGTAGAACTCCTTTTACACTAGATAAGTATACATACGTTTGGTTTCAGTTATTGTCGAGCGGTGATTACTAAAGTTTTGGTTGTGTATTGACATAAGACATTGTCTTTATTTAACTTACACATGATGGAAAAGCCCAGTTCGGGGTATTGTTGACTAAACAGCATTGTTGCTGATGTTTTATTGTGAGCTTTTACTAGACCAGGGTACTGTTTTATCAAAGCACTTACGGAAGTAATAAACTTACGTTCAAATTTTAATTCTTTATAATTCTTTAACAACTGCAAAGTGGTGATGGATATGGTCTGTAGGGGTTCATTAACTGAACAAGTATTAGTATTGCAGCTCCATTTACCACACTTTATAATTGTAAACAAATTATAAAGACTTTAAATTTGATCGTAAGTTTACGATTTCCGTAAGTCCTTTGATAAAACAGTACCCAGGGGTGGTATTCAATATTGATCTTACTTGACTTAATGATAAGGACAACCAATCTGATCACATCATATTAAACTCCTAGTCAGCACATGTAACAGGAGATATGATTGGTCATCTTTATACTCAAATTAAAAAGATCAACATTTAATACCCCCCTTGGTATAGTAGTGATCAGTACTCGAAATATGTGATAGACATTTGAAAATAAATCTACGTCTTACTGTAGTTAACATAATCACTGATAGGTATTGACCAGGCCCGAACTGTGAGCAATGAACTGTCTCACAATGTCTGAAGGCAAACGTTTGTTTAAAGATATTATTGATTTCATATCAAGAGGAATTATCCCCATAGACTAATATAGGCATAGTGAAGCGAGCCTACTAGTTAAGTATAAATACACGTATTTTGTTTGGTTGTAAACAGCAGTCCTAACCGCTTGACATGGTCATGTTACAAGTTGCAGGTTATATAATAATACGGTACATGGGAGATTTGCCTTGTGACAAAACATGTTATTTATGATACAAAGGAGATACTGTCAGTCACTCTCCTAGAAACTTACTGGATTCGAGAACTTACAATCGTCATAATTTGCAGATGAAATCGTGCAGTCGTTTAGTTTAAATCGTTCATTTGTTAAAGTGCAAATCGCGATTTCGATAAGATGTAATCATGGAAGTTAGATTCGGAAATTTAGATAAGGTAAAATCGTCCATTCGCGAAGATAAAATCTAACATTCATGAAATTCAATTCATTAAACAAAACATCTTGAACTTCTTCGCAGAGAAATAAATAAGTGTGAATGTCACAGTCGGTCTGTCCTATTCTCCATTTATACTAAAATGTAAGAGACATATGCATATTTCATCTTCATCCCAACTTGGGGGAAATGCGATTATATTCAGTAGATGGAACATTTAGATCACGTATCAAATGAACTGAAAATCCCAGAGGGTTGCATAGAAGACAAATTGAGTAGTAAACGTATGTTATTACAGACATAATACACCAGAAATACGTGTGTTTGCTTGGTTACCTTCCTACTGTTTCAAACTAATCAGACAGTAATGGAATAATATTACATTATTTACGTCAAAGATCAGTAAATAATATAACCATATTGCATTAAATCAGAAACTGCAGACTGTGAAATCATATTTTAACGATAAATTCAATACTTACATCAAATATTATGACAACGTGGTGCAAATAGTTTGCAGACATCTCTCCATGTAAGCACGTGGTATTGAAGTCAGATAATTTCCTGCGTGCATATAACTTACCGACCGCAGTGTAGCAATACCACGTGGTTTTTTACTACAGTTCCAAGTAGAAATGTGTAAACATTGGAACACGAATGTAGCCATAAGTGTTTTATTTCTTCATCGATTTCTATGAAATATTCGCCACGCTAAGGGGAACATTATTTGCTTTCCATGAAATATAAAATCTTTTTCAGCGACTGTGCCGTTTTGTCCATTACCCTGTGAAACCATGGAACGTGTAGGTTTCACAGGGTAATGGAAAAATCGGTAAAGCTGCTGAAAAAGATTTTATATTTCATGGAAAGCAAATAATGTTCCTCTTAGCGTGGCGTATATTTCATAGAAATCGATGAAGAAATAAAATACTTATGTCTGTTTTATTTTCCAATGTTTACCAATTTCTTCTTGTAACTGTAGCCAAAAGTCACGTGGTATTGCTACACTGGACCGGTAATACCGACTTTATTTCAATTTAATCTAACCTAACCAATTTGAAACTTGTATGTAACAGTGTATGTTCAGTGGTACACGGTGTTACTGCGTTTCCGCTTACCGCTTGTGTACGGTGATACATAGTCTTAAAATGGAATTCCATAAAGTAGATGAGATAAGAGGCACAGCGTATAAACGACTGTACGTCAATATAGGATGTCGTGATTGGATTTAAATGATTTGAGTAAAAAACACAACGATGTTGGTAGAATAATTTGAAATACTAAGCTTATATACAAAACATAATGACAAGCAGTACATATTCATAATTAAGATTAAATTTCCTATCGTTAGCATACGCTTTATTCTGCAATATTTGCTAATTTTATCTAAAATCATTGAACATCGTATGCCTTTTTGTAGGAAAAAGGTACATCGGCTACTTTTAAACATCATTTATATCGTGCTCTGGACGTGTCAGTTGATTAAATGTGCATATTATAACAGGTACAACATATCCATATAATTTGTACGTTTTAAAATATTTTCAAATTGTGTTTTTACCGAGCTAGAGGCCAAAAGTGATACAGCTATGTAGTCTCATTACTGTATGTTTACTGATAAGTTTTATAAATGATTTGTATGTTTATTGTGATACAAATGTACTCATTACTGTGATTGATATGAAGTGATTTGCATTCTTTAATTAGTATTCTTTAGGGCATTTCATACATTATTCGCTCAAAAACTACCTAATTATTGTAGTTAAATCATTTTCATAAAGACATTTGCATTTATGTAGGAAATGTGTTATGAAACAACCTAGATGAGCCAATTATCCATATCTATGGCTTAGAAGAATAAAGTGGAAATTACCAAAATATATTCTGAGAAAACAGGAAACACTGTCTGAAAACTAATCTTGAGCTCGCTCTGGCCAACATGATCAGTACTGAGTTTCATAAAAAATAGGTCCATAAGATGCGCCGCGCGGTGCAGATTTCGAATGAGCAAGATTGTTATAAGGTCGTTATTGTCATAAGCCAGCGATATTTACTTCCTTATTAACATTAATTACACGTTAAAGATGTTAGAATGCAATTTTGATGCATTGGTCCAGTATCGGTTTTCCTGAATAATGTACTGTTCTAGAAATAGACGGCTACACGCTCTCGTTTTGCTCGCTTTTCACGTGCTCGGGTTGTTTCAGTTATTACGGAAACCTTGGAATACTAGGTGAACACAAAACGATCACATTTATAGAGATGAATTTAATTCGGACGTAGATGTACGTTTATATGTTAATATATTTATTTATTGATATATATGATGTGGGATGTCATCGTTGTTCAATGTGCAGAAAGGTGAATTAAGTATGCTTACATGTTAGCCGTTTGATCAATGTAGTAGTGTTGTGATATTATGCATGTCACGTACGCTTATACATAATATCACAACACTACTATTCAGGAAAACCGATACTGGACCAATGCATCAAAATTGCATTCTAACATCTTTAACGTGTAATTAATGTCAATAAGGAAGTAAATATCGCTGGCTATGACAATAACGACCTTATAACAACCTTCCTCATTCGAAATCTGCACCGCACGGCGCATCTTAAGGACATATATTTTTATGAAACTCAGTATTGATCATGTCGACCAGAGCGAGCTCAATATTAGTTTTCAGACAGTGTTTCCTGTTTTCTCAGAATATTTTTTGGCAATTACCACTTTATTCTTCTAAGCCATAGATATGGATAATTGGCGCATCTAGGTTGTTTCATAACACAATTCCTACATAAATGCAAATGTCTTTAT
This sequence comes from Spisula solida, assembly GCA_947247005.1. Lineage (NCBI taxonomy): Eukaryota > Metazoa > Mollusca > Bivalvia > Venerida > Mactridae > Spisula > Spisula solida. Next base: position 15,719,472 of record OX365958.1, read on the forward strand.
GAAAATGATTTAACTACAATAATTAGGTAGTATTTGAGCGAATAATGTATGAAATGCCCTAAAGAATACTAATTAAAGAATGCAAATCACTTCATATCAATCACAGTAATGAGTACATCTGTATCACAATAAACATACAAATCATTTATAAAACTTATCAGTAAACATACAGTAATGAGACTACATAGCTGTATCACTTTTGGCCTCTAGCTCGGTAAAAACACAATTTGAAAATATTTTAAAACGTACAAATTATATGGATATGTTGTACCTGTTATAATATGCACATTTAATCAACTGACACGTCCAGAGCACGATATAAATGATGTTTAAAAGTAGCCGATGTACCTTTTTCCTACAAAAAGGCAAACGATGTTCAATGATTTTAGATAAAATTAGCAAATATTGCAGAATAAAGCGTATGCTAACGATAGGAAATTTAATCTTAATTATGAATATGTACTGCTTGTCATTATGTTTTGTATATAAGCTTAGTATTTCAAATTATTCTACCAACATCGTTGTGTTTTTTACTCAAATCATTTAAATCCAATCACGACATCCTATATTGACGTACAGTGGTTTATACGCTGTGAGAGGTAGACGTGTACCTAGTACAGGCTAGTAGTGTTAAACATGCTACTTAAAGTTGAAGTCGAAAGACAGACTGAGATAATAGCCAATTTGGTCATGTGCTCCTCAACATGCATTCAAATAGACATGCGTCCTCGAGTTAGAAGGTAAAAATGCATACATGTTCATTAATGCTACAGTATGTGCTATAATATATTGTTGTAAACTTATAGCAGCGAAACACTTGTAATGATAAGCCCATACTGTCGACCAAACATTTGTTTGGAATGCCGGTTACATGTATTTCAAACTCAATGTTTATTAGGCCATTATTTGCAAAAGTTTTCACTGGATGACTTCCTCAAAACGTGTTAATTCTCCGCAAGAAGTAACTAAGTTTAACGCACTATGGGTGTACTTAAATCGTAGATGACATGTATTTCAATGTTTATTATTCCATTATTTGCAAGGCATGTTTTCATTGAGTGACTTCTTCAAAACGTGTTTAATAGTTCGCAAGAAATAACTAAGTTAAACGCACTATAGATGTACTGAAATCGTAGAGGACAAGACACAATAAGATATGTGTCTCGTAAGGCAACATTAACTGACCCTTTCAATGGGGATGATACTAATAAACAACATGACTATGCTATGTTCATTGTCTAATGTCACGGACGAACAGTTCAACAAAGGAACCTTATCCCTGAGATAGACAGTACCTACAATACCAAACATATCCCCTAACCACCGAAACATGAACATTATTCATTATTTACAATGTTGCCGACTGACAGGTGCTTATTAATCAAATAGACTTGTTCTAACGTCTTTATTAATTTCATTATTTGTTGTCAACAGTTTCAGATCAGGGATGGCTATATCTTCTGTCATTTCACCAGGCATACAAGTCTGAAAGGATATCTAGATCTAACCAATGACTGGCATCAACTATATGCGTACGGTCCACTCTCTGCAGGTAAGTTCTTATTCAATTGTCGGGGGAACCTTTGCTAGGCCATTTTCAAGACATCACTGTATGATCATTAATTTCCCTTAATTGATGTTAGAGCCCATTATCTTTAAAAAGGACAAGGTTAATGTATGGCTTAATTTTCAATAAAATGAATATGTACGTATGTTCCTATAAATATGCCCTATTTTTTGAAACCCCATGTCCTTAGTATGATTATTATTGAAAGTTCAGTGATAATGATGTCGGACAGTCGTGTATTGAACTACGTTATGTTCGTATATTTTTGGTTTTATCATGACACTTTGGTAATTGTCTTTGTTAATCAGAGATATACATTCTCAGTGCACAATTTCAATTATCGTTCAAACCTCCTAAAATCTGCTTGTGATTGTTTCATGAGGAGAATCTGTATGTACAGACAGTGTATCACCATTGCTGTCATTGTATCGTTCCATGTACAGCTTTATTACCTCCCTTACTTACTTACTTAGCCCTTTTCGTGTACTTCGACACATACGGTTGGTGTTAGCTTTCTCCACTTTTCTCGGTCCCTGGCTGTTTTTTCTGCTTCCTTTCAATGGCATGTTATTCCCATCTCTTTCAACTCCCCTCTACCGTTCTCCTCCAGGTTTTTCGTCTGCCGTCTGGAGTCCATCTAAGAGTGACATTTGTTGGATTGGTCCCTCCTTTAATGCGTTAATAATGCAAGACATTCAAAGTCTAAATTATGTTATTCATTGCGGGATAATTACATGTATATAGGGAGCTTGAAATATCGTGTTTTTGGGATATGAATGGTTCGCTCCCGGTCTGACTTTTGAGTTGGTGCCTTTTTAGTTTTGCTTTGGACATTATGTGCCCAACAGTATTCAATATCCACCAAGCAAAACAATGTCACGACAGACAAATTGTTACCAACGGCTAAAGAAATTGTCGTATTTTACCACAAGGTACATGATACACAAACGCTTGTGCGACGAACATTGAATTCACTAGCAAAACATTTGACAAACTACCTAGCCACGAGGCTGCCAGTATGTTGCGTATTTGGAACGACGCAGTTTTGGATTGTTTCCACGTCCGTCCGCACTCAGAGCTATTGTTATACTGATTGATGTTCTAATTATACTCAGCTCTGAAAAGATTTGTTTTGTTTCAGGGGGTGACTTGGAGAAGCACACAACGCGGCCTCGTGTCTCAAGTAAACTATCAATCGTTAGAAAAAGAAATGACTTTGCTAGCAGTGGAACTACGTATATTCGTGCCAGTATACACGTTATGACACTCGCAGTATTATACCGTATAGCTGTATGATTTTACCCTCCTCGTTGGTGAACTGCAGATAAATAATATTCTATAGTCTCGAAGTCCAATATATGTAAAATTTCAAACATTACCTCGTATTTAACGGACAAGAAAGAGACAAGCGAGGTATGGTGAAAAAATGAAATTTTGTACAGAAAATTGTTGATGGCAAACATAATAGTTGTACCATGCATAGTTGTGTTTTTATAATTATATTGGCCTATCCAATACCACTAATTCGTGAGATATAAACATGATACTAACCATCGTCTTTTCACTTTTCAGGTAGAAACGCTGTTAAAATTTAAGATAAAGTATTTGTTATACTGAGAAACATTTTGCAATTTGGCTACTTGTACAAATATAGTTTCAACAAAATATGTTTATGGGTCAGTACCCAGTAGGCAGTCGAAGTGTCACTTTACTATAATGACATATATATACAAACATGTATATACATTTATTGTGACATATAATATTCGAATTGTGAAATTTCTATACAGTTTCAAGCGCTTGTAAAAATGTCTAATGCCACCAGGACCAACGACTGTGTGTCATTGATGATAACACTATATGTTGTTCAGATGGATGTTTGAAGGCGTCATACCTCCCCGCTGGGGCGTTTAATATTAATAAACTTCTTGTTAGCTAGGGTGGTATTCAATATTGATCTTATTTAATTAGAAAATAAGGTTAGCCAATCATATTGTCCGTTACTGACCAAGAGTTTAATATGGTGTGATCGGATTGGTTGTCCTTATCTTTAAGGCAAGTAAGATCAATATTGAATACCACCCCTTGTCCATGGACCGTTTGAAGCGTAGGCAGTTACAGTGTGTGGGAGATTAGAAGCTTCATGTTACTGTAGCAGTATAGTATTAGAACAGACTGATTGTATAACCATGTATCATGGATTAATAATTGTATATAATTGTTATTTTTAATGTTTATCTAATGATCCTGTATAATCTTACTTTGTACTTTGAAACTTCCACAATAGGCCCTTTCGACTGGGCTGTTTCGTGGAGCAGGTAACAGTCTGGTCCCCGTTCTAATTTTACAGTTTTATTACTGTAGTAGTGCTAAAATTGTTATGACGGGAACCAGGCTAAAACTTGCTTCACGAAACAGCCCAGTCGAAAAGGCCTAATGAAATGATATTGACCAAACTCGTGCCTACACTGCGCATATGTATGTTTGTACAGAGAGTTTATACCGGTAGATAGGGTTTGACAAAACTCGGACATTCTAACATCTGTTCAAAGGACCGGTGTCATTCGGTTCATGATTTAAAAGCTCCCAGCTACCATCAAGAACATTTTCCTTAATATATACTTACAGCGTGTGGACTTTTTTATAATATACATTGCATGCTACATTGTAATTAAAACAGAGACAAAACAACGTCAGCACTGACAACCAAACAAAGTATACAAAACTTTACATAATGCGAAATGTTCTAGCACAGTACCGTGTACTGACTAATTTTGTATGCATATGTCTTTTACAATTAGTTCATTTGTATTCATTTCCACGTTGGAACAAATCTTAAAAGTACTGTTATATAGAGAGATGTAGCGCTTGCTAACAGCCCTCAAGTTGATAGTGTCTTGCATTATGTATATATGCCGCGTATAGCGCCCATTCAGTGCACATGCTTTTGAGATTGCTCTTCAGTATAACCTGTGGCTAACAGTTTTCACTACGTTCATATCTTTTTAAATCAATGACAAATTTCGATTGTAACGAGGCATAACCTCCCACAAATTGTGTAGGATTCTTAAATAAACTACACAATGATATCGTATCAGAATATTACTATGGTGTGTTTTTAATAATAAGGACAAAATAGTGCCTTACACGATACAAGTCCATCTGGTCAGTACATTTCCGCTTTGCTCATAACACCGTAATGACTGCTTTCCACTGGTCCCTGTATTGCTATTTTTTCCACAATCTCTTTAGCGATACTCCATTTTAGATCTACAAACTGAAGGTAATTATTTTGCCTGCTTCAACTATCACCAATGTGATACTTCTATCAATGTGATTAGTTATCACATCCGGTCCCGATCTCCCGAAACATCTCACTCTGAGTTAAATCTCATCTCAAATATTGCCATGCGTCTTTAAGAAAATATCCATGTGAGGCTGGACTCAAAATTTGCATCACAAAAAAGAAAACCTTACTCTCAGTATACTACAATAAAATTTAAAGAGCTGGAACCATCACTTTTATCGTAAATTCCGACTTTGGTTTGAGCAAAATCTCAATTTGAGATGAGATTTCTACTTGAGATGCTTCGGGAGATCGGGGCCAGGTCATAATGATCTAAGACTTTTCTCAGGCATTTCTCCGCGACAACGCACAGTTTGTCACGCTCCAAAAGGGTCATGTTTACAACACTTTAATAATAACAGGGCTACATCAATTTCAGCTTTCAAATAATATGTATGATATTTCTGCCTTACGTTTGCTTAGTGACCAATTACATTACCATACTTATGTTTAGTACGTGCGTAACTGGTGTGTATAGTAATAATTGTAAAACCTAAATGTACACGAAATCAGTTTGGACATGCCTCGTGGTATGTGAAGTTATGTTTGGGCACGAACGTAAGTAGAAATATATCCAAAAAACAACCGTAAGAGTGTTGCACGAAAGTTAATGTTTTTCAACACACTGTCACAGTTTTTGTCCTAAATCGACTATAATTCTTGAATAGCAGTTGTGTCGGTTGGGGCAAAAATTGTAAACTTTCGCACACGATGTTAAATGGGCATGGCTAGTATTCATTCCTGGCTTGAGCGCCGATGATGTCAATTCTTACGTTCTTGGCCAAAAATTACGTCACATACCACATGGTATGCTCACACTGCATAATGCAGCGCGACATCTCCAGAGCGTTCCAATATGTTTCACTTATAACAATATGTTACCTTTCGTCTTTTAGAGTGTAACCGCCCCTATATATATATATGAAAATTCAAACTGTTTGTGTCTCACATCAATGGAAGTGCCTCTGGTGACGTTGCACTGGATAATATGATGCATTGAACCGCCTGTTGTGTCCTCTGGTGAAATGAAAGTTGTTTGTTGTGACGTATATATGAATATATTGCATTGATAAAATTATATATAAACTTAAATTGTATAGGTTTTTTTTCAATTATTGTGCGTCTGTAACCATGGTTTGATAAACGTGTATGTTCTTTGTTTGTATATTGAACAAGACGGATATAGAAAATAAGACCACGGGGTACATACAGAATGTTGTGCTGTGTCTGTTTTTGGTATAATTATGTACATTGAAGTTTGGAGGTTATTCTCGAAATGCAGTATTTTCACTGGTCAATGTACGACTGAGACATGACGCGACTAAACAGATGATATGTGCAAATGCTTGATACTGGTCTATAATCCCAGCTTTAAAGGTGCTGCCTCACAGATTGGGCTAAAATGTTTGTATATCGTGATTTTCCAACCTAACCAAGTATTGATGTAATAGAAAGCCACTGATGGTTGCTTTATAAAGGATTTGGTTAAAAAGCAATTTTAACCACTCTCGATGTCGCCCACTGTGTATTTTTTTCATGAAAAAAAGCGCTAAGTTTCCTTCCATCATGCTTTGTGAATTATGTAATTCACTCGTGATCGAACTGTAACATCAACAAACTACAACGTAAACATCATTGACGTATTTGGTTTGTTTTTCGATTCGTTTTCATCAAATGCGAACAAAATTCAGGCAATTTAAGTAATAGTAGTGTAAATTCTATAGGGTATTAATACCCTATATAATTTTTGATGTAAAAATACTCGATAACTAAAAAATGCCGAAGTTTCTCAAGTTATTTTTGATGTCAATGTGCTTGTTTATGGGATATACAGGTAACTATACCAAAATTACGAGAATATTTCACAATTTTATTTTTGCAATACCTCAATACGTGAGGCAGTTCCTTTAATTAATACCATTATCATTTTTGATATAATTTATCTGCGTTTTCATACAAATGTATTAATTATTTTGTATCACAAATCATGTTCATGTTTTCAGTAATTGATTTCATGACCAAACAAGATAGTGTTACTTTAATAACAATCTCTTTAATTCTATTGACATCATGTAACAATCATTGCCTTCTGTAAATACTTAACGACGGCTTTCTTTATATTAACCATTATGTTGTATTAACTTGTTGATGAATACGTTGTGTAAATTATTCTACTTTGAATGTAATTGTACAAGTATGGAACGCCACATGTGGCATACAAAATATAATGATCCTCATCAGACGTACCTACCGTTCCATAGTTCATTGTTTCAATAGAAGTTATTTCAAAATGCATATAAACGTATGTATACCTCTTCGGAGTTGTAACATTTTATACGTATACTATACAATTGTTTATTTTATCGCTTTAACGGAACAAAAACAATGAACATTTGCACAACATTATGTAATCAACTATTATTTCAAAATGTGTAAACACACGTACATGTATAGGGTGTTAAAAAGTTCCTTCTCATCGTTTATGTTTCAATAATTTATTTTTTAGATGCCAGAAGAATATAACATTGTCAGGTTAAATTCCTGAGGGTTCTACCATTGTTCTAACCTATCTGGTAAAAATGAAGCTATGAGAGTATGAAATTAAAATTAGACACTGCGTACAGCGCTCAGATAAAATTTAGTACGAATTTAAATTTTGAGAACTAACTTTTTAGCACCCTGTACAAGTTAACGCATGACTCGTATGAGATGTATGCTTTATTTTGTTAATTCTTTTGCAGCACACTTATCCAGAGTTCCACAGGCATCCCAAGTGTTGTATTAGTTTTATGGACTTTTCTACTTTTAATAAATTTACATTCATTACGAATTTGTATCCATGCCTAATACGCAACATACTGCTGTAAAACCAATCATTCATATGGTGTTGTACTTTTTTCTACAATTAAATTTAAATTTCAGGAGCACGGTTGAGTTATTTTTTTAAACATGTTCGTGTTCATATTTTGAGGAATGGTACAACGAACTAGTTATCCAAAGCACAAAAATCATGAACTTAATGTGTAGTCTTGTCCTAGTGCTAGTAGAAAGAAATAAGATACTCCTAATATAGGAGGTGTGTATTAGGTCAAATCTATCATATCCTTTCCGCTACCACGGTTTTTTGGGGGGCAATGAGAAATTCATATGGTCCCTATACCCCGGCCCTGAGACGCTATTGACTTGCAGCACTGATAAAAACTCGATACATCCGGATGCTACACACCTGCCCCAAAGTGAAAGTAGGATAAATTGTCAACATTTCGACTAAAGGCCACCTGAAATGACGATGTGACGGTGACCCTTGTGCGAAAAACTTCTTTTTTTGCTTGATAGGCTTACTTTTGGGCCCCTTTAGGACACTGATCCCGACCCCTTTGTCTAGCCTTATTTTCCTTCTATAGAAAAACAAAAACTTTTTGGCGCTAAATGTTAATGCAATTCCACAGGGAATCGTACCGCAATGGCGGGTAGGACCAGTAATTTAAGTTTTGGAAAATCTACGTTCAAAGCCCTCTTTAAAGGGGACAAGCGGGCCCAAAAACCTGTGCACAACATTTGGCCCGTAATATCCTTTAGTCTGGGATGCCTGTGTACCCATTACAGCGAAATTCCCGAATTTGGGCATTTAGGTCGAAAAATAAGGAAGGCCGAAATGGCCATCCAGGTTAGTCTGAATTAGTACGCTATGGTAGCGAAAAGGGTATAAAGTGTCAATGACCGTAGAAGAAAATTTCCTACACTATGTCCAGAACTGCACTATGCTGCCGTCCAGGTCCAATTTTTCATTATCTTTTTGGAGGGAAACATCATACATTGTGTCTACGACTTTCCAGGCACACAATGAACAATTAAGACAAAAAACAACTGTTTAAAAGACTTTTAGGAAAACTACAGACAAGTACCTATGCCCTAGAAGAGCTCACATCATGTATTTTACATAATATCATGATGTTATGTATTTTATGTAAAAGAAGTTGCTTTTAGTATAATGTATTTTTGTTGTGTATAATGGGTATGCTGTCAAACTGTATACTTCAAGATAATATAAGTTTACATATCTTCATCAAATTTGGTTCATCTGAAAATGTTACATTATTCATCATACTGTATAACGTTCGCTGACAGTTACCATTAACGTATAGATAAAATGGTATTATTGCGTGTCTTAAGTGTAAACATTCGGTCACAAAGTCAAAAAGACGCCTGGATAAAACATAAAAATGGTAACAAATACAAAGCGGTAATACAAAATTCTATCATACACCTTCGACCATTACTGCAATGTTTTGTTTTTCACATTTGGGTCTAAATGATCACGCTTATGCTTCAGGGCCTTTTATAATTCCATTCCCTAGATTACATAGTAAATGGGTGCTGCATGGGGTGATTCTGCTGCCAACCATCGCGTGTTATGAAATTCACGTGTTCTAGATTTATTTCACATTTACGAAATTCCTTTTCGCTTCCATAGCAACAGACGTTGTAAGTAAACAAATGCTATAACAATTCGAAAACATCTAAGAAAAAATATGTTATAGAACCCATGTACTTAGTTTACATAGTGTATAGTTCACCGCGGCTACTGACACATATACTTCAATGTAATGTTTGTTTCTCTGATAAAATCCAACTTTATATTCATCTAATGGACTGTCACGCGATCTTGAAGAAAAGCTGTAATGTACTAATGGACTTGTGACACGATCAATGTGTTACCTTGTACATAATGAGGGATAAAACAAAACGCCTTATTGTTGTCAACAAATGGTATTACTCAATAACTAGATGATGTCTTCCAGTAGCGATTATAGTATGTGATACTACGTCATTGTCGAAACCAGAAGAGGCAAATGCTCGTTCATGACTGTTTGAATTTAACGTCTTATTTACGTTGATTATGTGCCAGTTGTTTGTGAATCAACCTACATAATTATTACGTTAATCCGAAAACAACCATATCAACATAACTTGCTCGCCTACAGACATTTGTATAATTGCCACGGAGAATTATTGAATATTTAATATGTAGAATTCAATTATTAACCTGAAGACTGTTTTGTAAATTTCAGAAAAAAATAACTTATTGCTTTTTAGAATTCCATTAATAATGATATTCCATATTACATGACGTCACGATATCACAGGATGTTTCTTGATTTGATGGATGAGCCAAGTTCGTTCCTGTTAAAAGGATTGTTAGACAAACTTGTGGTGTACATGGTGAAGTGTTGGGTAAACCACTTGATTAAGATACTAGTTGTAGTTTCTTGTCTTTGCTCATAGTTATTCATTGTAGCTAATGTATAACATCAAATTCTATATTGAAGAACATTGAACGCTTAAGTCTTAACTTTTACTACAATATTGACCTGTTAAAAGTCTTATTAATGATTCCCGTATTCTTTTTTTTTAAATCTTTAAAGTAGGGATTTAGTGTCGCCCTATGTGGAAACGAAGGGATTTAGTATCGCCCTATGTGGAAATGTAGGGATTTAGTATCGCCCTATGTCGAAATGTAGGGATTTAATGTCGCCCTAAGTGGAAAAATGTAGGGATTTAGTGTCGCCCTATGTGGAAACGTAGGGATTAATTGCATCACGTAGCTTGTACTACTGTAACTAAGTTTTAGAACTTGTGGCTCGACCCTTTTACCCATGTATGTATATATATATGTATTTATAGATCTATTTGTATGTCATTGTTTTGGTAATAAAATATGTTTAAACAGCCATGGGTCAGCCTGCGCTTCTCGAGATTGGGACAAAATATCGTCAGCGGCCCTTATTCCATGGGAGTCCAAATTCTTGTGACATCTCGTCTCGCTCGAGGTAATATGAAACCAAACACGTGCACCTCGGTCAATATTGACGAACGTTTTTGGCAATTGTCCAACCAAACAAAATAATTAAAATGAGTCTGAAGGTTTTAAGGTCGTATAAATATGTTCATGTGTGTAAAATATTACATGGTCTATAAGGCTTCAGCACTTGTTCATTTCAGTATGCCATTTTAGCCCCAAAACTTACTTTAACAATTGTGTCCATTCATCTGCATGGTATTCGGATGTGTAATTGTCATTTCAACACCGGAAGTAAAGAAACATATTACAAAATAGCATGATGTCAGCTGAACGAGGTCCCTCTAAAAATGTCGAACGATTTTGACAGCATATATTATTTTATGTCAATCCTTCTTAGATATTATTGCAACTTCGATAAAAGATGATGCATTATACTGGGAAAGGATTTTCTATCTTCGTATGTGTAGTTTCTTGTAAAATTTGTTCGGTTTTGTGCATGCTTTTGCGAATTGATGCTTATTCCACAAGAATTTGATCCTTCGATGATAGATAACTACATTGTCAAGTCAAACAAAAACAAACAAATGGTATTATTAATAATCAATTTATTTTTTATTTTCATTTTTATCATGCCAACTTTTAACAGTATTTTTATTTTTATTAATTGCACTATATACATTTTTTTTATCACAGGGGAATTTTACTTTAGTTTTTTTGTCTTTTGCAAGGGGACTATTTACAAGAAAAGTTGTTCGCTTATTCCGGTCAGCATCAAAGGTTCATTCATATAAAACACATATTCATTGTCGATTGTTCGGTTCCGTGGTCGGTCTATCTCCGGGAGTTGCTCATATTATTTTGGTCTGAAATATAAATATAATACATCGTTACATTTACATAACTTCATCTTTCCCATAACGTCACCAGTACTACAAAGAAATGGTACAGTTAAAACTTCAACATTTCATGAGAAATAATGACCACTTTGCAACTTGAATATTTTGATGTCGATTCGATTGTTAGATGCATTTATTCGTTTTTGTAATTCCACATAATTGATTGGGATTTAAAAAATATAAGAGTTTAGACGTCCAGATTGTTATCAGTTTTAATTTTTCAGATAATGTTTTGCTCGCAAACATGTTACATGCACCCTCTCCACTGTTGATCATGGAGTAAAAAACATACTGCATAGCATAACACGAGTGATAAATTAGTATCATGATAACAGTGACTTACTATCATTGCTGGTACCCGTGCACATCTGACATTTACATCCAATGAGGACTGGTACCAGGGCTGTCTTCATCTTCTGATTTTTACCTTCTCCACACAGTACATTCACTTCCTTATGACTTCCTACTTCACCCGTACAACATCTAAACAACAACAAGACACATTTTACTGGTATCATTAGACATTGGCAAAAACATTTCATTTTTACTTACAATCCTTAAAACCTGTCTTAAACAAGCAGTCAGAGGATACGAAAATACCTGCTGGAAACAGAAGGTTGTTTAATAAAAGTATTTAAAAATACAAATGGCTGAATAAGATTTAAAAATATTGGTTGATCAAATGCATGTATCTACTAACACTGGTTCCTGAGTAGTCCATGGAATAGGGGGGTATTAGTTACATGCCAATAATGTACATCATATAATATAAATGAGGTTAAGAATATGAAAACATTTACAATAAAAAATACGTGTTTGAATAACACACATGTATGGATAGAATTACTTGACATTGGATGTCATGGTTGAGGTTTCGAGTTGTCGCTGACTTTTTCCTTCCATGAAAGTAATAATAATCTCTAGAAAGCGAATACAACTTCGGCCATACATGACACATGCATTTGTATTAAAAATATAACTAGGTAAAAGGGAATAATCGCACTTTCAAAATATTTTTAATATTGGTTTGAGAATGTAGACAGTTTGTGGAGATTTGTTATCAACATTTTATTTTACCTGCAGTCATTGTCGAGGGCAGCATTTGTATCAAACATTAACAATGGCAATGATGTACTGTTACCACACGACCCCTCACAGTAGCTAAACTCAATTCTAGATACTGATTTACACTTGTTTGTTGAATCTTGTAAGAAATCTGTACGTGTTCGCAGAGAGCAGGTGTCTGAAATAGTAAACATAAACGTATTAACAATAAAACATTTTCACCGTTTCAAAAGACTATTGAAATAATAATAATATGGAGGATATTTGTTGATTTTGGTGTAGAATCGAATTTTATTTCGCGTTGCCACGAGTAAAAATTTAATTTTCTGTGATCACAAGTGAAATAAAATAGAGCTTGCCCCAAAAATCAACAAACTTTCTGTTTGTTATATGCCTCTATTTCTCTTAGAAATGTACCGTGATTGGCTTAATTGAAAAAAAATACGTCGAAATTGGAACGACACGACGTGAGACTTATGACGTCGTGATGACGTAACGCATATTTTAAAGCCCGGTGCTTTTTCTGCTTGATACTGTAACCAGCTACTAAAACAGTGAAATTAAGAAAATGATTAATTCACTGTTATTTTCAGTTATTTTCACGGAAAAATCTCTGACATAATTGGTTCTTGACATATTTTCAATACGGACCACTAAACCAACAATGTTAAAATTTCAATTTTGTAAATTTGAAAAGTTCATCCCTAAAATGTCTTTGAATTAGCCTCCCATGAAGAACCTGTAGATATATTTGTTTTGCTCACCTGTTCGTTTGACACATCTTGGGCAGCAAGGGTTTTCTGCTTCATAACTCAATGTCTCATCCTGAAAAAAACACAAATACATTACAGAATCAATATAACTCACAGAGGTAAAACGTATCAAAACATCAGCAGGAAATAACAACTATGCGCTATCTATATTACGATGCGAATTGAATGATGTCTGTTTTGACTTAAACCTTGAACAAAGTATGTTTAGACGTTAACAACATTATAACCAGTATTCTCGTAGTTAAACTGCGATGAATAACTTAATACAACATCAGCAATGAATGGTCAATAGTGATTAATAGCATAACTTGTATCACCATCGACATAAATAACTCAATATAAACTAATGCCATTAAAATGTAACGCCCTATATCTATTAAAAACACCATAGATTGCACTTTGTTTCCCTTTTGAATCACGCGTTTATTTACTGAAACAGTAAACTAACACCCTTTTCACTTTAAGTGAAACAGTCGGCATATTAAAAAGCGTGACTATAATCGTCGAATCTGATCTTATGCGCAATATACAAAATGACCAGTGGCAACACCAAGAAACAACTCTAGCATTGCAAAACCAAGTATATTGATACAGACATATACGTTACAATAGCGTACCTCTTCACATGTAGGTATCTCGCATTCTGGTGTACAGTGGACTTCTCCAGCTATACATTCACATCGTTTGCAAGAATCTTCCTCGTCTTCCCATTCATCTCCAGACTGTTCAACAACAATAGTATCATTACATAGGAATATTCAATGAAATAACGCACATGATTAAAAGTTGATTAATCAATACATTATCATAATTATAATAACACAGATTAACATTTGTTTAATTAAAATTTTGTTCAAGTAGAAATCCTCGAACATTGCACGTTACGTCGTCATCGGTTACTACGAAGAAAAATATTTTAAAAATATATTCTCAAACATATTTATCTCATATTAGGGTTTGTTTCTTAAAACGTGATGACAATTTGATAAAGACCGAATACTACTCCACTTATGATTATTTTGATTTAGACCGATACTGAATAAGTAACAACAAATCGGACAGGGAAGGCAACGCGCCACAGAACAAGCAGAGTACAATAAGCACAAAAAGGAACATATTTTGTATAGATTCACACTCACGTTTTTGACTTCACCATCAACATAGCATTTATCACATCCTGCTGATTTCACACAATCGCCGTTAACGTCTTTGTAGAAATCATCTTTGCATATACAACCTTCATTAATTGTTTCATCACAGTCGCTGGGTGGGCCGTCAAATCTGTTCTCACAGGTATGTTCACATCGTGTATGATTAGTATATTCCATGTTCTTGCCACATGCTTTAACATAACAAGAAGGATAATATTACAATCATTAAAATAGGAAACAGTTCTGGCTAATTTGTGCAATGTAAGTCACTCAATCAGATGCAAATGAGGTAATGCATGATAAATAAATGATAACCGCATACTAAAAGCAATGCTTAACAAACAAGTAGAAATACCTTAGTAGTTATAACAGTAAATTCATTCAATATACTTACTGCATTTCTTTTCAAAGCATTCAGCTGTATCAACCAATGGTGGACAGTCAGACTCTTCTTCACCTCTGATTCGTCTACTCCTAGTCTTCTTGCCCACACCACACGACTGTGAACATTCAGACCAGTCAGACCATTGTGTGACCTTACACTCCACTGAAATATGATGCTATATTTTGAAACACAGAGGCGAGTGTAGAATGCTCAGTAAAGGGGCGTCGGTTACATTTTGTGTAGAGACTGACATTGGATTAGTTACAATAGTTACCGCCGAATTTAACTGATATTGCGATTAAGCCTATATTTTAAAATTCCTTATCAACTTTTCCCTTATATTCCGCTTAGGATAGCTGTAGTGTTTTTATTTCAAAACGTTTTTGAACCAGAATTCATGGTGTGGGTGTAATTTCGATGAATGCCTAAATGATATACTCACTTTCACATGGGTGATCCATACATGTTTCTGTCTCCTGTAATGTTTCCTCACATTCTTTATGATCGGAATCATCCTCGAACTCACGTAACCTAGTTCTGGTTCCTGCATCACATGTTTCAGAACATTCTGACCACTGACTCCATGGCGTTACTTCACAACCTATAACCAACAACATCATATTATAAACAAATTCATTTTACTAAGTGAGCGTGGCAAAAACTAGAAACAAATAATATCATTAATGAATTACGGGTATCATATGATATACCGTCGACTGTTCCACTGCACTGTATGCTATTTTATCAATATTCATGAGTTCACAGCGAAATGATTGTCCAATGCCGTAGCGTTTTACAAGTTTAAAATGAAATACATGCATATCACACAATCAAATATACATGTATTCAATGCACGTGTGTATGTTACTTCGTCTACCTATCATGCCAGCTTCATTCAAGAATCATACATGTACACATACATATAATACGACAATGCCTATGTTAGTATAATCTGATTAGAACTTACATGAAACGTCGCTATTGCATGGTTTGGTATGTGTATTATTTCCTCTGCAGGAATCACCTCCACATTTAGCCAAAGGTTCATTACATTTCCTGATTCTGTTTGTAAGTCCACCACCACATGACAAGCTACATGTTGACCACTGTGTCCATTCAGACCATCCACCATCAACTGCAAGTATACGTTCATATTCGATTTTAGAAATAAGACATGTCAGATTACTGTACCTTTAGTACATTTGACAGCTCAGTTTCTAAACTGTAAAATTGCATTTATCACAAACGGTTTCTGTATAAAATAAAATCAGCTTCTAAGTTATATTTCGGAAAGTGGCTAGATTATTTTTCTTTATATTAAACTATTTTTCAAAGGCTGTAAAACACCTTGGGTGCGAGTTTTACTGGATGATCGATAATAGTCGATTAAAACCAATGTACAATCTATGCTACCCCTAAATACGGGCAGTTTTGTTAAATCAGAACATGTCAAAACTTATTATCCTTAATGTGATGGTGAAGTTATGAAGTTGAATTCACATCAAATGAAATAGCGTTAACTATCATATGAATGTGGGGTTGACGCATTCCACAGGCGGACACAGTATTATGTATTATTGCGGATCTTGTATCTTACCAACATTATGTGGATCGATCTCACAATCCTCTCCGCGTGTTGTACAGTGACAAATCTCACATTCCAGTTCTCTAGTAACGTCGCCAATATGATAAGGTACACCATCAACCATACAATCAGCTGGACAAGGCTTGTATGGACACTCTTCTATGTCTGTCTCATCACCACAGCTGTACGGATCACCATTGGTCAATGTCCTGTAACAAAATAGTAACCGAAGTGCAGGATTTCTATATCATGTAATGGCGTATTTTCAGATCTAAAATAGAGCACCTAAGCTTGCATTTGGTATCCCTCGATCCGTTGGACTAATCATCTTTCGGTTTTGGTCACAACATGTTGTCATGCCATGTTATCTCATGGTCACATATAACAAGACATCGGAATGTGTTAGTTATGCAAATTATCTTGATAATTCAGTACTTGCATTTGGATATAACAATTTAAACTGCCAATGAAAATTGTAAGAACGGGTTTGTGCATGCAATACAAACGGACTATGTTTAAAGGATCTTAAATATTTCGGTAGGAGATATGTGTAAGACTCACACTTGGAACGTATTATATTACCTGTATCTATTTCTAGTAGCATCACCGCAAGTATCACTACACTGCCCCCATGGTCCCCATGTTGACCATTCACAACCTGATATATATATACACAATATTTCCGATATAAGAACTTGTTTACGATAGGATTGAAAATAGGCAATGTGTGTTATTCATAAATTATCATGAAGCATTATTCATACTTGTGTATATTCATGAATTATTATCGTCGTCCGATTATTATTTTCTTTTATCTTTAAGAACTTAAACTGTGTCACTGTTATCATGGACATAATTTGGAAAACACGCACTAACGTTCTAAGATAAAAATCCAATGCAGCCAATTCTCAATTATGATTTGTTGTTTGCGAAAAACGTTTATTAAAGTTAATCCATATGAAGGTTGCTACATAGAGACTGACATACAACGTATATTACAATAGAAATATACTTACAGTCTGGTTCCTGGGTACATTTCAGTGTATCATTCTTGCATGTGCTGAAAAAATAAGATTATTTTGAGTCGGCAAGACAATCAAACAAGTAAACTTAAGCTTATGTACGAGTTTGAATCGACTATGAAATATGAAATAATAAAACGGTTAAATGATATTTGTATCTAACAACCATTTCCATTTCGTAAGGACATTATTGTAACAAAAATGATTCATTAAACAAAATGCATATAGATGTATAATATGTCATAAAAGTTATAAGTACAATGTATTGTAGTAAAGGTAGTGTTATACGCTAATATATATTAACTGTCTACCACGACTCAAATTCTTTAAAGGATACAGCGTTACGCTTTAATGTTTAACATTGTTTAATAGCATGAACTTTCTTGTGCAATTAATTTGCAGACAACGAAATTAGTCATTATATCTTTTCGTTGCTGATGTTATGAAATACACCATATTTAGCCATTCTATCTTAAAACACCGCCCATTTGTATACCCATTTCAGGTAGTTTTATTTCAGAATAGATGCATGCTCACTGTCGTTTACATGTTGGATACTTGTCTGTGATAAAATGGGGACCTTTTTACTTACCAGGTCTCACATTGTCCTTTGTTGATAACCATATTCTGTAGAACAGCATTTCCTTCCTCGTCATAGCATGGACATTTCCTTTCTGGTATACATTGACCATCAAACAATACCTTTCCATCAGTACATGTACATCCTGAAATATAGCATGCACCGTATATTATACTGCATATGAAGTTCAGTATAAAAACCAATCAGTCGACCATTTTGAACACAGTCTAAAGACTGGCCAATTTTATTATTTCAAGCGCATATGGACCTTCGGAAAAAATCTTAAATTTTAAAGGAATTTCAACTATAAACAATTGGCATAAAATTTACCAATGCGAGAGACTGCATTTTAGGAATAGGTTCCAACTCCACACTTACATGTATGATTATTCTATTGTTACCTGGAATGCATTCTTCATCCTCTTCTTCCTCTACACATGTATCCAATCGGACTTCCATACATGTATGTGGACATCTGTTGGCACATTCACTCCAGATCATACCATCAGCACACTCAGACGGCGCTATAAAACATGTACATAATTATCATATAAGCATAGTGACATGGTGTCTGGATGATAATTGGTAAATCAACATTATATATTCGGATATACATTAATTTCAAGAAAGAAGTCATCCAAAATATTAACAAACAGTAACCACATTGAATTTCGTATAATAGTATCATTATGAGAATTATAATGCCGCATTGGTGATTGTGCAGGCATTATGTGCAGTGTGTGGTAGTATGCTATTTACAATAAATGGCTTTTAAAATGTATTTTGTGACTAGTATAGTACATTGAGTGTGACGTCTTTATTTGCAATAATTGTTTCTTTGCAATAACTTTAAAAACATTAAACCACTTACTTGTAATACATGTATTGTCACATGACTTTGTTTGTATAGCGTCACCATAGCAATTTGTGTTAGGTTGTATACTACATTCACGTGTTCTGGTAGTTGGTACCATCACACATACACCCTCTGGTACACACTCGCTCCATGATGACCATGGGTTCCATTGTGGCGGTAAAACAGCTGAAAGTCATATATAGCGCATGTATTTAGCAATCGTTCTAACGAAAGTTACTCACATACCACAACATAACTGCGAAGTTTTATACGTGATGTAAATGTGTACCTTTATCTTTAAATAATCTTAATCTTGAAATTGATGATTGTGACCATAAATCTCATTAAAGCATAGTATGGTTACTAATAAGTTTCTATTTCAAACTAAATTTAAATGTTGACTTTTATCAATATCATCATGCCCTTATGGTTTGCAGCTCTGTTTGGGACGCAAAGGGACATTATTTTATATAGCATATGTGCAGCTACAAAGGAGTTGTCTCCTATTGATACAAAGAAGTCATTCATATTTTAGCTGTCCAAAGCACCGCCAGACACTGAACTTTTTCTATGTTATCTATAGTATTTCTTGATTTTATGAACACGCACTACGACTGTCTCAGCCGAAGGCAAAACATATCTGAACTTTCTTTTCTTATTCCAACTTAATTACTTAAATCTATTATTCGCCACTTTAATATGTACTGTTTAAGTTCGCATGGGCTTATAGCCTACTGAATTCTTAAATAACTATATATCATAGTATACCGTAAACATTGTGTAACTTACTTGGACACGGATCGAGGTTACAATCTTCTCTATCAGTGAGTACAGGTTTACATTTTGATGGACGTTTGGATTTGTTTCTTAGACGACGTGATCGTTCTCTCTGTCCGACATCACATGACTGAGAGCACTCAGACCATTGACTCCATTTCGTGTATGTGCATTCTGAAAAGAAAACATCTTTTAAGTTAATAAAACATTCGTATGACGTTACCCATATTTAAAAAATGATTTATGCTATGATTGACTCTTAATACAGATTTATACATGTTACAAAATAGAGATATGTTATATATTTTAATGGACATAAGCTTGACACAGTACCTTCACATTCTCCTAGTTGACAGTCAATCAAACCTTCCGCACAGGAACTGAAATGTATCAATTGGTACATTGTATTACTGAGAATCTATGACTTTACCTAATGCTTAGTCAAAATATAGTGTGGAAGGGGACCATCGAACGATTAATGCAATGTTAACAACACATGCTCGACACATGTGCTGGTCCGGTGAACCGGTTAGTACTAATAAAAATGTCAATCAAATATACAACTCCATTCATATTATAGTGTTTAATGATTAAGACATTATCCAATACCAAACCTGGACAATAACCAAAGGCATTCAAGTATACAATACATTACAAAATGTGTATTGCATAAAACATACATACATATGCTTATAGCAAAAAGAGATAAGAGTTCTTCCAGAAAAAACAAAATGTGACTACACGCATAGATAAAACGTTTTATAAAAGTGTTATATACCAGTTACTGCAATCTACATGGACAACAACTCCTTCCTCGAATGTATCTTCAACGTATACTTCTTCTTCAGGATCTGTTGGTCCAAATTTACCATCAGTCTCAATCCAACCTGTTACAAAATAGAGACATGATACCACTTTAAGATACAACCTTCTTATTTTGTGAAAATATTCACATTGTTTATTATGTGTACTCGTACGCATCGTGTCCATTTAATCTCTACCATTTAATCTCTCAATGAAATGTGCAGTCCAAACTTTTGACAAACTGCAAAGTATTTTACAATGATATATCATAATGAGTAAGAACTATATATATAATGGAGAGCTAGTTCATAATAAAATCTTATCCAAAAAGACCTCTAAATTTAATTCACCCACAAATAAAAACCTAAAAAAATATGTACATGTTTTGTCCTTTGTCTACTAACATACTATATATAAATTATTCACCGATTTGCTCTGGTGGTTCATATCCGAATATGTTTTCGAATCCTTTCATCGTGAATGTACATTCGCATGGTCTCTCGGTACATATAGTTGTATCAACATCAGTTCCAGGACAGAAGTCATCGTCGGGTCCAGGGGCTGGGCTGTCACATGCTCTATTAAAATAAAAAGGTTTATTAAAATGTTATTTGAAGTGACTTTATGATTTGTAATAATAAGTTGATGTGTGCACATCATTGTATCTGGAGAAACATAGATATGAGTTATTGGTTGCAAACATGCACTCTTTAGTGGAAGTATGCACAATCCGTTGTTGAAACTTGCTGACCATTTGAAAAACAATTCAGTTTACAGATATATTAAGTTATGTGACATATCATGTTAAACAATCACTATACGTCTTTACTATAATTATTTTAACTATACCAAAGCGATCCAATAAATACGATGCTTTCAGAAATAAAGCTTAAAAGTAACATATTTAAGTATGATACTGTTAGTAGTATCTTACGTTTCGTACGGTGGCGTTGTGTGTTTGTTGCGTTTATGTTAGGGGGCGAATTTTGTGTAATAGTTATCCCCTTTAATCACGTGTGGCATCCAATTTTTGCAAATTTGCGAAAAAATTAAACTTTGTGCGTTTTGCCGTTGGTAGACCCAATGGGTGCGTATTGTTGGTTATTTAGATGGACCTTTGCATTTTAATTGTATGAGGTTATTGTGGACGCTTGGATTGTATGCGAGCCTGCTATTTTGAGTGTGATTTTTCGAAACTTTGTTTTTTGTGTTACTGGAATTTAAAGATATGTTTATTTTTATTTCTTGCAGTACAAACATTAGGCTTGGTACAGTCGAAACTCGAAAAACTATACGCCAGTTGATATTATAAATAAACACTTGTGTCCTATTAGTTCGGTGCCTAAAACATTTCATGTAACTTATTTACCTTGTCCTTGTGCGTTTTCCGGTGCCGCAATGTACGTCACAGTCTCCCCATGGTGACCATGGAGACCAGTTTGGTGGTCCTGTAAAAACACAATAATATACCGCGTCATTCCTGTCAACGTTTCATTATTTCTACATTTCAATTTATTCATTATAACATTAAACAAACAACGAATCGGGTAGAACACAGAAGGTATAGTGATAGGCTGCTACTCGAACGTTCTGTATTCGATCCTCGTTATTAATAAGGTAGTATCCACTATTGGGCAAATTGAGACATGAACGTAGGTTTTTGTAGCTATTTAGTATCAGTGTTTGTTAAGTTTTGCGTAGGGTACGGTTGCGTGTACTTCTTGTCTGTGATGTTTTGTTCCTCCTTGTGCTTTTCTCGTATTTCTGTTGAGTGCTGCCTTTTCCTGACGTATTTTATTTGATCGTTCTTGACGGGACAAAATCTGCCCAGACATAGTCACTGTCTGATACTACAAATTGTGGTTACAGAAGTCCACTTTATTGCTGATAATACATTGAATCCATTAAACATAGCTAAGGTCAAATGTCAGACTTTAATCCGTTAAAACGTCTTTAAACTAAACTAAATGACTCTTTAAATTAGTTGAATTTCTAGTAAATACACGAATGAAATTGTAGTTCTTGATACTGAACGTTGTGTGTTATGATTCCATTTGAAAAGGTGACTTTAAGTTTAGGTAAGATATATTTACCTCGACATGGTTTCTTCTGACATTCTCTCTCTTGTTCGTCAGAGCCACGACAAGGTTCACCGTTAGGTCCAGGTGCTGGGTTGCTGCATTCACGTACTCTTGTTTCAACCCCAAAACCACAAGTTCTTGTACAGCGAGACCAAGGTGTCCATTCAGACCATTCACCTATCGAAAGATTGGTAAAAAATCGTATTCCGTCTAAGATATAAAGATCTAGAGAAAGGATCACAGTACCCATGATCTGACGTCCTTTATGTTGATATCCGACTTCATCGAGACCGAAATAGATCTATATACAATAAAACTAACCGTCGCATACTGATATATGTACTGTATCAAGAACATACTATATTAGAATATCAACGTACATCATATTTTACATAAGACAAATTAACATCCGTCAATTATTTCAAGTGTAATAAGCATAAACATATATTTTATCTAAAAAGTTTTTTAGATGTATTACTAACAACAACTTCTCACAAAACATATAAATTATTGGTTATACGTCGTACATATGTTTTAAACATAAGGGTAAACCCTGTTTCTTTAGTAATGTAAAGTAAATGAAGTGTATCACCTACCGTCAGGTCCATATGGAGTCACTCCAGATGATGAGGTGTATGAGGGTACTGTTGTGCCTGGTAATGAAAGAAATCACAAATATAAGGTACATTACCAAGCTCATATATCTAAAATAATAGGAAATGCAACATTTCTAAATGGGCAACAAACACAAATACTTTAGGCTAAACAAGCAAATATATAACAAACGGGAAGTAAGTTTACCTTCACAAGGACCTTCGTTACATGGTCTGGTCTGTTCATTATCCTCTGTACAATCTTTATTCGGATTCTTGCTGGTACAAACACGGGTTCGTGTCTCTGTGCCATCACCACAGTCTCTCGAGCAGGCACTCCATTCTCCCCACGGAGTCCAGAAATCTAGGAATAAACATTAATATATAATATTAACTTATATTCAATACTCTATACTCCAAAGTATTATCCTCTATTTAATATTCAACAACTAAAGCTATAAGTAGGACTTTGTACCTATTCAGTTGCATATACGTTTTTCTTGTTCATTTTTATGTTTGTCCTTTGGATTTGTAATATGTTTGTTCTTTTCGTGTCTTTCACGCTTTGCTGTCTCTGTTAAATACCGCCTTAATTTCCCGATCTTTTATTATCTTTTTGTATAATTACCAAAGGTCACGATAAAGTAGTACATATATACATATTACTCCCCATCCAATGCTCCTAAGCCAATTACCTTACACACACATAAATTGTATCTGCACAGGGCGTATTGTCCTAAGAAGAAGTTGCTCACCATGCTTAGCAAATAAAAAGACGTTCCATACATTAATAAACTACCCTCATCTAAATTTAAGTTTACTTTTTGATTGCTAATCGTATTTGCTATATAAGGGATTAACATACATGTAACCCACATAGTGAGTCTCAATCTTCATCTACGCTTGCCACTTACCTTTATTACTCGTATTTCACTGTTCTCAAATAATGGTTGTTAAAAATTATCAATTAAATCCAGTTAACAATTTACTTGTTTCAGCAAAGCGGTGTATAACATCTGCCTATAGTCACAGACAACAAGGACAGATAATAGGAGGGTGACCGAAGGGACATGGAAAAGAACAGTTAAGGCAAAGAAGTTATGGGAACAACCAGGACCACAACAGAGAGGAAGGCCGAAAACAAGTAGAAGCAGCTGTGGGAGCATGATGAACTTAAATGTTCAATGAGAACTCAGTAAGTAAAAGTAATAGTAATTTTCATAAATCTAAAATGTGCCCTAGGCAAACATAGGAACAAGTTCACTAGAGCGATAATGATCTTATACATATACCTATTGGTCTGCAACATGTGCCGATAGTAGATCTAGGCTTGAGTTTACACTCATCAGACTTATTTGGACATTGTTTACCAACAAAGCCAGCACAGTCAATGATGTCACCACCTTCCATAACTGGTTCATAGCCTTCGTCACATCCTGTGAAACATATACGTGGTTTCGTTTATTACTGATCTCGTAAATTTCTATAAGTAACTTTCCGGTGTAGATAATATCATTAATGTGTAAGGTTCGAATGTGAAAAACACTTTTCAATGATATCACTCTAATGGTTTTTGCTGTAATTAACTGCTATTTATTCAGTTATCATATAAATGAGACAATGTTTCGTCTTGCCTGTTGCTTGCATAACACAATTAAGATACGAGCACTTTGTTTTCATTTAAACAGCTTAGATGTCCCACAAAATACTGAATTTGGTGAGAATATTCATGTTTGTTTTAATTTATATTGATGATACAAGTATCGTTTAACGACACATACGTACGTTTACATATTACCAGTTTCATTATTTGAAAAAACATATTGTTCAATGTTATGCGTATATCAAAAATTGTTTGTTGAAGTGAACCAAATGATCATAAATAGACATTGTCTTGATAAACGTGTTTAATACAGATGTGTGCATATTAATGAAACTTACTGTCACAATCCTCTGGACGTTTACAATCCTCAGTTTGTGCTGATTGACCTCGGCAGTATTTTCCTCCTGCAGCTGGACGTGGACTGTCGCAACGTCGTACGCGTGTTATCATACCTTGACAGTTGCACTTGCTCCATGGACTCCAAGTACTCCAGTCTCCTGTAACACAAGAACAACAATCCAAGTATATAACACACCTTGTTGCATTCTGATGAATGTTAACTGAAGTAATATGTCTAAATATAATGATAATTAAATAAATATGATTGCACTAGGCTAGGATTCAAACAGATATATAGCAATCACACGGACATCGTATTTAATCTTGAGCTCCGCTCTCGACAAAATGAGAGTGTCCTGTTTTAGTTCTGTATATATTACAAAATATGCAAGACTTTAACATTGATTACAACTTATTTATTACTACAAGTGTGCCGGTATATCGCTAATTGAAGATAACTTATAGTCCCATACTTACCATCTGTACCTGGTGGTGGTGCAGTTGGTGTAGCACAATTGTCTTCATCCGTACAATCAAAACAGTCGCACATGCCGTCACATAACTATGGAAGAACGTATAATAATAGTGTAGAAATATATTCGCATGGTGAAACGTTTACGTTCTCAGTAATTACAAATTACAGAAAAGCACAGGCAATTCTAAGTCATACATTAGCCATGGCAGCGCCTAGCCACCGAATCAAGCGTCGACACAGAACGTACTATCCTTGGCATGATTATGATGATATTATGATGGCAATTGAAATTAGGCAAATAACGTTGAACGACACGATGGATACATTGTTAAAGTCATTACATCATTCTATGATGTTATAAGGTAACAGGTACAATAATACTCGGTCACGTTAATTAGAATACCTATTCAATGATCATAGTACTATTCTTAATTGTGTTAAGTACGTACAGTAAGCAACGACTAGAAGCATAGTTGTATTCATTGTTAAAGGAATAAATCAGATCAGAATATAGATAAGCATAAACAAGTAAAGATTTACTTTGTTTCCTCCGAGACACGTATCACCATTATCGCACGTGTAATCACATACTTGTATTGGTGTTGTTGTCAATGTTGTTGGTGCCTCTAGTGTTGTAAGTTCTACAATGGATTAAACAATCGTATACATGTATCACATGGTCTGATCCAAAGGGAGTAACTCAGTGTTTGCAGATGATTGATTATGTCCATGTATGCGTAAGCAGTGTTAGTATGTATACGGTCGTCAATGTTTCTAACGGACACATGAACTTTTTTATGCGAAGACAAATGTGATCGCCGCGAATGCTGACTAGTCTTATAAAGGACTGGATATGATACACTTGTTATTTTACGTCATTGGTGATATTTCTGTAGAATACAATTTATACAAAGTAAAAAACAATAAATATTTGACCAAACGAAAAAAATTAACTTGAGCAGTAACAAGAACAAAAACATCAGGCAATGTACTAAGAGTAACTGGTTCCCATAGCTGTGATATTATATCAAAACTGTTCAAATCCGTAAAGATTCAACACGATGATAACGAATCGTACTGGGAAGCCAGCACTCAACAGAAACAGCGGAACACGAACGACATAAGCAGGAACACACAACAAAGAAAAATAACAGATCTTAAGCACTCGACACAACGACAAACACGAAACTAAACATGATATTATTACTAAACGGCTACAAAGTATTACTTTCGTGTGTTAATTTGACCTAATAAAAGTGCAAACGAGTAGTGTCACCACACTACAGCTTCATTCATGAAACCCATTGAAACCCTTAAGATACACAAAGATGATATTAAGTCAGACAGGGAAGGCAGCACTCAGCTTAACAAGCCGAGCACAGAAAACATAAAAAAACACACAAGGCACAATGCCCAACTAAACAAGTTATGATCTTCCCAGGTACAAGCTGTCGAAATACTAAAGGAACCAGTTTCAGCAATCAAAAAGCTGAATGCCCAAGCTGAAGGACTTAGTTCCAACAGTAAAACGGCTGAAATATCTAGTGTTAGCTGTCGGAAGTCATAAATAGTAGAAAAAGGGATTAAATAGGGTAAATGTCAAAGTGTCAGCTAAATGACCAAAACTTACCCATTTCGTCGTCGTAGCAAGCATGTATTTCTACATTACTCACTTGTGGCATCGTGTTTCTACATTTCTGTACATATATCACTATCTTATCCCCAACTTGGCCGTAGAAATTGTATGTAATATGTTTATGATGAGTAACTGAATGAGGTTTGATTTTCTGAAATAAATATAATATACTATATATGATATCACACCAACAAAGTACCTACAGACATTATATAATACGATACGTATAATTATATTTGCATCATGTTTGGTGTCTCGGAAGTGTAATAACGTCATCACATATTACCCAGGTGTAATAAACATTTGGTGTTGACGATGTCAATTAATATATAGGAGACATACATGAAAATAGCGCGTTTATAAAAATTTGAAGAAAGTAAAATTTTCCTGTCCGACTTTTCTATTGTCTTTTTGTATGTTTCGTTTGGAAAAGCTACATGCATCATATGCCTCGATTTTCTCCAACAACGAAATCTACTTTTATGTAAATAGTTAATTTCAATGTTTTACATGGTTTTATAGAGCTGTTTTTAATTGCTGTACATCAATTATTCTTACAATTATCAGGGTATCTCTTAACGCTTTTGAGTTCTAAAACTTTTATGTGTCATAATTTGTCATATTTCAGTTTAAAACAGTAATGTGATATGTTTGAATCATTACTTCTATCATCTCTCATCTGTGTTTTATTGTTATATTTTTTGTTGATGAGATGTAAATAAAGTATTTATCCTTATCCTATGATAACAATAGTACTACATGTGTGACTTTCTACATTGAACTTGTAAAAGTTGCTGAATTTAGATGTCAAAATGCTCGACGGAGCCTCGCAATATTTGAAGCTTTAACTCAATTTGTTGCATTTAACCATATTTTGTATGGGAACCATGCAGAACTAAGGCTACGAACGGGTTTACTTACGTCGCTCGTATCCACATTTTTACCCTTCTTGTTATAAAGGGCAATAATCACAGACTTAGAAAATCGAAGTGTAAACGCAACCTTGTACACAACAGCTCGATCGTTCTTCGCAACAATCTAAAATAAGAAAAGAAGTTCGTTGTACTGCACGTAAATATGTTTATATGAAACTACGTATAATCAAAATAAGTGTATGTTCTGTATTATAAATTGAGTATATTAGTCAGATTTAGTGGAACTTGTGACAGAAACATACCTCCTGAAGAACAACTACTCAGGTTGAATATCACCACTGTACACTTACTAGCAATGTTCACCACCGCTAACACCCGCCTACTGCATTGCAATTTGTACGGTACAGCTGTTGCCAAACTGGGCCAGGAAATGTCATTCATGTCTAAACTAGACCAATCAGTCAGCAGTGCAATTATAAACAGAAATACTCATAAAATCATTTTATACTAACCTCAAAAGTCACTGATGGTGAGGCTTCTGGATCGTTGCTTCTTGGAGACCAAAATGACGTGCTGCCTTTAAGTGCCATTATTGCTGTTGCTGCCGGCATTTGTGACGTAGCGCTTGCAATAATATTTGGTGTGTCATAGTTGACCACCCGGAGATCACACATCGGCGGTGTAGAACCGGAGGGTGATGAATATGAAGGTGTAGAAACTGAAAAGGAAAGGAAGGTAGCAATTGGTAAGACGCCCCTTGGTTTTTACAGCCTGAACCAGACATATTTAAGGTTTTTGTGTAATCACTGTTTTGGTTTCTGGCTTTTACACATGAACTACCTCGAAAATGGGATACAGTGTGTTTGCACATCGTAACAGAAGCAGCATGTAATTTAATCCAATTGCAGTTCGAATGATGTCATCATGGTAATTAGACGCTTGCAATCCATCTTGTTTAACGGGTTTTATATATTTCAGCTCGGCTGATAGCGGTAAATGAAATAAATTTGAAAAAAACATTATGCTGGATTAAACTAGTATTTGAACAATAGAAATGGGTATTACACGGTATAGTCCGTTTAATCAGGTATGTCGCTTGTATACAAACAATGCAGTCTAATAACATTGTATTTTTATTGTGTTAAACATTTTAATTGGAGAAAAAGTCAGTGAAAACCAATATATTACTCACTAATCTACAGAGAATGAGATATTAGTAAGAGAAATGTTTATGTACACACTATTATGTAAACAAGTATCTGGCCTGATTAATCGATTTATACGTTGTGATATTGTTGTGTGTCCCATGGTTCTATAATATCTAGTTAACTGAAAAACAAATTTATATTAATACTAAGTAATACTACGTACTGATGTCGAAGCAAGCCCAAATGTTGATGGTGATGAAGATGGGTGTGTCTGGATCAAGCTTCTGAAGGACGATGATGATAACCTGGTTGGCCATTATACCACTGGGTAGTTCTATCGGTTTATCTGTTACCTTGATTGGCTGTGGACAGAGTAAGTATTAAATACGTCATTATATTGTTTCTACGTCAGGTAGTTATATAACAATTCTATTCTCCTGCTCATATCTGTGTTCATGATTTTCACTATGGTTCTTACGCTACAGAGGACCACTGTTACTGTATATCCTTACAAATACAACATGTAGTTAGCAATTGTAAACACATATCGTGTATTCAATATGTTTTGTGGTTAATGCCATTAGTCGAAAGCAGTAGCCTGTAATGTCTCTGTAATATATGTCATTTCTTGTAGTTTCATTTTCTCACGTGCATACTGTCGAATTATTTAATCAGTTTAAACGTTTTTTCAATTAGTTATTTTTGTTAAAATATTTCACGTGTGTCCCATAGTCAGTAACACGGAATACACCTAAAATGCAAATAAGTATTGGTTGGTTTAAACTTCTGATTAACAATTGTCATTAATATTTATATACAATGAAGTTTAACATATACAAATCAGAAATATTTCGCTAGTTGTAAAACCAAGTGGAAAGATTTTAATGTATAGCGATGTATCATAACACAAGCACAAAACAAAAGTGTTTTTTTTAAATTGAGTTAAAGGCTCACATGTTGTTTTTTTTAACTCTTTGTTTTTCTTCTGTCCACCCCTTGTCTTTTTTTTCTCTTCTAATCAAAGATCAAACCACCCTCTTTAAAAAGCAATTCAGTTCACATTCTAATAACTACATGAAAATTCTATTAAACAAATATTACAAATTTTGTGTTAATTGTTGTTGTTGTTTGCATTGTACTGTTTTTTGATGTATCTATATTTATCTGAAAACTGAATAAAAAGTAAATAAACAGAAAAAAAAAAAAGTACCCACCAGTCCTCCCATATATGGTATATGGTTGGTCTCCCCTGGCAACAGAATCAATATCTTAATTTCTAAGATATTATCATGTGTTGGTAAAGTGAGTTTGTCAAGTGCAGCTCCACCAAAGAAATTGATGGTAATCTGTAGACCAATCATCGTAGAAGTAGCTGGACCATTAGGATTACCTGGCATCAACATGCTGGGGTCAAGAGTCGGGTCATTACATTCAATTGCACCTGAAAAAAACATGTTCAATGATAACGCCAACTTATGGAGATTGTTGCGTGTGCTTGTGGTCTGTGACTTTACTTCGTTGTTTGTCCCTTTCTGTGCCTTTCGTACTAAGCAAGTTCAGTTGAGTGTTGCTTTCCCTGTCCGAGTTGTTTTGCCTTTTTGTCGTTTTACTTTACCATGTATATATATAAACTCATTTAAGGTTCAATAGTTTGAGAGGCAATACTCTGACAACCAGTAATAAATGATTACGTGTGCGCATTGTGATAGTAAAATATGTTGTCAAGCTGCACAGGCTTAGTAATATATATAATCTGATTCACCATGAATAATGACAAAATGTAACACAATATACTGGCTTCACTACATCAATTATTATTCAAAAGGCTGGCATCAGGCCTGATTGTTACTTTCGCTAAGATCGTATCAAAATTCTGCAAAGGAGACAACTTTGTCGGTGAAAATCATCCACATAAATAATTATCTAACTTTAGCCAAACCACACGTTCAGAATAATCTATAAATCACTGATAATAAACAGTGCAGAAGAGCACATAGACACAAACATACAAACATGGTTCAAGGCTAGGAACATACCTTCAGGTAAGAATGTTGGGTTTTCTGACATACTAATGGCCTCGCATGGCTGTGTCACTGATGATAGACTGCTACTTGTAAATCCAAACGGAGTTGTCTCTGAGGAAGACAAATTTTATTACACAGTTATAACATATTTCTATGATTCTGCATATCCAGACTTGTATAAAATCCAAACAGCACAACATCATTACAGATGTATTCTATCAATAAATGTATAAAACTAATTTTCTATGTTATACATGCATTTCAAGCACTAGGACTGACTTAAAAATGTAGAAGTTTAGTATAGATTTTGGAACGCTCGTAAATAAATTAACGAGTTAACAACGGAATACTACAGCTGGTAGGGTTTTAAATTAGTCATACCTAACTGCTCGAAACATCCCCATATTTCCAAAGTAATATAAATGGGATCTTCGTCAATGAATTTCTCCGCAACTTCAATTACAATGCGTGCAATTGGCACATCGTTTGGTATTTTAGCAGGTTCGTCGGCCGGTAATGGCTGAAAGAAATAAATGGAATAGTTTTCTCTGTTGATGTTACCGTAATTGAAACTACATTCAAATACTACACACTACGTATTATTTAACATTCAGCAAATTCATTGTCGTTCTTTCATTAAATGAGCATGTATTGAATACTTTAAGATATGCGTATGTGATTCACATGTCGGAACCATTCCTCGTACGAGTACGTAAGTGTATAGACAATTATAAAATCAAAATAAAGCATGATCTTTAAATACAATACATTAGCTTGAACTAAAAATTAAATTAGCATGTATATAATAGGACGTACTTTAAAGACCATCTATTACAATGGTAACGAACTTGCAATATTTTCTAATAATTTTTTTAAGACCACTCATAGAAATCTAAAATATGAGTCTTTTTCTTGCATATGGCAATACATTGTAGATTCGGAAATTTGAGTTCAATTCGTAAGCTTTTCCATAACTGTGGACTGATTACGTGAACGTACCTTTGATCCTATGACTCGTGGTTAGAGACTATGTGATATAACAATATATAACTATATGATTATAACAAAACACGACGCATGTTACAAACCTTGCCATTGTCAACTGGAATTAGTGAGTTTTTATCTACAGGAAGATAATACACAATGATTGTTTTGATGTTCTCATTATCTGGCAATTCCACTCTATCGACAATGACTCCTCCGACTTGTGGCAAATCTACTGTTATCTACAACATATAATATAAACACTTGAACAAATGCGCTGTCCAAAGCGTGATTTCCCTGGATAATCTGGCAGGGAAAACTTAATTGCCAAGCACGTTGTTTGCTCCAGAAAGCATCATTTTGAATGTCAACAAGAGCCTCTTTTTAGCAAACAGCTGTCATCTTTAGTTTTACTTTATCATTTATCATCCTTTCTTTAAAGTTTGTCTTTAATAAGCATAAGTTATTCTTTGTATTTATTCCATGACATTTTAATCCTGAGCGTACTTTCGGTCCGGATACGTATGGACGTACGTCCCAAAAAGTCATTCCGCATGGGTGCCTAGAGACGCGTTTTTGTTTACTCCTAATGATAACATACGCATTATTGCTTCAGTGATGTCGCTTACGTAATGAAACAAATAATGCCTATTTTTCCTCATTGGACCTGGATAATAGGTAAACGCCGTCTCGAACCCGCACAGTACCGGATCATTCATACCGTCACCAAACAAATTCGATATACCGTCCAACGGGCTAATCTTAAGATTGGTTGATTTCTCGCTCATTTGAACTATTCCCGCTAGATTGATTTCGTGATCTATCAGTAGCCATGCGTCTCGTGACATTTTGAAACATGGTTTATTAACTGAGATTACTTCAGTTCTTTCGAAGTGAATAAAAAGTGTCTGCCATTTTTGATGTCGCTAGTTAGATCTAGAGATTGATTGCATAGCAACCATAGATTACTTATTATTATTAATTGTTTAAAGATTTTATGGCATTATACATGTAGATGTCGTCCAATATAGATTTTAATAATAGTTTTACCTACATCTTTACGGTGGATGTTATTTGTATTCTATCTTTGAAATAAAACCGGATATCGAACGGTTATAACATTTTCAGTATCAATTCCCGCTACCGGAATTCGGAGTCGAGAGGCCAATGCAATGCAAAGCTACAATAACAACAACAATCGTGTATTTTCGCATGTCGGGACTGGAGAAGTCCCCTATTATGGCGCATAAGTAAAAGCAGGATTATAATGACCCCTAAATGCTTAAGACACAAGTAAAAGTAAAGTGATAATAGCCTTTAGTATTACGCAGCGGTTTAACACGGTTTCCTTCAATTGAATTACATAAGTAGTATCCTATCAAATGTTTCCAATTATATATCATATACATAGTCTAGTACCATGTAGAAACGTATCTACATCAAACCTTTCCAAATAATCAATTATATACTGGGTCGGTATTTATAAAGCATCTTAAGTAAAAACTTAGAATTTTCTTAAAATCTCAAATTTGGCTTATGTGTATCAGCTAAACAGGGAAACTAATATTAACAATTATTTACATTGTTTAGAAGCATTATGTAAAGAGCTACAGTAATCATATAGAAACCATTGGTTATTTTTCGTTTCTTGTGAAATATGGTCAGCTCAATATTTTATCTTAAGTCAAAATATTTAAGTTTTCACTTAAGATGCTTTATAAATACCGGCCCTGGTTATTTACACGTAACATTACTAAGAGAATGGTACTGCGAATCAAATCTTGATATTTGAAAATCTTACTTTATTGTTTATGCACCACATAGTAACCAAACACCAATTAAGAAATAACCAATGAATATCTTAGATTGTTGATATCAATTATGAAGGGTACTACTAATTACCTTAAAGTTTGGTTTATGTGACCGTGCAGGATTCTGTCGGACAGGACGAAGTCGATTTATTCGGTCATTGACGTTCTTGTCATTTGTTCGAATATCATCATCAGGTATTCGAGAAGGACTGTCCATTCCGGTTGTAATAGAGCAGGGAGCTAAAATAAAAATATTTATTGATGATGTTGATGCAAAGAGATTTGGCTGTACAGAACAAGTGTTTCTCAATCGTTAAACAAGCTGTGGATATTGTTTTGAGTAAGTGAATGTAAGCTACAAAGTATATAACTTAAGTATATTATTTCCGAAGCATACGGATGGTTGCGGAACTATAAATCAGGTCGAGAATTATTTCTAGTACTTTAAGTTCATATTCAAAAACTTGTAATTGACAAGGAATCATGTATGAGGAAACTACTTTATAATCAAAAGAAATGTTTAGGAATCTAAGACAAATAGGCAAAGATTAACCTGTCGAAGAGATGACTTCGGAACTTGATATATAAATAGATGAACTAGAACTTGATGGCATATATCCAGAGCTGATGCTTGGTTGTATGTATTCTGAACTCGAACTTGGTGGATGTACGTGTCCTGAACTAGTACTTGGTACAACATATCCGGAACTTGTGCTAGGTGGCATGTATTCAGAAGAACTCGTGCTAGGCGGCACGTATCCGGAGCTTGTGCTAGGTGACATGTATTCAGAAGAACTCGTGCTAGGCGGCACGTATCCGGAGCTGGTGCTAGGTGGCATGTATCCAGAAGAACTTGTGCTTGGTGGTACGTATTCGGAACTTGTGCTAGGTGGAGTGTATCCAGAACTAGTACTGGGTGGAACGTATCCAGAACTTGTTGAAACACCTGGAACAGATGATGAGGATGTTGTGGAACCAGTGACTGGATGGACACAAGCTTTCACCTCAATCCTGAAGGTCATCGGCCTATTCGGTTTATCTCGTGTTATTGTAACTACGATATCTTCTGCGTAGGGTTGTCCAGGGAAACGTACTGGTGAGTTCGGATCCTCATTCTGTAATGATGTAACAAAAGATAAGTTTAATTATGGAAGCTAATATACAAACAAGTACAATGCAGGATGCTTTGTTGAAAAGATTAAAGTACACACCCATATCGATACTCTCGATAGACATGCATCGCATAGTTTCAAGTAATGCGCGAATATAAGTCGAGATGACCAGTAAGCTCAATAATTTCAAATCGCTACCATTGTTTCTTTAATTCAGTATCGTTATTTAGCTTATTCATTGTCTGTCCAACTTGATATTAGACTGATTAATCTTAGCAATGGTTAGTGTATGGTTTGTGAATTACTACGATGTGTAGTTGGATTAACTGATGAGTAAGTAAGCACAATACAAAGTGTATCCTTTGCTTATGTAACCGTTTTCATCGAAAGCAGTTGCTATCCGAAATTACAAAATACACTAATGCCTCCGGTTATATGTGATATACTTTATCTTTAACACTTTTTAGCAACGGGAATGTTCAAATAACAGCAAACACTTTTGTGTTATGAAATTGGGAGGGCTCAGTTTTTAATTTTGTAGGTACTACTGCATATGTGCCGCAGGCAAACTCAGACATCACTCCACTATACCACAGAAGTATTTAGTTATGCGTGAGGCGAGGCCTAAACCAAGAAACACTGAACAATTACATCGACAGTGATTTCGCTTATACATATCAGACACAACGTCTGCAGTAAGTTGGTGCATTACAAATATACGTACCTTTACAACTGGAATTTCTCTTGAAGTCTTAGCATTTTTAATGTACGTGACTGTAATCGACTCAACATTATTCGGTTTGATCAATCTAAATGATTCAATTGGAACTGCAGGCATGAACCATATCTTGAGGACATATGTGTCCTGGTTGACCGAGAAAGGCTTGTTGCTATTCGGTCGTAAAAGACCAACGTCGGTAGGCTTTCTATCGTTGCCATCTCTAATGTTCCTGTCCGGAATAAATTGCGGATCATCCATCCCATCAACAAGCTCACACACCGTGCCAGATGAGGTGCTAGGTGGTTGGTATCCGGAACTTGTGCTAGGCGGCACGTATCCGGAGCTTGTGCTAGGCGGCATGTATCCAGAAGAACTTGTGCTAGGCGGCACGTATCCGGAACTGCTTGTGCTAGGTGGCACATAGCCTGAGCTTGTGTGTACGTGTCCTGAACTAGTACTTGGTATAACATATTCGGAACTTGTGCTAGGTGGAGTGTATCCAGAACTAGTACTTGGAGGTACGTATCCAGAACTTGTTGAAACAGCTGGAACCGATGATGAGGATGTTGTGGAACCAGTAACTGGATGGACACAAGCTTTTACCTCAATCCTGAAGGTCATCGGCCTATTCGGTTTATCGCGTGTTATTGTTACTACAATATCTTCTGCGTAGGGCTGTCCAGGGAAAAATACTGGTGAGTTTGCATCCTCATCCTGTAATGATGTAACGAAATATAATGTTAATTCTTTAAGCTATACAGACGCGTACAAGGTAGCAAGTTTTGTTGTGAGAAATAAAGTACACATAAATAGCGATACTCTCGATAGTCATGTGTCGTTAGGAAACAAACGAAATATCGTTGAGTTTGTCAGCACCATGTTTCAAAATCGATGTCAGTGTTTGTAAAGTTCAGTATCGTAATTACGAGGGCGTCATCGCAAGGCAAATTTTAAGAGACTGCTTAATATTTAACATAGATATGCTATACGGCTCGTTACTTACTAAGATGGATACTTGAGTTAAACTGATGAGTGTGTAAGTTTCTAAATGTGCACTATTCTAAGGTAAACTTTTAATCCGACGCAGTTGATACCCGAAAGTACTGAATATACGAACATCTTAGTGAATTTATAAAAACATGCGTGCTATATGAAACAAGGAGGTCGGTTTTTCATTTCCTACGGACAACAGAATGTATGCTTCACGCTAAATTCAGATATGGCTCTGTAGAACCAACGGCTTAGTATCTAGTAAGTCTTGAGGCTAGACAAGAAGCACGAAAAATTGAACAATGACTTCCACAGAGACTTTGCTTATATATATCAGACACAACGTCTGCAATAAGCTGGTGTATTACAAATATACGTACCTTTACAACTGGAATTTCTCTTGAAGTCTTAGCATTTTTAATGTACGTGACTGTAATCGACTCAACATTATTCGGTTTGATCAATCTAAATGATTCAATTGGAACTGCAGGCATGAACCATATCTTGAGGACATATGTGTCCTGGTTGACCGAGAAAGGCTTGTTGCTATTCGGTCGTAAAAGACCTACGTCAGTGGGCTTTCTATCGTTGCCATCTCTAATGTTCCTGTCCGGGATAAATTGCGGATCATCCATTCCATCTACAAGCTCACACACCGTGCCAGATGAGGTGCTAGGTGGTTGGTATCCGGAACTTGTGCTAGGCGGCACGTATTCGGAACTTGTGCTCGGTGGCATGTATTCAGAAGACCTCGTGCTAGGCGGTACGTATCCGGAACTTGTGCTTGGTGCTACGTATCCGGAACTTGTGCTTGGTGCTACGTATCCGGAACTTGTGCTTGGTGGCACATATCCGGAGCTACTTGTGCTAGGTGGAGTGTATCCAGAACTAGTACTGGTAGGTACGTATCCAGAACTTGTTGAAACACCTGGAACCGATGATGAGGATGTTGTGGAACCAGTAACTGGATGGACACAAGCTTTTACCTCAATCCTGAAGGTCATCGGCCTATTCGGTTTATCGCGGGTTATTGTTACAACGATATCTTCTGCGTAGGGCTGTCCAGGGAAAAATACTGGTGAGTTTGCATCCTCATCCTGTAATGATGTAACGAAATATAATGTTAATTCCATAAGTTATACAGACGCGTACAAGGTAGCAAGTTTTGTTGTGAGAAATAAAGTACACATAAATAGCGATACTCTCGATACTCATGTGTCGTTAGGAAACAAACGAAATATCGTTGAGTTTGTCAGCACCATGTTTAAAAATCGATGTCAGTGTTTGTAAATTTCAGTATCGTAATTACGAGGGCTTCATCGCAAGGCAAATTTTAAGAGACTGCTTAATCTTTAACATAGATATGCTATACGGCTCGTTACTTACTAAGATGGATACTTGAGTTAAACTGTTGAGTGTGTAAGTTTCTAAATGTGCACTATTCTAAGGTAAACTTTTCATCCGACGCAGTTGATACCCGAAAGTACTGAATATACGAACATCTTAGTGAATTTATAAACACATGCGTGCTATATGAAACAAGGAGGTCGGTTTTTCATTTCCTACGGACAACAGAATGTATGCTTCACGCTAAATTCAGATATGGCTCTGTTGAACCAACGGCTTAGTATCTAGTAAGTCTTGAGGCTAGACAAGAAGCACGAAAAATTGAACAATGACTTCCACAGTGACTATGCTTATATATATCAGACACAACGTCTGCAATAAGCTGGTGCATTACAAATATACGAACCTTTACAACTGGAATTTCTCTTGAAGTCTTAGCATTTTTAATGTACGTGACTGTAATCGACTCAACATTATTCGGTTTGATCAATCTAAATGATTCAATTGGAACTGCAGGCATGAACCATATCTTGAGGACATATGTGTCCTGGTTGACCGAGAAAGGCTTGTTGCTATTCGGTCGTAAAAGACCTACGTCAGTGGGCTTTCTATCGTTGCCATCTCTAATGTTCCTGTCCGGGATAAATTGCGGATCATCCATTCCATCTACAAGCTCACACACCGTGCCAGATGAGGTGCTAGGTGGTTGGTATCCGGAAGAACTTGTGCTAGGTGGCATGTACCCAGAAGAACTTGTGCTGGATGGCACGTATTCGGAACTTGTGCTAGGCGGCACGTTTCCGGAACTTGTGCTTGTTTGTACGTGTCCTGAACTAGTACTTGGTAAAACATATTCGGAACTTGTGCTTGGTGGAGTGTATCCAGAACTAGTACTGGGAGGCGCGTATCCGGAGCTACTTGTGCTAGGTGGAGTGTATCCAGAACTAGTACTGGAAGGTACGTATCCAGAACTTGTTGAAACACTTGGAACAGATGATGAGGATGTTGAACCAGTGACTGGATGGACACAAGCTTTCACCTCAATCCTGAAGGTCATCGGCCTATTCGGTTTATCTCGTGTTATTGTAACTACGATATCTTCTGCGTAGGGTTGTCCAGGGAAACGTACTGGTGAGTTCGGATCCTCATTCTGTAATGATGTAACAAAAGATAAGTTTAATTATGGAAGCTAATATACAAACATGTACAATGCAGGATGCTTTGTTGAAAAGATTAAAGTCCACACCCATATCGATACTCTCGATAGACATGCATCGCATAGTTTCAAGTAACACGTGAATATAAGTCGATAATGACCAGTAAGCCCAATAATTTTAAATCGCTACCATTGTTTCTTTAATTCAGTATCGTTATTATGACTTATTCATTGTTTGTCCAACTTGAAATAAGACTGATTAATCTTAGCCATGGTTAGTGTATGGTTGGTGAATTACTACGATGAGTAGTTGGATTAACTGATGAGTAAGTAAGCACAATACAAATTGTACCCTTTGCATAGGTAACCGTTGTCATCGAAAGCAGTTGATATCCGAAATTACAGAATACACTAAATTAATGTTTCCGTTTATATGTGATATACTCTATCTTTAACACCTTTTAGCAACGGGAATGTTCAAATAACGGCAAACACCTTTGTGTTATAAAATAGGATGGTCAGTTTTTAATTTCGTAGATACTACTGCATATGTGCGGCACGTTAAATCAGACATAACTCCGTTGTACCAGAGAAGTGTTTAGTTAGGCGTGTGGCCAAACCTAAATCCCGAAACACTGAACAATTACATCGACAGTGATTTTGCTTATTAATATCAGACATAACGTCTGCAGTAAGCTGGTGCATTACAAATATACGAACCTTTACAACTGGAATTTCTCTCGAAGTCTTAGCATTTTTAATGTACGTGACTGTAATCGACTCAACATTATTCGGTTTGATCAATCTAAATGATTCAATTGGAACTGCAGGCATGAACCATATCTTGAGGACATATGTGTCCTTGTTGACCGAGAAAGGCTTGTTGCTATTCGGTCGTAAAAGACCAACGTCGGTAGGCTTTTTATCGTTGCCATCTCTAATGTTGCTGTCCGGAATAAATTGCGGATCATCCATTCCATCTACAAGCTCACACACCGTGCCAGATGAGGTGCTAGGTGGTTGGTATCCGGAAGAACTTGTGCTAGGTGGCATGTACCCAGAAGAACTTGTGCTGGATGGCACGTATTCGGAACTTGTGCTAGGCGGCACGTTTCCGGAACTTGTGCTTGTTTGTACGTGTCCTGAACTAGTACTTGGTAAAACATATTCGGAACTTGTGCTTGGTGGAGAGTATCCAGAACTAGTACTGGGAGGCGCGTATCCGGAGCTACTTGTGCTAGGTGGAGTGTATCCAGAACTAGTACTGGAAGGTACGTATCCAGAACTTGTTGAAACACTTGGAACAGATGATGAGGATGTTGAACCAGTGACTGGATGGACACAAGCATTCACCTCAATCCTGAAGGTCATCGGCCTATTCGGTTTATCTCGTGTTATTGTAACTACGATATCTTCTGCGTAGGGTTGTCCAGGGAAACGTACTGGTGAGTTCGGATCCTCATTCTGTAATGATGTAACAAAAGATAAGTTTAATTATGGAAGCTAATATACAAACATGTACAATGCAGGATGCTTTGTTGAAAAGATTAAAGTCCACACCCATATCGATACTCTCGATAGACATGCATCGCATAGTTTCAAGTAACACGTGAATATAAGTCGATAATGACCAGTAAGCCCAATAATTTTCAATCGCTACCATTGTTTCTTTAATTCAGTATCGTTATTTTGACTTATTCATTGTTTGTCTAACTTGAAATAAGACTGATTAATCTTAGCCATGGTTAGTGTATGGTTGGTGAATTACTACGATGAGTAGTTGGATTAACTGATGAGTAAGTAAGCACAATACAAATTGTACCCTTTGCATAGGTAACCGTTGTCATCGAAAGCAGTTGATATCCGAAATTACAGAATACACTAAATTAATGTCTCCGTTTATATGTGATATACTCTATCTTTAACACCTTTTAGCAACGGGAATGTTCAAATAACGGCAAACACCTTTGTGTTATGAAATAGGATGGTCAGTTTTTAATTTCGTAGATACTACTGCATATGTGCGGCACGTTAAATCAGACATCACTCCGTTGTACCAGAGAAGTGTTTAGTTAGGCGTGTGGCCAAACCTAAATCCCGAAACACTGAACAATTACATCGACAGTGATTTTGCTTATTAATATCAGACATAACGTCTGCAGTAAGCTGGTGCATTACAAATATACGAACCTTTACAACTGGAATTTCTCTCGAAGTCTTAGCATTTTTAATGTACGTGACTGTAATCGAATCAACATTATTCGGTTTGATCAATCTAAATGATTCAATTGGAACTGCAGGCATGAACCATATCTTGAGGACATATGTGTCCTTGTTGACCGAGAAAGGCTTGTTGCTATTCGGTCGTAAAAGACCAACGTCAGTAGGCTTTTTATCGTTGCCATCTCTAATGTTGCTGTCCGGAATAAATTGCGGATCATCCATTCCATCTACAAGCTCACACACCGTGCCAGATGAGGTGCTAGGTGGTTGGTATCCGGAAGAACTTGTGCTAGGTGGCATGTACCCAGAAGAACT
The DNA here is from genome assembly GCA_947247005.1 of Spisula solida. Lineage (NCBI taxonomy): Eukaryota > Metazoa > Mollusca > Bivalvia > Venerida > Mactridae > Spisula > Spisula solida. The sequence continues at coordinate 15,761,515 of OX365958.1, forward strand.
TGTGCTGGATGGCACGTATTCGGAACTTGTGCTAGGCGGCACGTTTCCGGAACTTGTGCTTGTTTGTACGTGTCCTGAACTAGTACTTGGTAAAACATATTCGGAACTTGTGCTTGGTGGAGAGTATCCAGAACTAGTACTGGGAGGCGCGTATCCGGAGCTACTTGTGCTAGGTGGAGTGTATCCAGCACTAGTACTGGAAGGTACGTATCCAGAACTTGTTGAAACACTTGGAACAGATGATGAGGATGTTGAACCAGTGACTGGATGGACACAAGCTTTCACCTCAATCCTGAAGGTCATCGGCCTATTCGGTTTATCTCGTGTTATTGTAACTACGATATCTTCTGCGTAGGGTTGTCCAGGGAAACGTACTGGTGAGTTCGGATCCTCATTCTGTAATGATGTAACAAAAGATAAGTTTAATTATGGAAGCTAATATACAAACATGTACAATGCAGGATGCTTTGTTGAAAAGATTGAAGTCCACACCCATATCGATACTCTCGATAGACATGCATCGCATAGTTTCAAGTAACACGTGAATATAAGTCGATAATGACCAGTAAGCCCAATAATTTTAAATCGCTACCATTGTTTCTTTAATTCAGTATCGTTATTATGACTTATTCATTGTTTGTCCAACTTGAAATAAGACTGATTAATCTTAGCCATGGTTAGTGTATGGTTGGTGAATTACTACGACGAGTAGTTGGATTAACTGATGAGTAAGTAAGCACAATACAAATTGTACCCTTTGCATAGGTAACCGTTGTCATCGAAAGCAGTTGATATCCGAAATAACAGAATACACTAAATTAATGTTTCCGTTTATATGTGATATACTCTATCTTTAACACCTTTTAGCAACGGGAATGTTCAAATAACGGCGAACACCTTTGTGTTATGAAATAGGATGGTCAGTTTTTAATTTTGTAGATACTACTGCATATGTGCGGCACGTTAATTCAGACATCACTCCGTTGTACCAGAGAAGTGTTTAGTTAGGCGTGTGGCCAAACCTAAATCCCGAAACACTGAACAATTACATCGACAGTGATTTTGCTTATTAATATCAGACATAACGTCTGCAGTAAGCTGGTGCATTACAAATATACGAACCTTTACGACTGGAATTTCTCTCGAAGTCTCAGCATTTTTAATGTACGTGACTGTAATCGACTCAACATTATTCGGTTTGATCAATCTAAATGATTCAATTGGAACTGCAGGCATGAACCATATCTTGAGGACATATGTGTCCTTGTTGACCGAGAAAGGCTTGTTGCTATTCGGTCGTAAAAGACCAACGTCAGTAGGCTTTTTATCGTTGCCATCTCTAATGTTGCTGTCCGGAATAAATTGCGGATCATCCATTCCATCTACAAGCTCACACACCGTGCCAGATGAGGTGCTAGGTGGTTGGTATCCGGAAGAACTTGTGCTAGGTGGCATGTACCCAGAAGAACTTGTGCTGGATGGCACGTATTCGGAACTTGTGCTAGGCGGCACGTTTCCGGAACTTGTGCTTGTTTGTACTTGTCCTGAACTAGTACTTGGTAAAACATATTCGGAACTTGTGCTTGGTGGAGTGTATCCAGAACTAGTACTGGGAGGTACGTATCCGGAACTTGTTGAAACACTTGGAACAAATGATGAGGATGTTGAACCAGTGACTGGATGGACACAAGCTTTCACCTCAATCCTGAAGGTCATCGGCCTATTCGGTTTATCTCGTGTTATTGTAACTACGATATCTTCTGCGTAGGGTTGTCCAGGGAAACGTACTGGTGAGTTCGGATCCTCATTCTGTAATGATGTAACAAAAGATAAGTTTAATTATGGAAGCTAATATACAAACATGTACAATGCAGGATGCTTTGTTGAAAAGATTAAAGTCCACACCCATATCGATACTCTCGATAGACATGCATCGCATAGTTTCAAGTAACACGTGAATATAAGTCGATAATGACCAGTAAGCCCAATAATTTTAAATCGCTACCATTGTTTCTTTAATTCAGTATCGTTATTATGACTTATTCATTGTTTGTCCAACTTGAAATAAGACTGATTAATCTTAGCCATGGTTAGTGTATGGTTGGTGAATTACTACGATGAGTAGTTGGATTAACTGATGAGTAAGTAAGCACAATACAAATTGTACCCTTTGCATAGGTAACCGTTGTCATCGAAAGCAGTTGATATCCGAAATTACAGAATACACTAAATTAATGTCTCCGTTTATATGTGATATACTCTATCTTTAACACCTTTTAGCAACGGGAATGTTCAAATAACGGCAAACACCTTTGTGTTATGAAATAGGATGGTCAGTTTTTAATTTCGTAGATACTACTGCATATGTGCGGCACGTTAAATCAGACATCACTCCGTTGTACCAGAGAAGAGTTTAGTTAGGCGTGTGGCCAAACCTAAATCCCGAAACACTGAACAATTACATCGACAGTGATTTTGCTTATTAATATCAGACATAACGTCTGCAGTAAGCTGGTGCATTACAAATATACGAACCTTTACAACTGGAATTTCTCTCGAAGTCTCAGCATTTTTAATGTACGTGACTGTAATCGACTCAACATTATTCGGTTTGATCAATCTAAATGATTCAATTGGAACTGCAGGCATGAACCATATCTTGAGGACATATGTGTCCTTGTTGACCGAGAAAGGCTTGTTGCTATTCGGTCGTAAAAGACCAACGTCAGTAGGCTTTTTATCGTTGCCATCTCTAATGTTGCTGTCCGGAATAAATTGCGGATCATCCATTCCATCTACAAGCTCACACACCGTGCCAGATGAGGTGCTAGGTGGTTGGTATCCGGAAGAACTTGTGCTAGGTGGCATGTACCCAGAAGAACTTGTGCTGGATGGCACGTATTCGGAACTTGTGCTAGGCGGCACGTTTCCGGAACTTGTGCTTGTTTGTACTTGTCCTGAACTAGTACTTGGTAAAACATATTCGGAACTTGTGCTTGGTGGAGTGTATCCAGAACTAGTACTGGGAGGTACGTATCCGGAACTTGTTGAAACACTTGGAACAGATGATGAGGATGTTGAACCAGTGACTGGATGGACACAAGCTTTCACCTCAATCCTGAAGGTCATCGGCCTATTCGGTTTATCTCGTGTTATTGTAACTACGATATCTTCTGCGTAGGGTTGTCCAGGGAAACGTACTGGTGAGTTCGGATCCTCATTCTGTAATGATGTAACAAAAGATAAGTTTAATTATGGAAGCTAATATACAAACATGTACAATGCAGGATGCTTTGTTGAAAAGATTAAAGTCCACACCCATATCGATACTCTCGATAGACATGCATCGCATAGTTTCAAGTAACACGTGAATATAAGTCGATAATGACCAGTAAGCCCAATAATTTTAAATCGCTACCATTGTTTCTTTAATTCAGTATCGTTATTATGACTTATTCATTGTTTGTCCAACTTGAAATAAGACTGATTAATCTTAGCCATGGTTAGTGTATGGTTGGTGAATTACTACGATGAGTAGTTGGATTAACTGATGAGTAAGTAAGCACAATACAAATTGTACCCTTTGCATAGGTAACCGTTGTCATCGAAAGCAGTTGATATCCGAAATAACAGAATACACTAAATTAATGTTTCCGTTTATATGTGATATACTCTATCTTTAACACCTTTTAGCAACGGGAATGTTCAAATAACGGCAAACACCTTTGTGTTATGAAATAGGATGGTCAGTTTTTAATTTTGTAGATACTACTGCATATGTGCGGCACGTTAATTCAGACATCACTCCGTTGTACCAGAGAAGTGTTTAGTTAGGCGTGTGGCCAAACCTAAATCCCGAAACACTGAACAATTACATCGACAGTGATTTTGCTTATTAATATCAGACATAACGTCTGCAGTAAGCTAGTGCATTACAAATATACGAACCTTTACAACTGGAATTTCTCTCGAAGTCTTAGCATTTTTAATGTACGTGACTGTAATCGACTCAACATTATTCGGTTTGATCAATCTAAATGATTCAATTGGAACTGCAGGCATGAACCATATCTTGAGGACATATGTGTCCTTGTTGACCGAGAAAGGCTTGTTGCTATTCGGTCGTAAAAGACCAACGTCAGTAGGCTTTTTATCGTTGCCATCTCTAATGTTGCTGTCCGGAATAAATTGCGGATCATCCATTCCATCTACAAGCTCACACACCGTGCCAGATGAGGTGCTAGGTGGTTGGTATCCGGAAGAACTTGTGCTAGGTGGCATGTACCCAGAAGAACTTGTGCTGGATGGCACGTATTCGGAACTTGTGCTAGGCGGCACGTTTCCGGAACTTGTGCTTGTTTGTACTTGTCCTGAACTAGTACTTGGTAAAACATATTCGGAACTTGTGCTTGGTGGAGTGTATCCAGAACTAGTACTGGGAGGTACGTATCCGGAACTTGTTGAAACACTTGGAACAGATGATGAGGATGTTGAACCAGTGACTGGATGGACACAAGCTTTCACCTCAATCCTGAAGGTCATCGGCCTATTCGGTTTATCTCGTGTTATTGTAACTACGATATCTTCTGCGTAGGGTTGTCTTGGGAAACGTACTGGTGAGTTCGGATCCTCATTCTGTAATGATGTAACAAAAGATAAGTTTAATTATGGAAGCTAATATACAAACATGTACAATGCAGGATGCTTTGTTGAAAAGATTAAAGTCCACACCCATATCGATACTCTCGATAGACATGCATCGCATAGTTTTAAGTAACACGTGAATATAAGTCGATAATGACCAGTAAGCCCAATAATATTAAATCGCTACCATTGTTTCTTTAATTCAGTATCGTTATTATGACTTATTCATTGTTTGTCCAACTTGAAATAAGACTGATTAATCTTAGCCATGGTTAGTGTATGGTTGGTGAATTACTACGATGAGTAGTTGGATTAACTGATGAGTAAGTAAGCACAATACAAATTGTACCCTTTGCATAGGTAACCGTTGTCATCGAAAGCAGTTGATATCCGAAATAACAGAATACACTAAATTAATGTTTCCGTTTATATGTGATATACTCTATCTTTAACACCTTTTAGCAACGGGAATGTTCAAATAACGGCAAACACCTTTGTGTTATGAAATAGGATGGTCAGTTTTTAATTTTGTAGATACTACTGCATATGTGCGGCACGTTAATTCAGACATCACTCCGTTGTACCAGAGAAGTGTTTAGTTAGGCGTGTGGCCAAACCTAAATCCCGAAACACTGAACAATTACATCGACAGTGATTTTGCTTATTAATATCAGACATAACGTCTGCAGTAAGCTGGTGCATTACAAATATACGAACCTTTACAACTGGAATTTCTCTCGAAGTCTCAGCATTTTTAATGTACGTGACTGTAATCGACTCAACATTATTCGGTTTGATCAATCTAAATGATTCAATTGGAACTGCAGGCATGAACCATATCTTGAGGACATATGTGTCCTTGTTGACCGAGAAAGGCTTGTTGCTATTCGGTCGTAAAAGACCAACGTCAGTAGGCTTTTTATCGTTGCCATCTCTAATGTTGTTGTCCGGAATAAATTGCGGATCATCCATTCCATCTACAAGCTCACACACCGTGCCATATGAGGTGCTAGGTGGTTGGTATCCGGAAGAACTTGTGCTAGGTGGCATGTACCCAGAAGAACTTGTGCTGGATGGCACGTATTCGGAACTTGTGCTAGGCGGCACGTTTCCGGAACTTGTGCTTGTTTGTACTTGTCCTGAACTAGTACTTGGTAAAACATATTCGGAACTTGTGCTTGGTGGAGTGTATCCAGAACTAGTACTGGGAGGTACGTATCCGGAACTTGTTGAAACACTTGGAACAGATGATGAGGATGTTGAACCAGTGACTGGATGGACACAAGCTTTCACCTCAATCCTGAAGGTCATCGGCCTATTCGGTTTATCTCGTGTTATTGTAACTACGATATCTTCTGCGTAGGGTTGTCCAGGGAAACGTACTGGTGAGTTCGGATCCTCATTCTGTAATGATGTAACAAAAGATAAGTTTAATTATGGAAGCTAATATACAAACATGTACAATGCAGGATGCTTTGTTGAAAAGATTAAAGTCCACACCCATATCGATACTCTCGATAGACATGCATCGCATAGTTTCAAGTAACACGTGAATATAAGTCGATAATGACCAGTAAGCCCAATAATTTTATATCGCTACCATTGTTTCTTTAATTCAGTATCGTTATTATGACTTATTCATTGTTTGTCCAACTTGAAATAAGACTGATTAATCTTAGCCATGGTTAGTGTATGGTTGGTGAATTACTACGATGAGTAGTTGGATTAACTGATGAGTAAGTAAGCACAATACAAATTGTACCCTTTGCATAGGTAACCGTTGTCATCGAAAGCAGTTGATATCCGAAATAACAGAATACACTAAATTAATGTTTCCGTTTATATGTGATATACTCTATCTTTAACACCTTTTAGCAACGGGAATGTTCAAATAACGGCAAACACCTTTGTGTTATGAAATAGGATGGTCAGTTTTTAATTTTGTAGATACTACTGCATATGTGCGGCACGTTAATTCAGACATCACTCCGTTGTACCAGAGAAGTGTTTAGTTAGGCGTGTGGCCAAACCTAAATCCCGAAACACTGAACAATTACATCGACAGTGATTTTGCTTATTAATATCAGACATAACGTCTGCAGTAAGCTGGTGCATTAAAAATATACGAACCTTTACAACTGGAATTTCTCTCGAAGTCTCAGCATTTTTAATGTACGTGACTGTAATCGACTCAACATTATTCGGTTTGATCAATCTAAATGATTCAATTGGAACTGCAGGCATGAACCATATCTTGAGGACATATGTGTCCTTGTTGACCGAGAAAGGCTTGTTGCTATTCGGTCGTAAAAGACCAACGTCGGTAGGCTTTTTATCGTTGCCATCTCTAATGTTGCTGTCCGGAATAAATTGCGGATCATCCATTCCATCTACAAGCTCACACACCGTGCCAGATGAGGTGCTAGGTGGTTGGTATCCGGAAGAACTTGTGCTAGGTGGCATGTACCCAGAAGAACTTGTGCTGGATGGCACGTATTCGGAACTTGTGCTAGGCGGCACGTTTCCGGAACTTGTGCTTGTTTGTACTTGTCCTGAACTAGTACTTGGTAAAACATATTCGGAACTTGTGCTTGGTGGAGTGTATCCAGAACTAGTACTGGGAGGTACGTATCCGGAACTTGTTGAAACACTTGGAACAGATGATGAGGATGTTGAACCAGTGACTGGATGGACACAAGCTTTCACCTCAATCCTGAAGGTCATCGGCCTATTCGGTTTATCTCGTGTTATTGTAACTACGATATCTTCTGCGTAGGGTTGTCCAGGGAAACGTACTGGTGAGTTCGGATCCTCATTCTGTAATGATGTAACAAAAGATAAGTTTAATTATGGAAGCTAATATACAAACATGTACAATGCAGGATGCTTTGTTGAAAAGATTAAAGTCCACACCCATATCGATACTCTCGATAGACATGCATCGCATAGTTTCAAGTAACACGTGAATATAAGTCGATAATGACCAGTAAGCCCAATAATTTTAAATCGCTACCATTGTTTCTTTAATTCAGTATCGTTATTATGACTTATTCATTGTTTGTCCAACTTGAAATAAGACTGATTAATCTTAGCCATGGTTAGTGTATGGTTGGTGAATTACTACGATGAGTAGTTGGATTAACTGATGAGTAAGTAAGCACAATACAAATTGTACCCTTTGCATAGGTAACCGTTGTCATCGAAAGCAGTTGATATCCGAAATAACAGAATACACTAAATTAATGTTTCCGTTTATATGTGATATACTCTATCTTTAACACCTTTTAGCAACGGGAATGTTCAAATAACGGCAAACACCTTTGTGTTATGAAATAGGATGGTCAGTTTTTAATTTTGTAGATACTACTGCATATGTGCGGCACGTTAATTCAGACATCACTCCGTTGTACCAGAGAAGTGTTTAGTTAGGCGTGTGGCCAAACCTAAATCCCGAAACACTGAACAATTACATCGACAGTGATTTTGCTTATTAATATCAGACATAACGTCTGCAGTAAGCTGGTGCATTACAAATATACGAACCTTTACAACTGGAATTTCTCTCGAAGTCTCAGCATTTTTAATGTACGTGACTGTAATCGACTCAACATTATTCGGTTTGATCAATCTAAATGATTCAATTGGAACTGCAGGCATGAACCATATCTTGAGGACATATGTGTCCTTGTTGACCGAGAAAGGCTTGTTGCTATTCGGTCGTAAAAGACCAACGTCAGTAGGCTTTTTATCGTTGCCATCTCTAATGTTGCTGTCCGGAATAAATTGCGGATCATCCATTCCATCTACAAGCTCACACACCGTGCCAGATGAGGTGCTAGGTGGTTGGTATCCGGAAGAACTTGTGCTAGGTGGCATGTACCCAGAAGAACTTGTGCTGGATGGCACGTATTCGGAACTTGTGCTAGGCGGCACGTTTCCGGAACTTGTGCTTGTTTGTACTTGTCCTGAACTAGTACTTGGTAAAACATATTCGGAACTTGTGCTTGGTGGAGTGTATCCAGAACTAGTACTGGGAGGTACGTATCCGGAACTTGTTGAAACACTTGGAACAGATGATGAGGATGTTGAACCAGTGACTGGATGGACACAAGCTTTCACCTCAATCCTGAAGGTCATCGGCCTATTCGGTTTATCTCGTGTTATTGTAACTACGATATCTTCTGCGTAGGGTTGTCCAGGGAAACGTACTGGTGAGTTCGGATCCTCATTCTGTAATGATGTAACAAAAGATAAGTTTAATTATGGAAGCTAATATACAAACATGTACAATGCAGGATGCTTTGTTGAAAAGATTAAAGTCCACACCCATATCGATACTCTCGATAGACATGCATCGCATAGTTTCAAGTAACACGTGAATATAAGTCGATAATGACCAGTAAGCCCAATAATTTTAAATCGCTACCATTGTTTCTTTAATTCAGTATCGTTATTATGACTTATTCATTGTTTGTCCAACTTGAAATAAGACTGATTAATCTTAGCCATGGTTAGTGTATGGTTGGTGAATTACTACGATGAGTAGTTGGATTAACTGATGAGTAAGTAAGCACAATACAAATTGTACCCTTTGCATAGGTAACCGTTGTCATCGAAAGCAGTTGATATCCGAAATTACAGAATACACTAAATTAATGTCTCCGTTTATATGTGATATACTCTATCTTTAACACCTTTTAGCAACGGGAATGTTCAAATAACGGCAAACACCTTTGTGTTATGAAATAGGATGGTCAGTTTTTAATTTCGTAGATACTACTGCATATGTGCGGCACGTTAAATCAGACATCACTCCGTTGTACCAGAGAAGAGTTTAGTTAGGCGTGTGGCCAAACCTAAATCCCGAAACACTGAACAATTACATCGACAGTGATTTTGCTTATTAATATCAGACATAACGTCTGCAGTAAGCTAGTGCATTACAAATATACGAACCTTTACAACTGGAATTTCTCTCGAAGTCTTAGCATTTTTAATGTACGTGACTGTAATCGACTCAACATTATTCGGTTTGATCAATCTAAATGATTCAATTGGAACTGCAGGCATGAACCATATCTTGAGGACATATGTGTCCTTGTTGACCGAGAAAGGCTTGTTGCTATTCGGTCGTAAAAGACCAACGTCAGTAGGCTTTTTATCGTTGCCATCTCTAATGTTGCTGTCCGGAATAAATTGCGGATCATCCATTCCATCTACAAGCTCACACACCGTGCCAGATGAGGTGCTAGGTGGTTGGTATCCGGAAGAACTTGTGCTAGGTGGCATGTACCCAGAAGAACTTGTGCTGGATGGCACGTATTCGGAACTTGTGCTAGGCGGCACGTTTCCGGAACTTGTGCTTGTTTGTACTTGTCCTGAACTAGTACTTGGTAAAACATATTCGGAACTTGTGCTTGGTGGAGTGTATCCAGAACTAGTACTGGGAGGTACGTATCCGGAACTTGTTGAAACACTTGGAACAGATGATGAGGATGTTGAACCAGTGACTGGATGGACACAAGCTTTCACCTCAATCCTGAAGGTCATCGGCCTATTCGGTTTATCTCGTGTTATTGTAACTACGATATCTTCTGCGTAGGGTTGTCCAGGGAAACGTACTGGTGAGTTCGGATCCTCATTCTGTAATGATGTAACAAAAGATAAGTTTAATTATGGAAGCTAATATACAAACATGTACAATGCAGGATGCTTTGTTGAAAAGATTAAAGTCCACACCCATATCGATACTCTCGATAGACATGCATCGCATAGTTTCAAGTAACACGTGAATATAAGTCGATAATGACCAGTAAGCCCAATAATATTAAATCGCTACCATTGTTTCTTTAATTCAGTATCGTTATTATGACTTATTCATTGTTTGTCCAACTTGAAATAAGACTGATTAATCTTAGCCATGGTTAGTGTATGGTTGGTGAATTACTACGATGAGTAGTTGGATTAACTGATGAGTAAGTAAGCACAATACAAATTGTACCCTTTGCATAGGTAACCGTTGTCATCGAAAGCAGTTGATATCCGAAATAACAGAATACACTAAATTAATGTTTCCGTTTATATGTGATATACTCTATCTTTAACACCTTTTAGCAACGGGAATGTTCAAATAACGGCAAACACCTTTGTGTTATGAAATAGGATGGTCAGTTTTTAATTTTGTAGATACTACTGCATATGTGCGGCACGTTAATTCAGACATCACTCCGTTGTACCAGAGAAGTGTTTAGTTAGGCGTGTGGCCAAACCTAAATCCCGAAACACTGAACAATTACATCGACAGTGATTTTGCTTATTAATATCAGACATAACGTCTGCAGTAAGCTGGTGCATTACAAATATACGAACCTTTACAACTGGAATTTCTCTCGAAGTCTCAGCATTTTTAATGTACGTGACTGTAATCGACTCAACATTATTCGGTTTGATCAATCTAAATGATTCAATTGGAACTGCAGGCATGAACCATATCTTGAGGACATATGTGTCCTTGTTGACCGAGAAAGGCTTGTTGCTATTCGGTCGTAAAAGACCAACGTCAGTAGGCTTTTTATCGTTGCCATCTCTAATGTTGCTGTCCGGAATAAATTGCGGATCATCCATTCCATCTACAAGCTCACACACCGTGCCAGATGAGGTGCTAGGTGGTTGGTATCCGGAAGAACTTGTGCTAGGTGGCATGTACCCAGAAGAACTTGTGCTGGATGGCACGTATTCGGAACTTGTGCTAGGCGGCACGTTTCCGGAACTTGTGCTTGTTTGTACTTGTCCTGAACTAGTACTTGGTAAAATATATTCGGAACTTGTGCTTGGTGGAGTGTATCCAGAACTAGTACTGGGAGGTACGTATCCGGAACTTGTTGAAACACTTGGAACAGATGATGAGGATGTTGAACCAGTGACTGGATGGACACAAGCTTTCACCTCAATCCTGAAGGTCATCGGCCTATTCGGTTTATCTCGTGTTATTGTAACTACGATATCTTCTGCGTAGGGTTGTCCAGGGAAACGTACTGGTGAGTTCGGATCCTCATTCTGTAATGATGTAACAAAAGATAAGTTTAATTATGGAAGCTAATATACAAACATGTACAATGCAGGATGCTTTGTTGAAAAGATTAAAGTCCACACCCATATCGATACTCTCGATAGACATGCATCGCATAGTTTCAAGTAACACGTGAATATAAGTCGATAATGACCAGTAAGCCCAATAATTTTAAATCGCTACCATTGTTTCTTTAATTCAGTATCGTTATTATGACTTATTCATTGTTTGTCCAACTTGAAATAAGACTGATTAATCTTAGCCATGGTTAGTGTATGGTTGGTGAATTACTACGATGAGTAGTTGGATTAACTGATGAGTAAGTAAGCACAATACAAATTGTACCCTTTGCATAGGTAACCGTTGTCATCGAAAGCAGTTGATATCCGAAATAACAGAATACACTAAATTAACGTTTCCGTTTATATGTGATATACTCTATCTTTAACACCTTTTAGCAACGGGAATGTTCAAATAACGGCAAACACCTTTGTGTTATGAAATAGGATGGTCAGTTTTTAATTTTGTAGATACTACTGCATATGTGCGGCACGTTAATTCAGACATCACTCCGTTGTACCAGAGAAGTGTTTAGTTAGGCGTGTGGCCAAACCTAAATCCCGAAACACTGAACAATTACATCGACAGTGATTTTGCTTATTAATATCAGACATAACGTCTGCAGTAAGCTGGTGCATTACAAATATACGAACCTTTACAACTGGAATTTCTCTCGAAGTCTCAGCATTTTTAATGTACGTGACTGTAATCGACTCAACATTATTCGGTTTGATCAATCTAAATGATTCAATTGGAACTGCAGGCATGAACCATATCTTGAGGACATATGTGTCCTTGTTGACCGAGAAAGGCTTGTTGCTATTCGGTCGTAAAAGACCAACGTCAGTAGGCTTTTTATCGTTGCCATCTCTAATGTTGCTGTCCGGAATAAATTGCGGATCATCCATTCCATCTACAAGCTCACACACCGTGCCAGATGAGGTGCTAGGTGGTTGGTATCCGGAAGAACTTGTGCTAGGTGGCATGTACCCAGAAGAACTTGTGCTGGATGGCACGTATTCGGAACTTGTGCTAGGCGGCACGTTTCCGGAACTTGTGCTTGTTTGTACGTGTCCTGAACTAGTACTTGGTAAAACATATTCGGAACTTGTGCTTGGTGGAGTGTATCCAGAACTAGTACTGGGAGGCGCGTATCCGGAGCTACTTGTGCTAGGTGGAGTGTATCCAGAACTAGTACTGGAAGGTACGTATCCAGAACTTGTTGAAACACTTGGAACAGATGATGAGGATGTTGAACCAGTGACTGGATGGACACAAGCTTTCACCTCAATCCTGAAGGTCATCGGCCTATTCGGTTTATCTCGTGTTATTGTAACTACGATATCTTCTGCGTAGGGTTGTCCAGGGAAACGTACTGGTGAGTTCGGATCCTCATTCTGTAATGATGTAACAAAAGATAAGTTTAATTATGGAAGCTAATATACAAACATGTACAATGCAGGATGCTTTGTTGAAAAGAATAAAGTCCACACCCATATCGATACTCTCGATAGACATGCATCGCATAGTTTCAAGTAACACGTGAATATAAGTCGATAATGACCAGTAAGCCCAATAATTTTAAATCGCTACCATTGTTTCTTTAATTCAGTATCGTTATTTTGACTTATTCATTGTTTGTCCAACTTGAAATAAGACTGATTAATCTTAGCCATGGTTAGTGTATGGTTGGTGAATTACTACGATGAGTAGTTGGATTAACTGATGAGTAAGTAAGCACAATACAAATTGTACCCTTTGCATAGGTAACCGTTGTCATCGAAAGCAGTTGATATCCGAAATTACAGAATACACTAAATTAATGTCTCCGTTTATATGTGATATACTCTATCTTTAACACCTTTTAGCAACGGGAATGTTCAAATAACGGCAAACACCTTTGTGTTATGAAATAGGATGGTCAGTTTTTAATTTCGTAGATACTACTGCATATGTGCGGCACGTTAAATCAGACATCACTCCGTTGTACCAGAGAAGTGTTTAGTTAGACGTGTGGCCAAACCTAAATCCCGAAACACTGAACAATTACATCGACAGTGATTTTGCTTATTAATATCAGACATAACGTCTGCAGTAAGCTGGTGCATTACAAATATACGAACCTTTACAACTGGAATTTCTCTCGAAGTCTCAGCATTTTTAATGTACGTGACTGTAATCGACTCAACATTATTCGGTTTGATCAATCTAAATGATTCAATTGGAACTGCAGGCATGAACCATATCTTGAGGACATATGTGTCCTTGTTGACCGAGAAAGGCTTGTTGCTATTCGGTCGTAAAAGACCAACGTCATTAGGCTTTTTATCGTTGCCATCTCTAATGTTGCTGTCCGGAATAAATTGCGGATCATCCATTCCATCTACAAGCTCACACACCGTGCCAGATGAGGTGCTAGGTGGTTGGTATCCGGAAGAACTTGTGCTAGGTGGCATGTACCCAGAAGAACTTGTGCTGGATGGCACGTATTCGGAACTTGTGCTAGGCAGCACGTTTCCGGAACTTGTGCTTGTTTGTACGTGTCCTGAACTAGTACTTGGTAAAACATATTCGGAACTTGTGCTTGGTGGAGTGTATCCAGAACTAGTACTGGGAGGCGCGTATCCGGAGCTACTTGTGCTAGGTGGAGTGTATCCAGAACTAGTACTGGAAGGTACGTATCCAGAACTTGTTGAAACACTTGGAACAGATGATGAGGATGTTGAACCAGTGACTGGATGGACACAAGCTTTCACCTCAATCCTGAAGGTCATCGGCCTATTCGGTTTATCTCGTGTTATTGTAACTACGATATCTTCTGCGTAGGGTTGTCCAGGGAAACGTACTGGTGAGTTCGGATCCTCATTCTGTAATGATGTAACAAAAGATAAGTTTAATTATGGAAGCTAATATACAAACATGTACAATGCAGGATGCTTTGTTGAAAAGATTAAAGTCCACACCCATATCGATACTCTCGATAGACATGCATCGCATAGTTTCAAGTAACACGTGAATATAAGTCGATAATGACCAGTAAGCCCAATAATTTTAAATCGCTACCATTGTTTCTTTAATTCAGTATCGTTATTATGACTTATTCATTGTTTGTCCAACTTGAAATAAGACTGATTAATCTTAGCCATGGTTAGTGTATGGTTGGTGAATTACTACGATGAGTAGTTGGATTAACTGATGAGTAAGTAAGCACAATACAAATTGTACCCTTTGCATAGGTAACCGTTGTCATCGAAAGCAGTTGATATCCGAAATAACAGAATACACTAAATTAACGTTTCCGTTTATATGTGATATACTCTATCTTTAACACCTTTTAGCAACGGGAATGTTCAAATAACGGCAAACACCTTTGTGTTATGAAATAGGATGGTCAGTTTTTAATTTTGTAGATACTACTGCATAATTATGTGCGGCACGTTAATTCAGACATCACTCCGTTGTACCAGAGAAGTGTTTAGTTAGGCGTGTGGCCAAACCTAAATCCCGAAACACTGAACAATTACATCGACAGTGATTTTGCTTATTAATATCAGACATAACGTCTGCAGTAAGCTGGTGCATTACAAATATACGAACCTTTACAACTGGAATTTCTCTCGAAGTCTCAGCATTTTTAATGTACGTGACTGTAATCGACTCAACATTATTCGGTTTGATCAATCTAAATGATTCAATTGGAACTGCAGGCATGAACCATATCTTGAGGACATATGTGTCCTTGTTGACCGAGAAAGGCTTGTTGCTATTCGGTCGTAAAAGACCAACGTCAGTAGGCTTTTTATCGTTGCCATCTCTAATGTTGCTGTCCGGAATAAATTGCGGATCATCCATTCCATCTACAAGCTCACACACCGTGCCAGATGAGGTGCTAGGTGGTTGGTATCCGGAAGAACTTGTGCTAGGTGGCATGTACCCAGAAGAACTTGTGCTGGATGGCACGTATTCGGAACTTGTGCTAGGCGGCACGTTTCCGGAACTTGTGCTTGTTTGTACGTGTCCTGAACTAGTACTTGGTAAAACATATTCGGAACTTGTGCTTGGTGGAGTGTATCCAGAACTAGTACTGGGAGGCGCGTATCCGGAGCTACTTGTGCTAGGTGGAGTGTATCCAGAACTAGTACTGGAAGGTACGTATCCAGAACTTGTTGAAACACTTGGAACAGATGATGAGGATGTTGAACCAGTGACTGGATGGACACAAGCTTTCACCTCAATCCTGAAGGTCATCGGCCTATTCGGTTTATCTCGTGTTATTGTAACTACGATATCTTCTGCGTAGGGTTGTCCAGGGAAACGTACTGGTGAGTTCGGATCCTCATTCTGTAATGATGTAACAAAAGATAAGTTTAATTATGGAAGCTAATATACAAACATGTACAATGCAGGATGCTTTGTTGAAAAGAATAAAGTCCACACCCATATCGATACTCTCGATAGACATGCATCGCATAGTTTCAAGTAACACGTGAATATAAGTCGATAATGACCAGTAAGCCCAATAATTTTAAATCGCTACCATTGTTTCTTTAATTCAGTATCGTTATTTTGACTTATTCATTGTTTGTCCAACTTGAAATAAGACTGATTAATCTTAGCCATGGTTAGTGTATGGTTGGTGAATTACTACGATGAGTAGTTGGATTAACTGATGAGTAAGTAAGCACAATACAAATTGTACCCTTTGCATAGGTAACCGTTGTCATCGAAAGCAGTTGATATCCGAAATTACAGAATACACTAAATTAATGTCTCCGTTTATATGTGATATACTCTATCTTTAACACCTTTTAGCAACGGGAATGTTCAAATAACGGCAAACACCTTTGTGTTATGAAATAGGATGGTCAGTTTTTAATTTCGTAGATACTACTGCATATGTGCGGCACGTTAAATCAGACATCACTCCGTTGTACCAGAGAAGTGTTTAGTTAGACGTGTGGCCAAACCTAAATCCCGAAACACTGAACAATTACATCGACAGTGATTTTGCTTATTAATATCAGACATAACGTCTGCAGTAAGCTGGTGCATTACAAATATACGAACCTTTACAACTGGAATTTCTCTCGAAGTCTCAGCATTTTTAATGTACGTGACTGTAATCGACTCAACATTATTCGGTTTGATCAATCTAAATGATTCAATTGGAACTGCAGGCATGAACCATATCTTGAGGACATATGTGTCCGTTTTGACCGAGAAAGGCTTGTTGCTATTCGGTCGTAAAAGACCAACGTCATTAGGCTTTTTATCGTTGCCATCTCTAATGTTGCTGTCCGGAATAAATTGCGGATCATCCATTCCATCTACAAGCTCACACACCGTGCCAGATGAGGTGCTAGGTGGTTGGTATCCGGAAGAACTTGTGCTAGGTGGCATGTACCCAGAAGAACTTGTGCTGGATGGCACGTATTCGGAACTTGTGCTAGGCAGCACGTTTCCGGAACTTGTGCTTGTTTGTACGTGTCCTGAACTAGTACTTGGTAAAACATATTCGGAACTTGTGCTTGGTGGAGTGTATCCAGAACTAGTACTGGGAGGCGCGTATCCGGAGCTACTTGTGCTAGGTGGAGTGTATCCAGAACTAGTACTGGAAGGTACGTATCCAGAACTTGTTGAAACACTTGGAACAGATGATGAGGATGTTGAACCAGTGACTGGATGGACACAAGCTTTCACCTCAATCCTGAAGGTCATCGGCCTATTCGGTTTATCTCGTGTTATTGTAACTACGATATCTTCTGCGTAGGGTTGTCCAGGGAAACGTACTGGTGAGTTCGGATCCTCATTCTGTAATGATGTTACAAAAGATAAGTTTAATTATGGAAGCTAATATACAAACATGTACAATGCAGGATGCTTTGTTGAAAAGATTAAAGTCCACACCCATATCGATACTCTCGATAGACATGCATCGCATAGTTTCAAGTAACACGTGAATATAAGTCGATAATGACCAGTAAGCCCAATAATTTTAAATCGCTACCATTGTTTCTTTAATTCAGTATCGTTATTATGACTTATTCATTGTTTGTCCAACTTGAAATAAGACTGATTAATCTTAGCCATGGTTAGTGTATGGTTGGTGAATTACTACGATGAGTAGTTGGATTAACTGATGAGTAAGTAAGCACAATACAAATTGTACCCTTTGCATAGGTAACCGTTGTCATCGAAAGCAGTTGATATCCGAAATTACAGAATACACTAAATTAATGTTTCCGTTTATATGTGATATACTCTATCTTTAACACCTTTTAGCAACGGGAATGTTCAAATAACGGCAAACACCTTTGTGTTATGAAATAGGATGGTCAGTTTTTAATTTTGTAGATACTACTGCATATGTGCGGTACGTTAATTCAGACATCACTCCGTTGTACCAGAGAAGTGTTTAGTTAGGCGTGTGGCCAAACCTAAATCCCGAAACACTGAACAATTACATCGACAGTGATTTTGCTTATTAATATCAGACATAACGTCTGCAGTAAGCTGGTGCATTACAAATATACGAACCTTTACAACTGGAATTTCTCTCGAAGTCTTAGCATTTTTAATGTACGTGACTGTAATCGACTCAACATTATTCGGTTTGATCAATCTAAATGATTCAATTGGAACTGCAGGCATGAACCATATCTTGAGGACATATGTGTCCTTGTTGACCGAGAAAGGCTTGTTGCTATTCGGTCGTAAAAGACCAACGTCAGTAGGCTTTTTATCGTTGCCATCTCTAATGTTGCTGTCCGGAATAAATTGCGGATCATCCATTCCATCTACAAGCTCACACACCGTGCCAGATGAGGTGCTAGGTGGTTGGTATCCGGAAGAACTTGTGCTAGGTGGCATGTACCCAGAAGAACTTGTGCTGGATGGCACGTATTCGGAACTTATGCTAGGCGGCACGTTTCCGGAACTTGTGCTTGTTTGTACGTGTCCTGAACTAGTACTTGATAAAACATATTCGGAACTTGTGCTTGGTGGAGTGTATGCAGAACTAGTACTGGGAGGCACGTATCCGGAGCTACTTGTGCTAGGTGGAGTGTATCCAGAACTAGTACTGGAAGGTACGTATCCAGAACTTGTTGAAACACTTGGAACAGATGATGAGGATGTTGAACCAGTGACTGGATGGACACAAGCTTTCACCTCAATCCTGAAGGTCATCGGCCTATTCGGTTTATCTCGTGTTATTGTAACTACGATATCTTCTGCGTAGGGTTGTCCAGGGAAACGTACTGGTGAGTTCGGATCCTCATTCTGTAATGATGTAACAAAAGATAAGTTTAATTATGGAAGCTAATATACAAACATGTACAATGCAGGATGCTTTGTTGAAAAGATTAAAGTCCACACCCATATCGATACTCTCGATAGACATGCATCGCATAGTTTCAAGTAACACGTGAATATAAGTCGATAATGACCAGTAAGCCCAATAATTTTAAATCGCTACCATTGTTTCTTTAATTCAGTATCGTTATTATGACTTATTCATTGTTTGTCCAACTTGAAATAAGACTGATTAATCTTAGCCATGGTTAGTGTATGGTTGGTGAATTACTACGATGAGTAGTTGGATTAACTGATGAGTAAGTAAGCACAATACAAATTGTACCCTTTGCATAGGTAACCGTTGTCATCGAAAGCAGTTGATATCCGAAATTACAGAATACACTAAATTAATGTCTCCGTTTATATGTGATATACTCTATCTTTAACACCTTTTAGCAACGGGAATGTTCAAATAACGGCAAACACCTTTGTGTTATGAAATAGGATGGTCAGTTTTTAATTTCGTAGATACTACTGCATATGTGCGGCACGTTAAATCAGACATCACTCCGTTGTACCAGAGAAGTGTTTAGTTAGGCGTGTGGCCAAACCTAAATCCCGAAACACTGAACAATTACATCGACAGTGATTTTGCTTATTAATATCAGACATAACGTCTGCAGTAAGCTGATGCATTACAAATATACGAACCTTTACAACTGGAATTTCTCTCGAAGTCTTAGCATTTTTAATGTACGTGACTGTAATCGACTCAACATTATTCGGTTTGATCAATCTAAATGATTCAATTGGAACTGCAGGCATGAACCATATCTTGAGGACATATGTGTCCTTGTTGACCGAGAAAGGCTTGTTGCTATTCGGTCGTAAAAGACCAACGTCAGTAGGCTTTTTATCGTTGCCATCTCTAATGTTGCTGTCCGGAATAAATTGCGGATCATCCATTCCATCTACAAGCTCACACACCGTGCCAGATGAGGTGCTAGGTGGTTGGTATCCGGAAGAACTTGTGCTAGGTGGCATGTACCCAGAAGAACTTGTGCTGGATGGCACGTATTCGGAACTTGTGCTAGGCGGCACGTTTCCGGAACTTGTGCTTGTTTGTACGTGTCCTGAACTAGTACTTGGTAAAACATATTCGGAACTTGTGCTTGGTGGAGTGTATCCAGAACTAGTACTGGGAGGTACGTATCCGGAACTTGTTGAAACACTTGGAACAGATGATGAGGATGTTGAACCAGTGACTGGATGGACACAAGCTTTCACCTCAATCCTGAAGGTCATCGGCCTATTCGGTTTATCTCGTGTTATTGTAACTACGATATCTTCTGCGTAGGGTTGTCCAGGGAAACGTACTGGTGAGTTCGGATCCTCATTCTGTAATGATGTAACAAAAGATAAGTTTAATTATGGAAGCTAATATACAAACATGTACAATGCAGGATGCTTTGTTGAAAAGATTAAAGTCCACACCCATATCGATACTCTCGATAGACATGCATCGCATAGTTTCAAGTAACACGTGAATATAAGTCGATAATGACCAGTAAGCCCAATAATTTTAAATCGCTACCATTGTTTCTTTAATTCAGTATCGTTATTATGACTTATTCATTGTTTGTCCAACTTGAAATAAGACTGATTAATCTAAGCCATGGTTAGTGTATGGTTGGTGAATTACTACGATGAGTAGTTGGATTAACTGATGAGTAAGTAAGCACAATACAAATTGTACCCTTTGCATAGGTAACCGTTGTCATCGAAAGCAGTTGATATCCGAAATTACAGAATACACTAAATTAATGTCTCCATTTATATGTGATATACTCTATCTTTAACACCTTTTAGCAACGGGAATGTTCAAATAACGGCAAACACCTTTGTGTTATGAAATAGGATGGTCAGTTTTTAATTTCGTAGATACTACTGCATATGTGCGGCACGTTAAATCAGACATCACTCCGTTGTACCAGAGAAGTGTTTAGTTAGGCGTGTGGCCAAACCTAAATCCCGAAACACTGAACAATTACATCGACAGTGATTTTGCTTATTAATATCAGACATAACGTCTGCAGTAAGCTGGTGCATTACAAATATACGAACCTTTACAACTGGAATTTCTCTCGAAGACTTAGCATTTTTAATGTACGTGACTGTAATCGACTCAACATTATTCGGTTTGATCAATCTAAATGATTCAATTGGAACTGCAGGCATGAACCATATCTTGAGGACATATGTGTCCTTGTTGACCGAGAAAGGCTTGTTGCTATTCGGTCGTAAAAGACCAACGTCAGTAGGCTTTTTATCGTTGCCATCTCTAATGTTGCTGTCCGGAATAAATTGCGGATCATCCATTCCATCTACAAGCTCACACACCGTGCCAGATGAGGTGCTAGGTGGTTGGTATCCGGAAGAACTTGTGCTAGGTGGCATGTACCCAGAAGAACTTGTGCTGGATGGCACGTATTCGGAACTTGTGCTAGGCGGCACGTTTCCGGAACTTGTGCTTGTTTGTACGTGTCCTGAACTAGTACTTGGTAAAACATATTCGGAACTTGTGCTTGGTGGAGTGTATCCAGAACTAGTACTGGGAGGTACGTATCCGGAACTTGTTGAAACACTTGGAACAGATGATGAGGATGTTGAACCAGTGACTGGATGGACACAAGCTTTCACCTCAATCCTGAAGGTCATCGGCCTATTCGGTTTATCTCGTGTTATTGTAACTACGATATCTTCTGCGTAGGGTTGTCCAGGGAAACGTACTGGTGAGTTCGGATCCTCATTCTGTAATGATGTAACAAAAGATAAGTTTAATTATGGAAGCTAATATACAAACATGTACAATGCAGGATGCTTTGTTGAAAAGATTAAAGTCCACACCCATATCGATACTCTCGATAGACATGCATCGCATAGTTTCAAGTAACACGTGAATATAAGTCGATAATGACCAGTAAGCCCAATAATTTTAAATCGCTACCATTGTTTCTTTAATTCAGTATCGTTATTATGACTTATTCATTGTTTTTCCAACTTGAAATAAGACTGATTAATCTAAGCCATGGTTAGTGTATGGTTGGTGAATTACTTCGATGAGTAGTTGGATTAACTGATGAGTAAGTAAGCACAATACAAATTGTACCCTTTGCATAGGTAACCGTTGTCATCGAAAGCAGTTGATATCCGAAATTACAGAATACACTAAATTAATGTCTCCGTTTATATGTGATATACTCTATCTTTAACACCTTTTAGCAACGGGAATGTTCAAATAACGGCAAACACCTTTGTGTTATGAAATAGGATGGTCAGTTTTTAATTTCGTAGATACTACTGCATATGTGCGGCACGTTAAATCAGACATCACTCCGTTGTACCAGAGAAGTGTTTAGTTAGGCGTGTGGCCAAACCTAAATCCCGAAACACTGAACAATTACATCGACAGTGATTTTGCTTATTAATATCAGACATAACGTCTGCAGTAAGCTGGTGCATTACAAATATACGAACCTTTACAACTGGAATTTCTCTCGAAGTCTTAGCATTTTTAATGTACGTGACTGTAATCGACTCAACATTATTCGGTTTGATCAATCTAAATGATTCAATTGGAACTGCAGGCATGAACCATATCTTGAGGACATATGTGTCTTTGTTGACCGAGAAAGGCTTGTTGCTATTCGGTCGTAAAAGACCAACATCAGTGGGCTTTTTATCGTTGCCATCTCTAATGTTCCTGTCCGGGATAAATTGCGGATCATCCATTGCGTCTACAAGCTCACACACCGTACCAGATGATGTGCTTGGTACCACGTGTTCGGAACTTGTTGTCGGTGGCACATACCATGAGCTAGAGCTCGGATGTAGATAAGCTGAACTTGTACTAGGTGGCACCTGTTCAGAGCTAGTACTTGATGGTGCATACCCAGAACTAGTGCTTGGAGTAACGTATTGCGAACTGGAACTAGATGGCACGACTCCGGAACTGGTGCTTGATGGTACATTGCTGGAGCTAGTGCTTGGATACATGTATTCCGAACTGGAGCTAGATTGCATGTATCGAGAGCTGGTACTTGGTGTACTGCTGAAAAAGTCGGTTATCGATGACGTACTAGAGGATTCAGTTGGTGTTGTGATTGATTCCGTTGTACCAGATGTTGTTGCTGTAAATAAACGAGAACTTATACATTTTTGTGTTTAGAAATTACACTGCAAAAAGGATAATGTAAAATCGAAACTTCTGAGCATAGAACATAAAAATTACATGACGTACAAAGTATATGATAATGGATAGGAAACCAAATTTAACAAACAAAAGCTTAACAATAACCTTGCCGTAATATCTTGCCAAATGCATGTATAAGCTAATAGTCGGTATTTTGAAATAAAATACCAATGGCTGGAGTTTGTTATAGCAAAGGCTCAATATCCAATACATGCGTGACAGGATGACATTTTGATCTAGTGTTAGTGTTCGTTGCCATACTGAAAGCTATTTATCTATGGGGGACAAGGTATTCTGGTGATAATATCGCCCGGATTGTGAAATGATTATACAGTAAACTCCCTCAAACCGGACTCTCAGAAAACCAGACTTTGAACCCGGTCCTGACAAGGATTTGTTTTGAGGCAGTTTACTGTATATGTTATATATGTTGCATTATACTTATTAAAATATGGCTTGGTACCCCATAAGCAGAAAGGAGAACCAACGATGTATTTCTATGCAGGACTATCGTAATCGAGGTACAGCTAAGATGGATACATACGAGGGGTGATCAATATATTCGAAGACTTTCCTTCTTACTTTTTAAATATTGATTCTAGAACCATGAAATTACCAGGAAGCATAGATCTATCAATTATCTAGCGTTTTAATTAATTAATTATATTGTGACGTCACAATGTTCTTGATGACGTCACTTATTATAACCAAGGTGCAGCGCGCACCGTCGAGCGTGACGGAAATAAATAATCACAGAGCAACTGCATTTCATTAAGATTAACGCTTAACTTGGAAAATCCTTGCGATAGCTCGAAGATGACTTGATCACCATGTATGGGGATTCTTTCCACTCCCTATCAGTGATCTACACATGAGTTCGTTGTTTATATGATTGTAGGGACTCTGTTAAACTGACGCCATGGTATAATAAGAATAAACGGAAGAATTAGGGATACTCCTCCTTAATTTCTGAGAAATAAGAGGCATATTTCTGAACGATATGTTACTGGCGAACTCTACGATCATTATAGTTTACAAAACAATAAATCATTCATTCCATTTGAAAGGCGTTCTTTAGAGAAATTGCGCCCTAAACTTGTTAGGTCGTGATTTCTTCTTCATCGGGATGAAGCTACCGTGCAAAGCCAACCGCTTTTGTCGGAGTTTTAAATCCGGTAACGCCACAAGACAATTTCTATTCCGCCTTACATTCCAAAGTTGGCTATTTATGACTCGGTGCTGCTCAAACGGTGACGCTTGGAATGACGTCACGTGACGGCCTGCGTCACGCACCCATAACATGAATAAAACTATGTTATAGGCGCATTCGGTCGGAGATATCCTACACTGAATAATGGTAATTTGCTTTTGAGCCTTGCTGACAAAACAAAATTGCTAGATGAAAAGTCCACGAATATATTGATCACCCCTCGTATATGCAGGATATGTCCTTCTCTCACCTACAAGGTATCGAGGTGATGGTTTATGTTTACACACACAGCTTCAGAGAAACGACATTGATGTTCAACCTTTTTGGTAGTAATACCAACCTTTTTGGTAGTAATACCAACCTTTTGGGTAGTAATACCAACCTTTTGGGTAGTAATATTTGAACAATTATTTCAGATAAACGTGCATAATTATATATACTTGAAACATGAACATTTACAACATATGTGATCATACTAATGGGATAAAAAAATCGTAGTAAGAAAACAGCATAGTGAAACCAAAACGACAGCATTGGTAATACGTCCTTTAAAGATAGGCTCATAACATATATGTCTCTCGCTGTGGTAGTCGTATACCCTAAGTGGAACATACTCTTCCGAAAAATGCCATTATTCACCATTATAAAGTGTTTTGTATTTGAAGAATTAATATTGAATCATATGTAATCAGCTTACTTTCTAGTTCGAAACACGCCCAGATATTCACTGTAAGTGATACAGGTTTCTTTGGTTGCTTCCTATCGACGACTTCTATTTCAATCTTCGATACAAGAATTCTTGGGAATTGTATTACATCATCAACTGGAGATGGCTGGAAAAGTACATGAACAATTAATAGGACTTTGTTCACACTAGAGTGCGTCGGAGTCAAGTTAGTAACCGCAAACATACATATCTTCTAAACGTAAAATGAGGAAGGTTATTGTTTTATTTATATTTGAATGAGGTAAATGGCTGTTGACAAAGGAAAATCCTAAGAAAAATTATACGATGCTCGCTTCAAATTAAACCGAAACTGGTTTAGGGCGATTTTTCTTTTTCGAGTCTACTTAATAAAAAAGCATTGTTTAATCGGGATATATTACGTGTATAGAGTATGCATTCCACGATGTTTTATGCATATAAAGAAATGCAAGATAGCCGGAAAACGCATCTGGAGTTGTAGTTACGACCAGCCATCAGCTTTTAAGTTAGGGGTTACATCAATTAGTAACATGGGAAACTATTAACATATGTATGGCTATTTTAGATTTCTCATAGACACGTAGCCGTACGCCTTACACGGACAGTGTCGTTACTTTTCTAATTGTGTACTTTATGTATGTTTATTACCTATTTGTACTCGATTGTTTTAAATTTCATTCTGCATTAACGACATGAACAAAATGTATCATAAATATTAATTTTCAGACACTCACCTGATCAAAATTCAGTGGTTTTTGTTTATTGGAATTAGGTTGGTAATAGTATACTTTCACAGCGTCAATGTTTTCACGATCTGGGAATTTAACTCTGTCAACTGGGACTCCATATTCTGGGAATGTAACAGTCACGGTGAACTTATCTTCAGAAGATGTAGCTGGACCATCTGGGTTATTAGGTCGCAATGATCCAACATTCTTATTCACCTTCTTGTCATTAGTAGTTATGTCCTCATCCCTAAAAAAATAGATCAATTTGATGATGATGAATAGTTAGTAAGTATATCCAAAGCAATATACTACTGGAATTAATGCACACACCTTAATGCGCGCAGAAATACGCACACTATTGCATTAAGTAAGTGTACATAATTAAACAGCGTATACACCATAGGTTCATGCCGGACGACATTTTGTTTCATTTAGTTCAAGAGAGACACCGGTTATTTAAATAACCTAAGTTGTGTGTAAGTTTAGTTAATATCAAATAAAAAATAAAATCCCTTCCATTCAGTCAAGACTAAAAACAAGATTGTTCGCACAACTATGAAAATCGCATTACCTTATTATTTGTGGGCGCTCCATACCTTCTGTCATTGTACATGTTGTCACAGTTGACAAGTATGTGCTACTTGAGGAACCTATCATGGTACAAAAACAATAATCCACATTAATTAACAATAAGGTTTTTTATTTGTTAAGACGACAACACATTATGTTGATACTATTATTTTCATGATAGACGTTTAAGATCTCTTCACTTTAGCTATAGGGCTATATGTTTCTGCATATTTCTCGTAAAAGTATAATTATGATACAATTGTAGTACAATAAAATCACATAGTGTAACAAACGTTAATCTAAAATGATGCCGAATAAACTCCTTTAAATAATTATATTATGAAAGACGGATTTAACTTTTACATGCTTTCAAGAAGTATAACTCTGCTTAGACACTGATGTCTAGCAAATCAGCTAAAAGACTTTCTGAAATTATTCTATGTTTGACACAGAATTCGTACCTACACCATTAAAAAGCAAGTATTGTACACAATCAATAACCAAACAACAATTCTTTTCGTGGATCTTGCTTAATTAAAGTGCAGTTAATTCAACTTAAATAAGAAAATTGTAAATAAAAAGTTTAAGTGTTTTTTTTTATATGCGAACGTCCAACCGATTTTTTATATTTACCCTCGATCATTGAGTCGTAAGTAATATGTTACACTTGGTGGCAATTACAGCTTTAGACTCTCTCGGGTACCAATGCATACAACATGGTAAACGGAGCTTTGTGGTTTTGCTTTTTATTGTTTAGGAGTGACACAGACGTGGATTGAACCCTGAACCGCTCAATCTTAAATGCGCAATAAATCTTGATCACCAATTCCAAATTGTACTTTTATACTGTGCACAAAATACAGAAGTTTCAAACATCGATCCATGCGGTCGAAATGATGACGGTAGGGCTACGTATTTCACAATCTACATGTTAAAGGAGGCTGCGTCTGCACAACTTACTTGGGAATGGAGTAGTGCCAGATGTGGTGCCAGAGGTGAACTCTGTTGTCGGGTATGATGAGGTTGACGATGAAGATGATTGTGTTGGTGTTGTTGGTGTGGTGGTCCAAGTTATATACGGTGTAGTCGAAGCTGAAATCATAACATTTACATACTGTGAACACGAATAGATACTGACCATCAAATACTTTATACAAACCTTCAAAATGTTGTTTTTCTAAATGAAATTCTATAAGGTAATGTGCTATATTTCGCTTGTTCGTAAATGCCTAAATGCATCGTATATCGCTTTCTGAGTGCAAAATTGTTTGTAAACTTCAAAATATCAAACCCCGAAAGTAACTCACATAATACACACTTTATTTATTTCCAACATGTTATGACTTTTCTATCAAACAGACAACGGCATTACTATTAATAAAAGAAAGATACACACGAACAGCTGTAAAATCGTTTTTAATTTATTTGTTTAGATAATAGAACTATTTGGTATAGGGTTGCTACCAACAAACATGAATATCTTAAAACCCGCACGTGCGTAACGCTTAGCTACTACATTTCTATATGTTTGTCAATTACCCATTTTCCAGGTTGACGCCTAAAGATACCAATATTAACAGAGCAACAGAATGTGTATACTCGGCAGTTTAATGATGGAACTTTTAGGGATCAGACGTAAGTCAATTTGCGTTGTATGTTACATTTATATCTACATACATTTGTTTGACCTTGGATTGCAATCAGATAAGAGTTCCAGTTATACTTACAGCCTAATAGAACCCGACCAGATGTTTGTATTAGTGATATTCCTCTAATACTTACACCCAATAGGACCCGACCGGATGTTTGTATTTGTGATTTTCCTCCTATACTTACACCCAATAGAATACAGCCGGAAGTATTTTTGTGATTTTCAGAAGGTTTTTCAAAAAGAGCAAATAAATTGGGTCAAACAACGTTTAGCACAAAGACCCCAAACTACGTCGATATCTAGAGCACTTTATGAGAGGTCTTCAAATATTCATCACCTTAATGAAAGTTATCCAAAAACAACCGATTCAATGCCGATCTGACTAGCAATTAGCCACCTAAGTGTCATAATTTAACGTGAGCAAAGACAGAATGCATCAGTTACTTATTTTTGTCGTAATGTGTATAAAAGTATGTTATAATCTGTCATTTGCATAGCTGCTTATTGTTTATATTGTGTGTAACTTTCATTGCATCAGGTGCATTTTATCATCAGTTACATTCTAGTAACGTATACAGCATACAATTAGACCATTCTTAATTTTATCATTTGTCTATTCTTTCAAATACTGTTGTTGCACTGGTAGCATGTAGATTAAAATGTAGTAACTATCGTGTGTTGCATGGTCATTTTCACTGGGTTTTTTTCTTCATCTTTTTTCTATTAAGCTGAGTACTATTTGGATATCACATCAAGCATAATAAATTTAAAGAAACAACCCTACTTACAAGATGGTGTATATCTTGGCGTTGTGAATGTAGAGGAGAAAGTGAACGGCGGTGCTGTTGAAGAAGACGATGAAGATATATGTACATATTCAGACAAGCTGCTGGAAGAGCTGGAACTTGAAGAGGATGTTGACCATATCTCAGTAAACGTGCTTGCGCTTGAACCCGTTGTTGTCACTGAATATAAATAAAAAATATTTCAACATTCCAACAGTTATTTTTTAAAATATATATTTTGCAACTCTTACAATAATAGATCATGAGAATAATTGACGTGAGTGAAATGACTCCCTTTTTATAATTGGGTCATAATAAATTACAACCTTACGATCAAAATCAGAACGAATTTACACAGCTGTCGCCATCCATAACATGACTGTAATCGTTTTTAGTGTACTTTATAAGAGTGAATTTTGAGGATTTCCTTTAATTAAGATATAACTCATCACATATTGTGAGACAATACTGTACTAATATTTTATTCCGGTTAACAAATAGAACTAAAGTCGATGTAAAATAGGGCTTACTCTGCTCAAAACAGGCCACCACAGATATCCTGAGGGACATTTCTGGAGTTCCCTTGACCTTTCTGATGACAAAAATAACGTCCTGTGCCATAGGATTTTCTTTGAATACAACTTCGACTTTCGGCTTGACATTCTAGTAGGGTTTTTAAGAAAAACACACAAGCGTTGTTATTGTATCCATGAGAACAAATAGCTGCATATATAGTAAACATATATTTCGATACAAGAACATTTCAAGAGACAATGTTACTAAATAAAAGTTCCGAGGGTTGCCAGCAAAACTGTCGTAACTGCTTATTATTTAAGAAGGATGTGGATTGCTATGTTAAAGCAAAGGTAATACCTCAGAATAAGCAACATCCCTTGATGATCGTCCGGGTTTCACATAGTATACGTCATATGATAGTACATTTGTTGAGGTGACTAAAGAGGCAGATCCTATTTGTACTGCTGGCATCATCCATACTTTGATGGTAACTGTATTCTGTGTAACTCGTAAGGGTGAATCGCTGTTCGGGCGTAACTGTTTAGCGTCATTAACATTTACATCATCGTCGACCAATATACTTTTATTGGGTATATAGAACGGCTCTGTCATACCATCCAACATTGAACATGGTGTCGCAGTTGATACTGAAAATAAGCGTAAATTTAAAAAAAAAACATTTACAGTAGGACTATCGTTTTTTTGAGACTTTTTTGTCAAACAAAAAGGTGTGTGTTTTTGTGTCATAAGAGTCATATGATAAAAAGAATCTAATAGATATTGTCAAATGAGAAAACTTGTATTATACTCGTTCAGGTTAGTTAAAGGCTCTATTAAATTAAATAAATAATTCCAAAACTTGTTTAATATAGGTTTATATCATTTGACGACTCGTGATAGATCGGCTATATAGATCTACTTATTATTATACCTGGCAATGATACGGATATATTACTCTTTAGAATGTTCCGTGTATATTTGTTAATACATACTGTAGCCACTGTCTAATTGTAACCGAATGTTCTTTTGTACTGCTTCTATATAATAATATCCTACTTATAGAAAGAAACATTTGTCTTTGTGTAGTAGCAACATTTAGAAAATCAGCTTTTTGTGAATTGATACACTTTTAGTATATACTTTAGATATTATGCAGCTGGAATTACGCCCCAAACAATATTTTAATATAGCCAATCAAACATGATTTTTCCTTAAAGATATATCCGCGTCATGTCTGCATCCCATAACACTACTTGGTATTCTAAAATATTATATTAAGTGAGACAGGGAAGGCAGCACTCAACTTAACCAGCCGAGCACAGAAAACATTAAAAACACACAAAACACACAAAGCACTGAAAACACGGCATCCCGTCCCGAAAGTTCAACAAAAAGGCGCACAGGCGAAATATGTTTGTATTTTTACTATACAGTGGACAATACATACACAGAGGAAGGTTGACCAAAGGGCTTCCGCCTTGGTACGGACAGCGACAAATGTCACTGGGGGCTTAAACCTTTTACAGTGCACCAAACCTCACACTTACCCAATCGACAACCTTATAGCACATTACAATGTAAATAAAAGTTTCCCGCCATGTAATGCCCTCTCACAAAAAGGCCACAGTGACAGGTAATAAAAGAATGTAAAACATGAAACATTATATAAATAACGTCCATCGAGTAGCACAGAAAGTACTCAATAACCTCAGAAGTCAGAGCAACAAGATAGCAAAACATTTAAGGGTACGACAAGACAATGTGACAGACAGGCATCAATGTCAGCCGTCCAAAAAGGCTTGAGGTTAGGCATATCATAGAGTCTGTATATTGTCCGGTCATCGCACAATGAAATAGGAAGCATAATGGCAAGTTGTAAATGGACCCACTACTAAGCATGCAGTCCTTTGCAAAATTAAAGGGTCATACCCTCTAATCAGACAACGTTTTATAATCTTGATAAACACATCATGAAAGTGACTATGACCCAAAACCTTTCGAAATTTGTAAAGCACATCACCATTAAATTCAGGGTGAGACAGACCTTTTCGCAGAAGTGTCTTTAAATTGATACCATATTTAGAAATGAGATCTGAATTACGCCTATAAAATTTTGCAAAAGTTTTACGAAGTTTATAGAAGCGATAGCCTTGTTGCAGTAACACATCATCAGTCATTATGTACCTCTAACACTGCTCAATTTAAATTATTAGTCAAAACAATTCATAACATGACCTCCAAATTACACGGCTTGAAGAATGCAAGGTTTGGCTTGTTGTTTTCTTGCTCATTTTAGTGTTTGCCATTGTGGACTGCTTGTATTTTTGTTCTGTAATTTCCTCTTCTTGTGTATTCCTTTTTGTGCCTTCATGTTATGTTCTTTCTGTTGAGTGTTACCTTCCCTGTCAGAAAAGTCTATAATAGGCTACGTAAGTTTAAAGGTACTGCATCACAGATCGGGCTAAAATTTTTGTATGACGGAATTCTCCTACCTAACTGAGTATTTATACAATAGAAGCCACTGGTGGTTGCTTTATGAAAGATTTATGGCATATAAGCAATTTAAATCACTCTTGATATTTGGCACTCAGTATTGTTCTGTTTGAAAATATCGCAGAGTTTCCTTCCAAAATGTTTTGTGAATTATGTAATTCACACATGATTAAACTGTAACTTCAACAAACTAAAGCCGAAACATCTGTGAGGTATTCGGTTCGTTTCGCAATTCTTTTTCATCGAATTGAAACAAATTTCAGGCAATTTAAGTGACAGTAGTGCTAATTCTATAGGGTATTAATACCCTATAGAATTAATACCCTATAGAATTTTGGGTGTAAAAATGCTAAATTACTACAAAATGCCGATGTTTCCCAAGTTACTTTTTATGTCAATGTGGTTGTTTATGGCATATACAGGCATCTATACCAAAATTACATGAATATTTGACAATTTAATTTTATTTTTTCAATACACCGAAACTTGAGGCAATCATTTATTAATCAGCCTGACATGTACATATACAGGCATTAGTACAATAGCTTCGAGCATCGCCAATATAAGCATGGAATGTATGTCAGGTAACTAGTTCAAACCTAAATGAGCATGTTTTCAAATACAAGATAAAGCAACATTTGTCTTCGACACTTAAAATTTATTTCAATTTTAGCATGCTCCACCTACGATTATATAATTTATATGGAACTCCGTAAGCGTGTCCCGCGGTTTCTGTTGGGGTCGGTGCTACTTCCGGTAGTTTCGTATTTTGTTTAATTATTATAATATGGGTTTGTATCTGGATTTAAACGCCAATTCCGTTTACAATCGAGTTTTTCATTTTTAAATAATCGATAATATGCCATAATTTCTCAGTATTTAATTTTTTGACCGGGGCCAAAAGGAGCTAGGAGTTAACTATTTATTCGTATTTGCCGGTTGTCCTCTTACTATTTCGTCCCAGCGGTTCGCATCCTACCGGGTTCGTTCATGAGTCTATGTACAGCTGTGGAGTTATGGATGTAGTGTTCTGTCCCCTGAGATCATTTAATGTAGTTTTAAGTCCCCTACCGGTTTTTGACCGGAGGGGACTATTGGTTTGCCATCTGTCCGTCAGTTTTGGTTCTGACGGAAATTGTTGTTGATATGGCAACAGACATATTGACAATGGCTTTACACCGGTGGGGGACTTCTGTATTGCTTGCAATTCAGTACGTCATATCTCGATTTGTTCAATTACGTCATTTTACTTAATGAAACTGGGTCACTCGTTTTAAGGTTTTCAGATTTTTTGTTGCTGAAATCGGGCCTTTCAACGTTTTAATACTGTTACTTAACTTTTAGACTGTAGGCTGCTAAAACTATGTAGTTCAGCAGTTTTACTGTTGTTACTAGGTCATTCAGCGTGGGCTTTCTGCCTTTTGTTTGCTGAATCTTTTTTATTCAGTTTTTAACAATGAGACTAGGGGCGTTTAATTTTCTTGGTCGGTAGTGTGTTGGGCACTTCTTCGTTTTAAAATTTCTTACAGCTAAAGCGGGGCAATATAGTCCTTTTGCTATGGAAACTGGGTCATTCAGCTAGTTAGTAGGTCATCCCACTATACGGGCCTTTCAACGTTTTAATACTGTTATTTCACTTTTGAGACTAAAGGCTGCTATAACTATGTAGTTCAGCTGTTTTACTGTTGTTACTAGGTCATTCAGCGTAGGCATTCCGCCTTTTGGTTGCTGTATCTTTTCTACTGGGTCATTCAGCTAGTTATAATTTATTATACTTTTCGACAGCTTGGACTTGGGCGGATCTGTGCGCTTGTTTAGTTGGGCATTGTGCTTTGTGTGTTTTTAATGTTTTCTGTGCTCGGCTGGTTAAGTTGAGTGCTGCCTTCCCTGTCTGACTTAATATACTCTTTTTTATACGTCGGGGTTAATGCAACAGCCACGTCAGTCACATTTTCACAGTTGGGATAAAGTAGAGCAAATAAGATGAGGCGTGTCGTACCTTCTTAGCAGCAGGAAGATATTCAGAATATAAATTGTTATAAATATACAAAACGTAAACTCCTATCTATGAGGGAATGTACGTATCTTTCTCAATCGTGCTATAAATGCCCATCTTCTAAAGGCGATCGCCACACTACGGGGTTAATAGACACACAATAGTTTTATATTTTATGTTTGATTAAACACTTGCCTATATAGCAAGTAGAACAACATTATAAATACACAAGCATTGGTTATTTACCCAAATTAACAGAAAAAGTACTCGAAATAAAAACAGGTACACTGGGGCATATTTAAAAAAATTTGAATATCTGTAAAAATAGAATACATTCTAAGTAAACAGGAAATAATTCATATAAAATACATACATATACAAAATGTATCTATATAATTAAAATAAACTTGATAACAAGCTATATGAATGAATTATTTTATCTTCAGGAAGTTAATAAATTGTCATAGTTAAGACGTCATTGCGTCATGACGTTATACGAGGGATGTTCAAAAATAACGTAGACTTTTACTGTGGAGTTCGCATTTGTTGTAGTACGAAAATTATAACTACCCCATTACAAGTCGGAATCTTTCTGCGATCAATACACCAAATTAGGTATATCTGTAACAAGTCTGTCAAAAATTATGGCTTCTCAAAACCAGTCAGTACCACGCACCCGGGGCAACACAAATGACGTCGGTACGTTACAACGTCGGTGTCGATGAAATAACCTCAACGATCACTTCACCAAGTCGCGAATATAAAAATTGACACCCATTGCACTTCTCAAAAATGCCTTTATACTTATTGCGATCGTAATTTGCGATAATGTTCATGGTAGGGTACTGAATATTGTGTAGATTTCTTCTATTTCTTTCTAGACTGTGCATTACGTTTTTGTGTCTAAAACACGCAGCGTTAACGTCAACGCTGCGACTGTATGTGTTCTAATGCCACCTTCATCTCTTTCATACCATTTTAATATCATGTTAAGACCAAATTATGACTGCCAGAACTCGTCCTATGCATATTATTGATCATATTGGAGGTTTCAGTGGGATTTTCCCCTAATTCCTTTATTAGTTATCACTGCGCGAATTTTTGTGTTTATAAACAACGTCATGACGTAAGTTGTGGAATGTAGAACATGTGCTATTCACATGTTTCGTATTTCTATCCATAACGTTTAAATTATACCAAAACGTCTGTGCACAGTGTTTCGACATAGCATGATATATTGGCGGAGTTTTTAACAGAAAGTTTAACCTGAAATGATACTATAAGCAGTGAAAGTAATGACACAAAGTGGAAAAAATGGGTTGCCCTAGGTACACGTAACCATGGTTATGTAACTGGCGGGCATATCTATAATATCCATAAAAATGTTTTGAAAAATATGCAATCATGTGGCCAGATAATTCCGATTTCATAAAACATTTTCATATATAATCTGTCTACAACATTGATCGTTTTACAACAAAAGTCTACGTTATTTCTGAACGTCCCTCGTAAAACAAGGGACGCCATACAATATTTATTGCTTTAAATCTTGCAAGCATCCAAAACCACAGTAAGGCCAATCCAAGTGACTTGGAAGTCTGAAGATACTGAAGATTAAAATACTAAAATTAGCCGTCAACGTAAATCTTAAATTAGCAATATTGTTCAGTTGGCTATTGTTGATGTAATCGTTAAAATAAATAATGGCAGAATATTTATTTATTGTTGCCAATATATGTTGAAACGTAAATACTTTGTCCGTCTTGCCATCATAGCTAGGCTTCAGCAATTCAAGACTACATACAGCTTCATCCTGTATTTAATGATGAAACAAACTTAATTAGTAGACGGGTGAAAGTAGTATACTTGTCCAATTATAAACTTAAATAAGTCTCATAAAACAACGATAAAAAATCGTTTTAAATTAAATACATGATGGTACATGTACTTGTATAATGAATAACGATAAGTGTTTAATACCGATGCTTGTGAAGGCGAGCTTGTGTCAACAAACCGGCATATGGCTTTTATGATTTTAACAAAAATGTTCACCTTGAGGAAATGATGAATACAAAATGTATTTTACATTGAATTGTAATATTGTGACCACAACAAAACCAATTCCAACTTTTTCTCGGCTCTCCGCCATTGTTAAACCAATGTCGCTGATAAGCCACTGAGTAGTGTTTACATCTGACCCCTTTAACCCTCCTTTTGAAATTTTCAGGTAAAGTATGCATATACTTTGAGAAAGGTCTCTAAGGTGTAGTGCTTAGCATACTGCACCGGTTATCTAAGGAACCTGGGTTCGATTGTTGCAAAATAATTGCATGCAATTGTTTTAATTCCGTATATACTAGTACACAGAAAATGTACGGTAAATTGGTGCTTGAACTATCAATTAGGTTTATGCTTTACTTTAATTTTAGTACATATTGACTCAAAAAAGGAAGTATTTAAGCATTTGAATTATCTTCACTTCATAAATTCCCATCATATTGTGTAAACACAGTATACGGTGCTACCTTTCGAGAGCATTCATTCTTTGTTCAACACCCTCTTTCTAGCAACTTGATTTAATTCCTGAACTTTCCTAAACAGTTCACCCCTTTATAACATTAATGTCTGGGCAACAACCAATGTGTTTTTAGAAATGGGTTTAATCTAGCGAAATTACACTGTATCATACATTAATAAATTAAAAGTTGCGATATCTTCACGACATACTATACGTACATACTTTGAAGAATAACCAGGCAGCGAAATCTTCGATTATTGTTCCTCTATTTGATATTGACTGAATAAAGTTTCAATAAAATCGTCTGTCCCAACCTTATAAATTACTTGATAACTACCCTTGTTTGTTGGGCTTATCACGATGAAAATGAAAGTACATTTATGAGGAACTTGTTGCACAGAATTAGAGGGTTCTATTTCTTGCAATTGTTGTAAACCGAAACAATTGTGTTACTGTTGCAGAAGTAAAAACATTAGAAAATTTGGTTGCATCCATCGATTTCTGCAATAATGTTGCCAAAGTTAACAGGCTACTACATTTAATGTTAATCTTAACTGCATACACTGCTTTGCTTTGTGGCTAAAAAGCTTTCAACACAGCTTAATACACATTTAAGTACTAGTACAAAACAATGTACGTTCTGTCGTTCGCAATGGTATGTTAAGTTCTTGTACTAGAACTTATCTTCAATTCTTACTTTATATGCACTAATTATCAATAAACATGAAACAATAATATTAATATCCATTGAACGGGTGTAAATGGAAACCATAAATAGGTTATTAATTAATATTTAACTGTTTAAATATATACATAATCCCATACAATGATTCATACTAGTTATTACAAAATTAACATATGCATGTACATTTATTGAGCAATTTAAAGTTAAGAATAAGTAATGTTTTTGCTCTTTTTTTAGTATTAACTACTCTTAACAAAAATATCAATAATGGAAGCAACTTAATTTGTTTCAAACCCAAGCGAGCAATATTTAAAATTAATCAGGAATAGTTAGAATACTGTTCTCTATAAATACTGTTTCCTCTTTGTATAACTTATTCCTGTTTCAACAGTATATGATATCCATTTTAAACACTTTGATATCATATACAAGTACATATGTAATCACCATACAGCAATATAAACAACACCTGCAGTTTTTACATTTAACATACACTGATGAAACTGTATGTTCTTGTCAAATATGAATTAACATATTATATCAAGATACACAACCATTATCGGTAAATGCTTGTTTTCAGATTTGATAACTTCTAACCGATGTAAATGTTGCATTAAGAGACCATTGATATAAAACTGGTTTGGACTAAAGTTAGTTATGTAGGTACGCGGTAGTCTAAATAACAAAGAAATACATAAACAATATACCTGAACTAGTACTTGTTACAACATATCCGGAACTTGTGCTAGGCGGCATGTATCCAGAAGAACTTGTGCTAGGCGGCATGTATCCAGAAGAACTTGTGCTAGGCGGCATGTATCCAGAAGAACTTGTGCTAGGCGGCATGTATCCAGAAGAACTTGTGCTAGGCGGTACGTATCCAGAAGAACTTGTGCTAGGCGGCACGTATCCAGAATTGCTTGTACTAGGTGGCACATAGCCTGAGCTTGTGATTGAGTGTACGTGTTCTGAACTAGTACTTGGTACAACATATTCGGAACTTGTGCTAGGTGGCAAGTATCCAGAACTAGTTCTGGTAGGTACGTATCCAGAACTTGTTGAAACACTTGGAACAGATGATGAGGATGTTGTGGAACCAGTAACTGGATGGACACAAGCTTTCACCTCAATCCTGAAGGTCATCGGCCTATTCGGTTTATCTCGTGTTATTGTAACTACGATATCTTCTGCGTAGGGTTGTCCAGGGAAACGTACTGGTGAGTTCGGATCCTCATTCTGTAATGATGTAACAAAAGATAAGTTTAATTATGGAAGCTTATATACAAACATGTACAATGCAGGATGCTTTGTTGAAAAGATTAAAGTCCACACCCATATCGATACTCTCGATAGACATGCATCGCATAGTTTCAAGTAACACGTGAATATAAGTCGATAATGACCAGTAAGCCCAATAATTTTAAATCGCTACCATTGTTTCTTTAATTCAGTATCGTTATTATGACTTATTCATTGTTTGTCCAACTTGAAATAAGACTGATTAATCTTAGCCATGGTTAGTGTATGGTTGGTGAATTACTACGATGAGTAGTTGGATTAACTGATGAGTAAGTAAGCACAATACAAATTGCACCATTTGCATAGGTAACCGTTGTAATCGAAAGCAGTTGATATCCGAAAATACAGAATACACTAAATTAATGTCTCCGTTTATATGCGATATACTCTATCTTTAACACATTTTAGCAACGGGAATGTTCAAATAACGGCAAACACCTTTGTGTTATGAAATAGGATGGTCAGTTTATAATTTCGTAGATACTACTGCATATGTGCGGCACGTTAAATCAGACATCACTCCGTTGTACCAGAGAAGTGTTTAGTTAGGCGTGTGGCCAAACCTAAATCCCGAAACACTGAACAATTACATCGACAGTGATTTTGCTTATTAATATCAGACATAACGTCTGCAGTAAGCTGGTGCATTACAAATATACGAACCTTTACAACTGGAATTTCTCTCGAAGTCTTAGCATTTTTAATGTACGTGACTGTAATCGACTCAACATTATTCGGTTTGATCAATCTAAATGATTCAATTGGAACTGCAGGCATGAACCATATCTTGAGGACATATGTGTCCTTGTTGACCGAGAAAGGCTTGTTGCTATTCGGTCGTAAAAGACCAACGTCAGTAGGCTTTTTATCGTTGCCATCTCTAATGTTGCTGTCCGGAATAAATTGCGGATCATCCATTCCATCTACAAGCTCACACACCGTGCCAGATGAGGTGCTAGGTGGTTGGTATCCGGAAGAACTTGTGCTAGGTGGCATGTACCCAGAAGAACTTGTGCTGGATGGCACGTATTCGGAACTTGTGCTAGGCGGCACGTTTCCGGAACTTGTGCTTGTTTGTACTTGTCCTGAACTAGTACTTGGTAAAACATATTCGGAACTTGTGCTTGGTGGAGTGTATCCAGAACTAGTACTGGGAGGCGCGTATCCGGAGCTACTTGTGCTAGGTGGAGTGTATCCAGAACTAGTACTGGAAGGTACGTATCCAGAACTTGTTGAAACACTTG
The DNA here is from genome assembly GCA_947247005.1 of Spisula solida. Classification (NCBI taxonomy): domain Eukaryota; kingdom Metazoa; phylum Mollusca; class Bivalvia; order Venerida; family Mactridae; genus Spisula; species Spisula solida. Next base: position 15,801,237 of record OX365958.1, read on the forward strand.
GAACAGATGATGAGGATGTTGAACCAGTGACTGGATGGACACAAGCTTTCACCTCAATCCTGAAGGTCATCGGCCTATTCGGTTTATCTCGTGTTATTGTAACTACGATATCTTCTGCGTAGGGTTGTCCAGGGAAACGTACTGGTGAGTTCGGATCCTCATTCTGTAATGATGTAACAAAAGATAAGTTTAATTATGGAAGCTAATATACAAACATGTACAATGCAGGATGCTTTGTTGAAAAGATTAAAGTCCACACCCATATCGATACTCTCGATAGACATGCATCGCATAGTTTCAAGTAACACGTGAATATAAGTCGATAATGACCAGTAAGCCCAATAATTTTAAATCGCTACCATTGTTTCTTTAATTCAGTATCGTTATTATGACTTATTCATTGTTTGTCCAACTTGAAATAAGACTGATTAATCTTAGCCATGGTTAGTGTATGGTTGGTGAATTACTACGATGAGTAGTTGGATTAACTGATGAGTAAGTAAGCACAATACAAATTGTACCCTTTGCATAGGTAACCGTTGTCATCGAAAGCAGTTGATATCCGAAATTACAGAATACACTAAATTAATGTCTCCGTTTATATGTGATATACTCTATCTTTAACACCTTTTAGCAACGGGAATGTTCAAATAACGGCAAACACCTTTGTGTTATGAAATAGGATGGTCAGTTTTTAATTTCGTAGATACTACTGCATATGTGCGGCACGTTAAATCAGACATCACTCCGTTGTTCCAGAGAAGTGTTTAGTTAGGCGTGTGGCCAAACCTAAATCCCGAAACACTGAACAATTACATCGACAGTGATTTTGCTTATTAATATCAGACATAACGTCTGCAGTAAGCTGGTGCATTACAAATATACGAACCTTTACAACTGGAATTTCTCTCGAAGTCTTAGCATTTTTAATGTACGTGACTGTAATCGACTCAACATTATTCGGTTTGATCAATCTAAATGATTCAATTGGAACTGCAGGCATGAACCATATCTTGAGGACATATGTGTCCTTGTTGACCGAGAAAGGCTTGTTGCTATTCGGTCGTAAAAGACCAACGTCAGTAGGCTTTTTATCGTTGCCATCTCTAATGTTGCTGTCTGGAATAAATTGCGGATCATCCATTCCATCTACAAGCTCACACACCGTGCCAGATGAGGTGCTAGGTGGTTGGTATCCGGAAGAACTTGTGCTAGGTGGCATGTACCCAGAAGAACTTGTGCTGGATTGCACGATTCCGGAACTTGTGCTTGTTTGTACGTGTCCTGAACTAGTACTTGGTAAAACATATTCGGAGCTACTTGTGCTTGGTGGAGTGTATCCAGAACTAGTACTGGGAGGTACGTATCCGGAACTAGTTGAAACACTTGGAACAGATGATGAGGATGTTGAACCAGTGACTGGATGGACACAAGCTTTCACCTCAATCCTGAAGGTCATCGGCCTATTCGGTTTATCTCGTGTTATTGTTACTACGATATCTTCTGCGTAGGGTTGTCCAGGGAAACGTACTGGTGAGTTCGGATCCTCATTCTGTAATGATGTAACAAAAGATAAGTTTAATTATGGAAGCTAATATACAAACATGTACAATGCAGGATGCTTTGTTGAAAAGATTAAAGTCCACACCCATATCGATACTCTCGATAGACATGCATCGCATAGTTTCAAGTAACACGTGAATATAAGTCGATAATGACCAGTAAGCCCAATAATTTTAAATCGCTACCATTGTTTCTTTAATTCAGTATCGTTATTATGACTTATTCATTGTTTGTCCAACTTGAAATAAGACTGATTAATCTTAGCCATGGTTAGTGTATGGTTGGTGAATTACTACGATGAGTAGTGGATTTAACTGATGAGAGTAAGCACAATACAAATTGTACCCTTTTCATAGGTAACCGTTGTCATCGAAAGCAGTTGATATCCGAAATTACAGAATACACTAAATTAATGTCTCCGTTTATATGTGATATACTCTATCTTTAACACCTTTTAGCAACGGGAATGTTCAAATAACGGCAAACACCTTTGTGTTATGAAATAGGATGGTCAGTTTTTAATTTCGTAGATACTACTGCATATGTGCGGCACGTTAAATCAGACATCACTCCGTTGTTCCAGAGAAGTGTTTAGTTAGGCGTGTGGCCAAACCTAAATCCCGAAACACTGAACAATTACATCGACAGTGATTTTGCTTATTAATATCAGACATAACGTCTGCAGTAAGCTGGTGCATTACAAATATACGAACCTTTACAACTGGAATTTCTCTCGAAGTCTTAGCATTTTTAATGTACGTGACTGTAATCGACTCAACATTATTCGGTTTGATCAATCTAAATGATTCAATTGGAACTGCAGGCATGAACCATATCTTGAGGACATATGTGTCCTTGTTGACCGAGAAAGGCTTGTTGCTATTCGGTCGTAAAAGACCAACGTCAGTAGGCTTTTTATCGTTGCCATCTCTAATGTTGCTGTCCGGAATAAATTGCGGATCATCCATTCCATCTACAAGCTCACACACCGTGCCAGATGAGGTGCTAGGTGGTTGGTATCCGGAAGAACTTGTGCTAGGTGGCATGTACCCAGAAGAACTTGTGCTGGATGGCACGTATTCGGAACTTGTGCTAGGCGGCACGTTTCCGGAACTTGTGCTTGTTTGTACTTGTCCTGAACTAGTACTTGGTAAAACATATTCGGAACTTGTGCTTGGTGGAGTGTATCCAGAACTAGTACTGGGAGGCGCGTATCCGGAGCTACTTGTGCTAGGTGGAGTGTATCCAGAACTAGTACTGGAAGGTACGTATCCAGAACTTGTTGCAACACTTGGAACAGATGATGAGGATGTTGAACCAGTGACTGGATGGACACAAGCTTTCACCTCAATCCTGAAGGTCATCGGCCTATTCGGTTTATCTCGTGTTATTGTAACTACGATATCTTCTGCGTAGGGTTGTCCAGGGAAACGTACTGGTGAGTTCGGATCCTCATTCTGTAATGATGTAACAAAAGATAAGTTTAATTATGGAAGCTAATATACAAACATGTACAATGCAGGATGCTTTGTTGAAAAGATTAAAGTCCACACCCATATCGATACTCTCGATAGACATGCATCGCATAGTTTCAAGTAACACGTGAATATAAGTCGATAATGACCAGTAAGCCCAATAATTTTAAATCGCTACCATTGTTTCTTTAATTCAGTATCGTTATTATGACTTATTCATTGTTTGTCCAACTTGAAATAAGACTGATTAATCTTAGCCATGGTTAGTGTATGGTTGGTGAATTACTACGATGAGTAGTTGGATTAACTGATGAGTAAGTAAGCACAATACAAATTGTACCCTTTGCATAGGTAACCGTTGTCATCGAAAGCAGTTGATATCCGAAATTACAGAATACACTAAATTAATGTCTCCGTTTATATGTGATATACTCTATCTTTAACACCTTTTAGCAACGGGAATGTTCAAATAACGGCAAACACCTTTGTGTTATGAAATAGGATGGTCAGTTTTTAATTTCGTAGATACTACTGCATATGTGCGGCACGTTAATCAGACATCACTCCGTTGTACCAGAGAAGTGTTTAGTTAGGCGTGTGGCCAAACCTAAATCCCGAAACACTGAACAATTACATCGACAGTGATTTTGCTTATTAATATCAGACATAACGTCTGCAGTAAGCTGGTGCATTACAAATATACGAACCTTTACAACTGGAATTTCTCTCGAAGTCTTAGCATTTTTAATGTACGTGACTGTAATCGACTCAACATTATTCGGTTTGATCAATCTAAATGATTCAATTGGAACTGCAGGCATGAACCATATCTTGAGGACATATGTGTCCTTGTTGACCGAGAAAGGCTTGTTGCTATTCGGTCGTAAAAGACCAACGTCAGTAGGCTTTTTATCGTTGCCATCTCTAATGTTGCTGTCCGGAATAAATTGCGGATCATCCATTCCATCTACAAGCTCACACACCGTGCCAGATGAGGTGCTAGGTGGTTGGTATCCGGAAGAACTTGTGCTAGGTGGCATGTACCCAGAAGAACTTGTGCTGGATTGCACGATTCCGGAACTTGTGCTTGTTTGTACGTGTCCTGAACTAGTACTTGGTAAAACATATTCGGAGCTACTTGTGCTTGGTGGAGTGTATCCAGAACTAGTACTGGGAGGTACGTATCCGGAACTTGTTGAAACACTTGGAACAGATGATGAGGATGTTGAACCAGTGACTGGATGGACACAAGCTTTCACCTCAATCCTGAAGGTCATCGGCCTATTCGGTTTATCTCGTGTTATTGTTACTACGATATCTTCTGCGTAGGGTTGTCCAGGGAAACGTACTGGTGAGTTCGGATCCTCATTCTGTAATGATGTAACAAAAGATAAGTTTAATTATGGAAGCTAATATACAAACATGTACAATGCAGGATGCTTTGTTGAAAAGATTAAAGTCCACACCCATATCGATACTCTCGATAGACATGCATCGCATAGTTTCAAGTAACACGTGAATATAAGTCGATAATGACCAGTAAGCCCAATAATTTTAAATCGCTACCATTGTTTCTTTAATTCAGTATCGTTATTATGACTTATTCATTGTTTGTCCAACTTGAAATAAGACTGATTAATCTTAGCCATGGTTAGTGTATGGTTGGTGAATTACTACGATGAGTAGTGGATTTAACTGATGAGAGTAAGCACAATACAAATTGTACCCTTTTCATAGGTAACCGTTGTCATCGAAAGCAGTTGATATCCGAAATTACAGAATACACTAAATTAATGTCTCCGTTTATATGTGATATACTCTATCTTTAACACCTTTTAGCAACGGGAATGTTCAAATAACGGCAAACACCTTTGTGTTATGAAATAGGATGGTCAGTTTTTAATTTCGTAGATACTACTGCATATGTGCGGCACGTTAAATCAGACATCACTCCGTTGTACCAGAGAAGTGTTTAGTTAGGCGTGTGGCCAAACCTAAATCCCGAAACACTGAACAATTACATCGACAGTGATTTTGCTTATTAATATCAGACATAACGTCTGCAGTAAGCTGGTGCATTACAAATATACGAACCTTTACAACTGGAATTTCTCTCGAAGTCTTAGCATTTTTAATGTACGTGACTGTAATCGACTCAACATTATTCGGTTTGATCAATCTAAATGATTCAATTGGAACTGCAGGCATGAACCATATCTTGAGGACATATGTGTCCTTGTTGACCGAGAAAGGCTTGTTGCTATTCGGTCGTAAAAGACCAACGTCAGTAGGCTTTTTATCGTTGCCATCTCTAATGTTGCTGTCCGGAATAAATTGCGGATCATCCATTCCATCTACAAGCTCACACACCGTGCCAGATGAGGTGCTAGGTGGTTGGTATCCGGAAGAACTTGTGCTAGGTGGCATGTACCCAGAAGAACTTGTGCTGGATGGCACGATTCCGGAACTTGTGCTTGTTTGTACGTGTCCTGAACTAGTACTTGGTAAAACATATTCGGAACTTGTGCTTGGTGGAGTGTATCCAGAACTAGTACTGGGAGGCGCGTATCCGGAGCTACTTGTGCTAGGTGGAGTGTATCCAGAACTAGTACTGGAAGGTACGTATCCAGAACTTGTTGAAACACTTGGAACAGATGATGATGATGTTGAACCAGTGACTGGATGGACACAAGCTTTCACCTCAATCCTGAAGGTCATCGGCCTATTCGGTTTATCTCGTGTTATTGTAACTACGATATCTTCTGCGTAGGGTTGTCCAGGGAAACGTACTGGTGAGTTCGGATCCTCATTCTGTAATGATGTAACAAAAGATAAGTTTAATTATGGAAGCTAATATACAAACATGTACAATGCAGGATGCTTTGTTGAAAAGATTAAAGTCCACACCCATATCGATACTCTCGATAGACATGCATCGCATAGTTTCAAGTAACACGTGAATATAAGTCGATAATGACCAGTAAGCCCAATAATTTTAAATCGCTACCATTGTTTCTTTAATTCAGTATCGTTATTATGACTTATTCATTGTTTGTCCAACTTGAAATAAGACTGATTAATCTTAGCCATGGTTAGTGTATGGTTGGTGAATTACTACGATGAGTAGTTGGATTAACTGATGAGTAAGTAAGCACAATACAAATTGTACCCTTTGCATAGGTAACCGTTGTCATCGAAAGCAGTTGATATCCGAAATTACAGAATACACTAAATTAATGTCTCCGTTTATATGTGATATACTCTATCTTTAACACCTTTTAGCAACGGGAATGTTCAAATAACGGCAAACACCTTTGTGTTATGAAATAGGATGGTCAGTTTTTAATTTCGTAGATACTACTGCATATGTGCGGCACGTTAAATCAGACATCACTCCGTTGTACCAGAGAAGTGTTTAGTTAGGCGTGTGGCCAAACCTAAATCCCGAAACACTGAACAATTACATCGACAGTGATTTTGCTTATTAATATCAGACATAACGTCTGCAGTAAGCTGGTGCATTACAAATATACGAACCTTTACAACTGGAATTTCTCTCGAAGTCTTAGCATTTTTAATGTACGTGACTGTAATCGACTCAACATTATTCGGTTTGATCAATCTAAATGATTCAATTGGAACTGCAGGCATGAACCATATCTTGAGGACATATGTGTCCTTGTTGACCGAGAAAGGCTTGTTGCTATTCGGTCGTAAAAGACCAACGTCAGTAGGCTTTTTATCGTTGCCATCTCTAATGTTGCTGTCTGGAATAAATTGCGGATCATCCATTCCATCTACAAGCTCACACACCGTGCCAGATGAGGTGCTAGGTGGTTGGTATCCGGAAGAACTTGTGCTAGGTGGCATGTACCCAGAAGAACTTGTGCTGGATGGCACGATTCCGGAACTTGTGCTTGTTTGTACGTGTCCTGAACTAGTACTTGGTAAAACATATTCGGAACTTGTGCTTGGTGGAGTGTATCCAGAACTAGTACTGGGAGGTACGTATCCGGAACTTGTTGAAACACTTGGAACAGATGATGAGGATGTTGAACCAGTGACTGGATGGACACAAGCTTTCACCTCAATCCTGAAGGTCATCGGCCTATTCGGTTTATCTCGTGTTATTGTTACTACGATATCTTCTGCGTAGGGTTGTCCAGGGAAACGTACTGGTGAGTTCGGATCCTCATTCTGTAATGATGTAACAAAAGATAAGTTTAATTATGGAAGCTAATATACAAACATGTACAATGCAGGATGCTTTGTTGAAAAGATTAAAGTCCACACCCATATCGATACTCTCGATAGACATGCATCGCATAGTTTCAAGTAACACGTGAATATAAGTCGATAATGACCAGTAAGCCCAATAATTTTAAATCGCTACCATTGTTTCTTTAATTCAGTATCGTTATTATGACTTATTCATTGTTTGTCCAACTTGAAATAAGACTGATTAATCTTAGCCATGGTTAGTGTATGGTTGGTGAATTACTACGATGAGTAGTGGATTTATTTAACTGATGAGAGTAAGCACAATACAAATTGTACCCTTTTCATAGGTAACCGTTGTCATCGAAAGCAGTTGATATCCGAAATTACAGAATACACTAAATTAATGTCTCCGTTTATATGTGATATACTCTATCTTTAACACCTTTTAGCAACGGGAATGTTCAAATAACGGCAAACACCTTTGTGTTATGAAATAGGATGGTCAGTTTTTAATTTCGTAGATACTACTGCATATGTGCGGCACGTTAAATCAGACATCACTCCGTAGTACCAGAGAAGTGTTTAGTTTGGCCTGTGGCCAAACCTAAATCCCGAAACACTGAACAATTACATCGACAGTGATTTTGCTTATTAATATCAGACATAACGTCTGCAGTAAGCTGGTGCATTACAAATATACGAACCTTTACAACTGGAATTTCTCTCGAAGTCTTAGCATTTTTAATGTAGCTGACTGTAATCGACTCAACATTATTCGGTTGGATCAATCTAAATGATTCAATTGGAACTGCAGGCATGAACCATATCTTGAGGACATATGTGTCCTTGTTGACCGAGAAAGGCTTATTGCTATTCGGTCGTAAAAGACCAACGTCAGTAGGCTTTTTATCGTTGCCATCTCTAATGTTGCTGTCCGGAATAAATTGCGGATCATCCATTCCATCTACAAGCTCACACACCGTGCCAGATGAGGTGCTAGGTGGTTGGTATCCGGAAGAACTTGTGCTAGGTGGCATGTACCCAGAAGAACTTGTGCTGGATGGCACGTATTCGGAACTTGTGCTAGGCGGCACGTTTCCGGAACTTGTGCTTGTTTGTACGTGTCCTGAACTAGTACTTGGTAAAACATATTCGGAACTTGTGCTTGGTGGAGTGTATCCAGAACTAGTACTGGGAGGCGCGTATCCGGAGCTACTTGTGCTAGGTGGAGTGTATCCAGAACTAGTACTGGAAGGTACGTATCCAGAACTTGTTGAAACACTTGGAACAGATGATGAGGATGTTGAACCAGTGACTGGATGGACACAAGCTTTCACCTCAATCCTGAAGGTCATCGGCCTATTCGGTTTATCTCGTGTTATTGTAACTACGATATCTTCTGCGTAGGGTTGTCCAGGGAAACGTACTGGTGAGTTCGGATCCTCATTCTGTAATGATGTAACAAAAGATAAGTTTAATTATGGAAGCTAATATACAAACATGTACAATGCAGGATGCTTTGTTGAAAAGATTAAAGTCCACACCCATATCGATACTCTCGATAGACATGCATCGCATAGTTTCAAGTAACACGTGAATATAAGTCGATAATGACCAGTAAGCCCAATAATTTTAAATCGCTACCATTGTTTCTTTAATTCAGTATCGTTATTATGACTTATTCATTGTTTGTCCAACTTGAAATAAGACTGATTAATCTTAGCCATGGTTAGTGTATGGTTGGTGAATTACTACGATGAGTAGTTGGATTAACTGATGAGTAAGTAAGCACAATACAAATTGTACCCTTTGCATAGGTAACCGTTGTCATCGAAAGCAGTTGATATCCGAAATTACAGAATACACTAAATTAATGTCTCCGTTTATATGTGATATACTCTATCTTTAACACCTTTTAGCAACGGGAATGTTCAAATAACGGCAAACACCTTTGTGTTATGAAATAGGATGGTCAGTTTTTAATTTCGTAGATACTACTGCATATGTGCGGCACGTTAAATCAGACATCACTCCGTTGTACCAGAGAAGTGTTTAGTTAGGGGTGTGGCCAAACCTAAATCCCGAAACACTGAACAATTACATCGACAGTGATTTTGCTTATTAATATCAGACATAACGTCTGCAGTAAGCTGGTGCATTACAAATATACGAACCTTTACAACTGGAATTTCTCTCGAAGTCTTAGCATTTTTAATGTACGTGACTGTAATCGACTCAACATTATTCGGTTTGATCAATCTAAATGATTCAATTGGAACTGCAGGCATGAACCATATCTTGAGGACATATGTGTCCTTGTTGACCGAGAAAGGCTTGTTGCTATTCGGTCGTAAAAGACCAACGTCAGTAGGCTTTTTATCGTTGCCATCTCTAATGTTGCTGTCCGGAATAAATTGCGGATCATCCATTCCATCTACAAGCTCACACACCGTGCCAGATGAGGTGCTAGGTGGTTGGTATCCGGAAGAACTTGTGCTAGGTGGCATGTACCCAGAAGAACTTGTGCTGGATGGCACGTATTCGGAACTTGTGCTAGGCGGCACGTTTCCGGAACTTGTGCTTGTTTGTACTTGCCCTGAACTAGTACTTGGTAAAACATATTCGGAACTTGTGCTTGGTGGAGTGTATCCAGAACTAGTACTGGGAGGTACGTATCCGGAACTTGTTGAAACACTTGGAACAGATGATGAGGATGTTGAACCAGTGACTGGATGGACACAAGCTTTCACCTCAATCCTGAAGGTCATCGGCCTATTCGGTTTATCTCGTGTTATTGTTACTACGATATCTTCTGCGTAGGGTTGTCCAGGGAAACGTACTGGTGAGTTCGGATCCTCATTCTGTAATGATGTAACAAAAGATAAGTTTAATTATGGAAGCTAATATACAAACATGTACAATGCAGGATGCTTTGTTGAAAAGATTAAAGTCCACACCCATATCGATACTCTCGATAGACATGCATCGCATAGTTTCAAGTAACACGTGAATATAAGTCGATACTGACCAGTAAGCCCAATAATTTTAAATCGCTACCATTGTTTCTTTAATTCAGTATCGTTATTATGACTTATTCATTGTTTGTCCAACTTGAAATAAGACTGATTAATCTTAGCCATGGTTAGTGTATGGTTGGTGAATTACTACGATGAGTAGTGGATTTATTTAACTGATGAGAGTAAGCACAATACAAATTGTACCCTTTTCATAGGTAACCGTTGTCATCGAAAGCAGTTGATATCCGAAATTACAGAATACACTAAATTAATGTCTCCGTTTATATGTGATATACTCTATCTTTAACACCTTTTAGCAACGGGAATGTTCAAATAACGGCAAACACCTTTGTGTTATGAAATAGGATGGTCAGTTTTTAATTTCGTAGATACTACTGCATATGTGCGGCACGTTAAATCAGACATCACTCCGTTGTACCAGAGAAGTGTTTAGTTTGGCCTGTGGCCAAACCTAAATCCCGAAACACTGAACAATTACATCGACAGTGATTTTGCTTATTAATATCAGACATAACGTCTGCAGTAAGCTGGTGCATTACAAATATACGAACCTTTACAACTGGAATTTCTCTCGAAGTCTTAGCATTTTTAATGTAGCTGACTGTAATCGACTCAACATTATTCGGTTTGATCAATCTAAATGATTCAATTGGAACTGCAGGCATGAACCATATCTTGAGGACATATGTGTCCTTGTTGACCGAGAAAGGCTTATTGCTATTCGGTCGTAAAAGACCAACGTCAGTAGGCTTTTTATCGTTGCCATCTCTAATGTTGCTGTCCGGAATAAATTGCGGATCATCCATTCCATCTACAAGCTCACACACCGTGCCAGATGAGGTGCTAGGTGGTTGGTATCCGGAAGAACTTGTGCTAGGTGGCATGTACCCAGAAGAACTTGTGCTGGATGGCACGTATTCGGAACTTGTGCTAGGCGGCACGTTTCCGGAACTTGTGCTTGTTTGTACGTGTCCTGAACTAGTACTTGGTAAAACATATTCGGAACTTGTGCTTGGTGGAGTGTATCCAGAACTAGTACTGGGAGGCGCGTATCCGGAGCTACTTGTGCTAGGTGGAGTGTATCCAGAACTAGTACTGGAAGGTACGTATCCAGAACTTGTTGAAACACTTGGAACAGATGATGAGGATGTTGAACCAGTGACTGGATGGACACAAGCTTTCACCTCAATCCTGAAGGTCATCGGCCTATTCGGTTTATCTCGTGTTATTGTAACTACGATATCTTCTGCGTAGGGTTGTCCAGGGAAACGTACTGGTGAGTTCGGATCCTCATTCTGTAATGATGTAACAAAAGATAAGTTTAATTATGGAAGCTAATATACAAACATGTACAATGCAGGATGCTTTGTTGAAAAGATTAAAGTCCACACCCATATCGATACTCTCGATAGACATGCCTCGCATAGTTTCAAGTAACACGTGAATATAAGTCGATAATGACCAGTAAGCCCAATAATTTTAAATCGCTACCATTGTTTCTTTAATTCAGTATCGTTATTATGACTTATTCATTGTTTGTCCAACTTGAAATAAGACTGATTAATCTTAGCCATGGTTAGTGTATGGTTGGTGAATTACTACGATGAGTAGTTGGATTAACTGATGAGTAAGTAAGCACAATACAAATTGTACCCTTTGCATAGGTAACCGTTGTCATCGAAAGCAGTTGATATCCGAAATTACAGAATACACTAAATTAATGTCTCCGTTTATATGTGATATACTCTATCTTTAACACCTTTTAGCAACGGGAATGTTCAAATAACGGCAAACACCTTTGTGTTATGAAATAGGATGGTCAGTTTTTAATTTCGTAGATACTACTGCATATGTGCGGCACGTTAAATCAGACATCACTCCGTTGTACCAGAGAAGTGTTTAGTTAGGGGTGTGGCCAAACCTAAATCCCGAAACACTGAACAATTACATCGACAGTGATTTTGCTTATTAATATCAGACATAACGTCTGCAGTAAGCTGGTGCATTACAAATATACGAACCTTTACAACTGGAATTTCTCTCGAAGTCTTAGCATTTTTAATGTACGTGACTGTAATCGACTCAACATTATTCGGTTTGATCAATCTAAATGATTCAATTGGAACTGCAGGCATGAACCATATCTTGAGGACATATGTGTCCTTGTTGACCGAGAAAGGCTTGTTGCTATTCGGTCGTAAAAGACCAACGTCAGTAGGCTTTTTATCGTTGCCATCTCTAATGTTGCTGTCCGGAATAAATTGCGGATCATCCATTCCATCTACAAGCTCACACACCGTGCCAGATGAGGTGCTAGGTGGTTGGTATCCGGAAGAACTTGTGCTAGGTGGCATGTACCCAGAAGAACTTGTGCTGGATGGCACGTATTCGGAACTTGTGCTAGGCGGCACGTTTCCGGAACTTGTGCTTGTTTGTACTTGCCCTGAACTAGTACTTGGTAAAACATATTCGGAACTTGTGCTTGGTGGAGTGTATCCAGAACTAGTACTGGGAGGTACGTATCCGGAACTTGTTGAAACACTTGGAACAGATGATGAGGATGTTGAACCAGTGAGTGGATGGACACAAGCTTTCACCTCAATCCTGAAGGTCATCGGCCTATTCGGTTTATCTCGTGTTATTGTAACTACGATATCTTCTGCGTAGGGTTGTCCAGGGAAACGTACTGGTGAGTTCGGATCCTCATTCTGTAATGATGTAACAAAAGATAAGTTTAATTATTGAAGCTAATATACAAACATGTACAATGCAGGATGCTTTGTTGAAAAGATTAAAGTCCACACCCATATCGATACTCTCGATAGACATGCATCGCATAGTTTCAAGTAACACGTGAATATAAGTCGATAATGACCAGTAAGCCCAATATTTTAAATCGCTACCATTGTTTCTTTAATTCAGTATCGTTATTATGACTTATTCATTGTTTGTTCAACTTGAAATAAGACTGATTAATCTTAGCCATGGTTAGTGTATGGTTGGTGAATTACTACGTTGAGTAGTTGGATTAACTGATGAGTAAGTAAGCACAATACAAATTGTACCCTTTACATAGGTAACCGTTGTCATCGAAAGCAGTTGATATCCGAAATTACAGAATACACTAAATTAATGTCTCCGTTTATATGTGATATACTCTATCTTTAACACCTTTTAGCAACGGGAATGTTCAAATAACGGCAAACACCATTGTGTTATGAAAAAGGATGGTCAGTTTGTAATTTCGTAGATACTACTGCATATGTGCGGCACGTTAAATCAGACATCACTCCGTTGTACCAGAGAAGTGTTTAGTTAGGCGTGTGGCCAAACCTAAATCCCGAAACACTGAACAATTACATCGACAGTGATTTTGCTTATTAATATCAGACATAACGTCTGCAGTAAGCTGGTGCATTACAAATATACGAACCTTTACAACTGGAATTTCTCTCGAAGTCTTAGCATTTTTAATGTACGTGACTGTAATCGACTCAACATTATTCGGTTTGATCAATCTAAATGATTCAATTGGAACTGCAGGCATGAACCATATCTTGAGGACATATGTGTCCTTGTTGACCGAGAAAGGCTTGTTGCTATTCGGTCGTAAAAGACCAACGTCAGTAGGCTTTTTATCGTTGCCATCTCTAATGTTGCTGTCCGGAATAAATTGCGGATCATCCATTCCATCTACAAGCTCACACACCGTGCCAGATGAGGTGCTAGGTGGTTGGTATCCGGAAGAACTTGTGCTAGGTGGCATGTACCCAGAAGAACTTGTGCTGGATGGCACGTATTCGGAACTTGTGCTAGGCGGCACGTTTCCGGAACTTGTGCTTGTTTGTACTTGTCCTGAACTAGTACTTGGTAAAACATATTCTGAACTTGTGCTTGGTGGAGTGTATCCAGAACTAGTACTGGGAGGTACGTATCCGGAACTTGTTGAAACACTTGGAACAGATGATGAGGATGTTGAACCAGTGACTGGATGGACACAAGCTTTCACCTCAATCCTGAAGGTCATCGGCCTATTCGGTTTATCTCGTGTTATCGTAACTACGATATCTTCGGCGTAGGGTTGTCCAGGGAAACGTACTGGTGAGTTCGGATCCTCATTCTGTAATGATGTAACAAAAGATAAGTTTAATTATGGAAGCTAATATACAAACATGTACAATGCAGGATGCTTTGTTGAAAAGATTAAAGTCCACACCCATATCGATACTCTCGATAGACATGCATCGCATAGTTTCAAGTAACACGTGAATATAAGTCGATAATGACCAGTAAGCCCAATAATCTTAAATCGCTACCATTGTTTCTTTATTTCAGTATCGTTATTATGACTTATTCATTGTTTGTCCAACTTGAAATAAGACTGATTAATCTTAGCCATGGTTAGTGTATGGTTGGTGAATTACTACGATGAGTAGTTGGCTTAACTGATGAGTAAGTAAGCACAATACAAATTGTACCCTTTACATAGGTAACCGTTGTCATCGAAAGCAGTTGATATCCGAAATTACAGAATACACTAAATTAATGTCTCCGTTTATATGTGATATACTCTATCTTTAACACCTTTTAGCAACGGGAATGTTCAAATAACGGCAAACACCTTTGTGTTATGAAATAGGATGGTCAGTTTTTAATTTCGTAGATACTACTGCATATGTGCGGCACGTTAAATCAGACATCACTCCGTTGTACCAGAGAAGTGTTTAGTTTGGCCTGTGGCCAAACCTAAATCCCGAAACACTGAACAATTACATCGACAGTGATTTTGCTTATTAATATCAGACATAACGTCTGCAGTAAGCTGGTGCATTACAAATATACGAACCTTTACAACTGGAATTTCTCTCGAAGTCTTAGCATTTTTAATGTAGCTGACTGTAATCGACTCAACATTATTCGGTTTGATCAATCTAAATGATTCAATTGGAACTGCAGGCATGAACCATATCTTGAGGACATATGTGTCCTTGTTGACCGAGAAAGGCTTATTGCTATTCGGTCGTAAAAGACCAACGTCAGTAGGCTTTTTATCGTTGCCATCTCTAATGTTGCTGTCCGGAATAAATTGCGGATCATCCATTCCATCTACAAGCTCACACACCGTGCCAGATGAGGTGCTAGGTGGTTGGTATCCGGAAGAACTTGTGCTAGGTGGCATGTACCCAGAAGAACTTGTGCTGGATGGCACGTATTCGGAACTTGTGCTAGGCGGCACGTTTCCGGAACTTGTGCTTGTTTGTACGTGTCCTGAACTAGTACTTGGTAAAACATATTCGGAACTTGTGCTTGGTGGAGTGTATCCAGAACTAGTACTGGGAGGCGCGTATCCGGAGCTACTTGTGCTAGGTGGAGTGTATCCAGAACTAGTACTGGAAGGTACGTATCCAGAACTTGTTGAAACACTTGGAACAGATGATGAGGATGTTGAACCAGTGACTGGATGGACACAAGCTTTCACCTCAATCCTGAAGGTCATCGGCCTATTCGGTTTATCTCGTGTTATTGTAACTACGATATCTTCTGCGTAGGGTTGTCCAGGGAAACGTACTGGTGAGTTCGGATCCTCATTCTGTAATGATGTAACAAAAGATAAGTTTAATTATGGAAGCTAATATACAAACATGTACAATGCAGGATGCTTTGTTGAAAAGATTAAAGTCCACACCCATATCGATACTCTCGATAGACATGCATCGCATAGTTTCAAGTAACACGTGAATATAAATCGATAATGACCAGTAAGCCCAATAATTTTAAATCGCTACCATTGTTTCTTTAATTCAGTATCGTTATTATGACTTATTCATTGTTTGTCCAACTTGAAATAAGACTGATTAATCTTAGCCATGGTTATTGTATGGTTGGTGAATTACTACGATGAGTAGTTGGATTAACTGATGAGTAAGTAAGCACAATACAAATTGTACCCTTTGCATAGGTAACCGTTGTCATCGAAAGCAGTTGATATCCGAAATTACAGAATACACTAAATTAATGTCTCCGTTTATATGTGATATACTCTATCTTTAACACCTTTTAGCAACGGGAATGTTCAAATAACGGCAAACACCTTTGTGTTATGAAATAGGATGGTCAGTTTTTAATTTCGTAGATACTACTGCATATGTGCGGCACGTTAAATCAGACATCACTCCGTTGTACCAGAGAAGTGTTTAGTTAGGGGTGTGGCCAAACCTAAATCCCGAAACACTGAACAATTACATCGACAGTGATTTTGCTTATTAATATCAGACATAACGTCTGCAGTAAGCTGGTGCATTACAAATATACGAACCTTTACAACTGGAATTTCTCTCGAAGTCTTAGCATTTTTAATGTACGTGACTGTAATCGACTCAACATTATTCGGTTTGATCAATCTAAATGATTCAATTGGAACTGCAGGCATGAACCATATCTTGAGGACATATGTGTCCTTGTTGACCGAGAAAGGCTTGTTGCTATTCGGTCGTAAAAGACCAACGTCAGTAGGCTTTTTATCGTTGCCATCTCTAATGTTGCTGTCCGGAATAAATTGCGGATCATCCATTCCATCTACAAGCTCACACACCGTGCCAGATGAGGTGCTAGGTGGTTGGTATCCGGAAGAACTTGTGCTAGGTGGCATGTACCCAGAAGAACTTGTGCTGGATGGCACGTATTCGGAACTTGTGCTAGGCGGCACGTTTCCGGAACTTGTGCTTGTTTGTACTTGCCCTGAACTAGTACTTGGTAAAACATATTCGGAACTTGTGCTTGGTGGAGTGTATCCAGAACTAGTACTGGGAGGTACGTATCCGGAACTTGTTGAAACACTTGGAACAGATGATGAGGATGTTGAACCAGTGAGTGGATGGACACAAGCTTTCACCTCAATCCTGAAGGTCATCGGCCTATTCGGTTTATCTCGTGTTATTGTAACTACGATATCTTCTGCGTAGGGTTGTCCAGGGAAACGTACTGGTGAGTTCGGATCCTCATTCTGTAATGATGTAACAAAAGATAAGTTTAATTATTGAAGCTAATATACAAACATGTACAATGCAGGATGCTTTGTTGAAAAGATTAAAGTCCACACCCATATCGATACTCTCGATAGACATGCATCGCATAGTTTCAAGTAACACGTGAATATAAGTCGATAATGACCAGTAAGCCCAATATTTTAAATCGCTACCATTGTTTCTTTAATTCAGTATCGTTATTATGACTTATTCATTGTTTGTTCAACTTGAAATAAGACTGATTAATCTTAGCCATGGTTAGTGTATGGTTGGTGAATTACTACGTTGAGTAGTTGGATTAACTGATGAGTAAGTAAGCACAATACAAATTGTACCCTTTACATAGGTAACCGTTGTCATCGAAAGCAGTTGATATCCGAAATTACAGAATACACTAAATTAATGTCTCCGTTTATATGTGATATACTCTATCTTTAACACCTTTTAGCAACGGGAATGTTCAAATAACGGCAAACACCTTTGTGTTATGAAATAGGATGGTCAGTTTTTAATTTCGTAGATACTACTGCATATGTGCGGCACGTTAAATCAGACATCACTCCGTTGTACCAGAGAAGTGTTTAGTTAGGCGTGTGGCCAAACCTAAATCCCGAAACACTGAACAATTACATCGACAGTGATTTTGCTTATTAATATCAGACATAACGTCTGCAGTAAGCTGGTGCATTACAAATATACGAACCTTTACAACTGGAATTTCTCTCGAAGTCTTAGCATTTTTAATGTACGTGACTGTAATCGACTCAACATTATTCGGTTTGATCAATCTAAATGATTCAATTGGAACTGCAGGCATGAACCATATCTTGAGGACATATGTGTCCTTGTTGACCGAGAAAGGCTTGTTGCTATTCGGTCGTAAAAGACCAACGTCAGTAGGCTTTTTATCGTTGCCATCTCTAATGTTGCTGTCCGGAATAAATTGCGGATCATCCATTCCATCTACAAGCTCACACACCGTGCCAGATGAGGTGCTAGGTGGTTGGTATCCGGAAGAACTTGTGCTAGGTGGCATGTATCCAGAAGAACTTGTGCTGGATGGCACGTATTCGGAACTTGTGCTAGGCGGCACGTTTCCGGAACTTGTGCTTGTTTGTACTTGTCCTGAACTAGTACTTGGTAAAACATATTCTGAACTTGTGCTTGGTGGAGTGTATCCAGAACTAGTACTGGGAGGTACGTATCCGGAACTTGTTGAAACACTTGGAACAGATGATGAGGATGTTGAACCAGTGACTGGATGGACACAAGCTTTCACCTCAATCCTGAAGGTCATCGGCCTATTCGGTTTATCTCGTGTTATCGTAACTACGATATCTTCGGCGTAGGGTTGTCCAGGGAAACGTACTGGTGAGTTCGGATCCTCATTCTGTAATGATGTAACAAAAGATAAGTTTAATTATGGAAGCTAATATACAAACATGTACAATGCAGGATGCTTTGTTGAAAAGATTAAAGTCCACACCCATATCGATACTCTCGATAGACATGCATCGCATAGTTTCAAGTAACACGTGAATATAAGTCGATAATGACCAGTAAGCCCAATAATCTTAAATCGCTACCATTGTTTCTTTATTTCAGTATCGTTATTATGACTTATTCATTGTTTGTCCAACTTGAAATAAGACTGATTAATCTTAGCCATGGTTAGTGTATGGTTGGTGAATTACTACGTTGAGTAGTTGGCTTAACTGATGAGTAAGTAAGCACAATACAAATTGTACCCTTTACATAGGTAACCGTTGTCATCGAAAGCAGTTGATATCCGAAATTACAGAATACACTAAATTAATGTCTCCGTTTATATGTGATATACTCTATCTTTAACACCTTTTAGCAACGGGAATGTTCAAATAACGGCAAACACCTTTGTGTTATGAAATAGGATGGTCAGTTTTTAATTTCGTAGATACTACTGCATATGTGCGGCACGTTAAATCAGACATCACTCCGTTGTACCAGAGAAGTGTTTAGTTAGGGGTGTGGCCAAACCTAAATCCCGAAACACTGAACAATTACATCGACAGTGATTTTGCTTATTAATATCAGACATAACGTCTGCAGTAAGCTGGTGCATTACAAATATACGAACCTTTACAACTGGAATTTCTCTCGAAGTCTTAGCATTTTTAATGTACGTGACTGTAATCGACTCAACATTATTCGGTTTGATCAATCTAAATGATTCAATTGGAACTGCAGGCATGAACCATATCTTGAGGACATATGTGTCCTTGTTGACCGAGAAAGGCTTGTTGCTATTCGGTCGTAAAAGACCAACGTCAGTAGGCTTTTTATCGTTGCCATCTCTAATGTTGCTGTCCGGAATAAATTGCGGATCATCCATTCCATCTACAAGCTCACACACCGTGCCAGATGAGGTGCTAGGTGGTTGGTATCCGGAAGAACTTGTGCTAGGTGGCATGTACCCAGAAGAACTTGTGCTGGATGGCACGTATTCGGAACTTGTGCTAGGCGGCACGTTTCCGGAACTTGTGCTTGTTTGTACTTGTCCTGAACTAGTACTTGGTACAATATATTCGGAACTTGTGCTTGGTGGAGTGTATCCAGAACTAGTACTGGGAGGCGCGTATCCGGAGCTACTTGTGCTAGGTGGAGTGTATCCAGAACTAGTACTGGAAGGTACGTATCCAGAACTTGTTGAAACACTTGGAACAGATGATGAGGATGTTGAACCAGTGACTGGATGGACACAAGCTTTCACCTCAATCCTGAAGGTCATCGGCCTATTCGGTTTATCTCGTGTTATTGTAACTACGATATCTTCTGCGTAGGGTTGTCCAGGGAAACGTACTGGTGAGTTCGGATCCTCATTCTGTAATGATGTAACAAAAGATAAGTTTAATTATGGAAGCTAATATACAAACATGTACAATGCAGGATGCTTTGTTGAAAAGATTAAAGCCCACACCCATATCGATACTCTCGATAGACATGCATCGCATAGTTTCAAGTAACACGTGAATATAAGTCGATATTGACCAGTAAGCCCAATAATTTTAAATCGCTACCATTGTTTCTTTAATTCAGTATCGTTATTTTGACTTATTCATTGTTTGTCCAACTTGAAATAAGACTGATTAATCTTAGCCATGGTTAGTGTATGGTTGGTGAATTACTACGATGAGTAGTTGGATTAACTGATGAGTAAGTAAGCACAATACAAATTGTACCCTTTGCATAGGTAACCGTTGTCATCGAAAGCAGTTGATATCCGAAATTACAGAATACACTAAATTAATGTCTCCGTTTATATGTGATATACTCTATCTTTAACACCTTTTAGCAACGGGAATGTTCAAATAACGGCAAACACCTTTGTGTTATGAAATAGGATGGTCAGTTTTTAATTTCGTAGATACTACTGCATATGTGCGGCACGTTAAATCAGACATCACTCCGTTGTACCAGAGAAGTGTTTAGTTAGGCGTGTGGCCAAACCTAAATCCCGAAACACTGAACAATTACATCGACAGTGATTTTGCTTATTAATATCAGACATAACGTCTGCAGTAAGCTGGTGCATTACAAATATACGAACCTTTACAACTGGAATTTCTCTCGAAGTCTTAGCATTTTTAATGTACGTGACTGTAATCGACTCAACATTATTCGGTTTGATCAATCTAAATGATTCAATTGGAACTGCAGGCATGAACCATATCTTGAGGACATATGTGTCCTTGTTGACCGAGAAAGGCTTGTTGCTATTCGGTCGTAAAAGACCAACGTCAGTAGGCTTTTTATCGTTGCCATCTCTAATGTTGCTGTCCGGAATAAATTGCGGATCATCCATTCCATCTACAAGCTCACACACCGTGCCAGATGAGGTGCTAGGTGGTTGGTATCCGGAAGAACTTGTGCTAGGTGGCATGTATCCAGAAGAACTTGTGCTGGATGGCACGTATTCGGAACTTGTGCTAGGCGGCACGTTTCCGGAACTTGTGCTTGTTTGTACTTGTCCTGAACTAGTACTTGGTAAAACATATTCTGAACTTGTGCTTGGTGGAGTGTATCCAGAACTAGTACTGGGAGGTACGTATCCGGAACTTGTTGAAACACTTGGAACAGATGATGAGGATGTTGAACCAGTGACTGGATGGACACAAGCTTTCACCTCAATCCTGAAGGTCATCGGCCTATTCGGTTTATCTCGTGTTATTGTAACTACGATATCTTCTGCGTAGGGTTGTCCAGGGAAACGTACTGGTGAGTTCGGATCCTCATTCTGTAATGATGTAACAAAAGATAAGTTTAATTATGGAAGCTTATATACAAACATGTACAATGCAGGATGCTTTGTTGAAAAGATTAAAGTCCACACCCATATCGATACTCTCGATAGACATGCATCGCATAGTTTCAAGTAACACGTGAATATAAGTCGATAATGACCAGTAAGCCCAATAATTTTAAATCGCTACCATTGTTTCTTTAATTCAGTATCGTTATTTTGACTTATTCATTGTTTGTCCAACTTGAAATAAGACTGATTAATCTTAGCCATGGTTAGTGTATGGTTGGTGAATTACTACGATGAGTAGTTGGATTAACTGATGAGTAAGTAAGCACAATACAAATTGTACCCTTTGCATAGGTAACCGTTGTCATCGAAAGCAGTTGATATCCGAAATTACAGAATACACTAAATTAATGTCTCCGTTTATATGTGATATACTCTATCTTTAACACCTTTTAGCAACGGGAATGTTCAAATAACGGCAAACACCTTTGTGTTATGAAATAGGATGGTCAGTTTTTAATTTCGTAGATACTACTGCATATGTGCGGCACGTTAAATCAGACATCACTCCGTTGTACCAGAGAAGTGTTTAGTTAGGCGTGTGGCCAAACCTAAATCCCGAAACACTGAACAATTACATCGACAGTGATTTTGCTTATTAATATCAGACATAACGTCTGCAGTAAGCTGGTGCATTACAAATATACGAACCTTTACAACTGGAATTTCTCTCGAAGTCTTAGCATTTTTAATGTACGTGACTGTAATCGACTCAACATTATTCGGTTTGATCAATCTAAATGATTCAATTGGAACTGCAGGCATGAACCATATCTTGAGGACATATGTGTCCTTGTTGACCGAGAAAGGCTTGTTGCTATTCGGTCGTAAAAGACCAACGTCAGTAGGCTTTTTATCGTTGTCATCTCTAATGTTGCTGTCCGGAATAAATTGCGGATCATCCATTCCATCTACAAGCTCACACACCGTGCCAGATGAGGTGCTAGGTGGTTGGTATCCGGAAGAACTTGTGCTAGGTGGCATGTATCCAGAAGAACTTGTGCTGGATGGCACGTATTCGGAACTTGTGCTAGGCGGCACGTTTCCGGAACTTGTGCTTGTTTGTACTTGTCCTGAACTAGTACTTGGTAAAACATATTCTGAACTTGTGCTTGGTGGAGTGTATCCAGAACTAGTACTGGGAGGTACGTATCCGGAACTTGTTGAAACACTTGGAACAGATGATGAGGATGTTGAACCAGTGACTGGATGGACACAAGCTTTCACCTCAATCCTGAAGGTCATCGGCCTATTCGGTTTATCTCGTGTTATCGTAACTACGATATCTTCGGCGTAGGGTTGTCCAGGGAAACGTACTGGTGAGTTCGGATCCTCATTCTGTAATGATGTAACAAAAGATAAGTTTAATTATGGAAGCTAATATACAAACATGTACAATGCAGGATGCTTTGTTGAAAAGATTAAAGTCCACACCCATATCGATACTCTCGATAGACATGCATCGCATAGTTTCAAGTAACACGTGAATATAAGTCGATAATGACCAGTAAGCCCAATAATCTTAAATCGCTACCATTGTTTCTTTATTTCAGTATCGTTATTATGACTTATTCATTGTTTGTCCAACTTGAAATAAGACTGATTAATCTTAGCCATGGTTAGTGTATGGTTGGTGAATTACTACGTTGAGTAGTTGGCTTAACTGATGGGTAAGTAAGCACAATACAAATTGTACCCTTTACATAGGTAACCGTTGTCATCGAAAGCAGTTGATATCCGAAATTACAGAATACACTAAATTAATGTCTCCGTTTATATGTGATATACTCTATCTTTAACACCTTTTAGCAACGGGAATGTTCAAATAACGGCAAACACCTTTGTGTTATGAAATAGGATGGTCAGTTTTTAATTTCGTAGATACTACTGCATATGTGCGGCACGTTAAATCAGACATCACTCCGTTGTACCAGAGAAGTGTTTAGTTAGGCGTGTGGCCAAACCTAAATCCCGAAACACTGAACAATTACATCGACAGTGATTTTGCTTATTAATATCAGACATAACGTCTGCAGTAAGCTGGTGCATTACAAATATACGAACCTTTACAACTGGAATTTCTCTCGAAGTCTTAGCATTTTTAATGTACGTGACTGTAATCGACTCAACATTATTCGGTTTGATCAATCTAAATGATTCAATTGGAACTGCAGGCATGAACCATATCTTGAGGACATATGTGTCCTTGTTGACCGAGAAAGGCTTGTTGCTATTCGGTCGTAAAAGACCAACGTCAGTAGGCTTTTTATCGTTGCCATCTCTAATGTTGCTGTCCGGAATAAATTGCGGATCATCCATTCCATCTACAAGCTCACACACCGTGCCAGATGAGGTGCTAGGTGGTTGGTATCCGGAAGAACTTGTGCTAGGTGGCATGTACCCAGAAGAACTTGTGCTGGATGGCACGTATTCGGAACTTGTGCTAGGCGGCACGTTTCCGGAACTTGTGCTTGTTTGTACGTGTCCTGAACTAGTACTTGGTAAAACATATTCGGAACTTGTGCTTGGTGGAGTGTATCCAGAACTAGTACTGGGAGGCGCGTATCCGGAGCTACTTGTGCTAGGTGGAGTGTATCCAGAACTAGTACTGGAAGGTACGTATCCAGAACTTGTTGAAACACTTGGAACAGATGATGAGGATGTTGAACCAGTGACTGGATGGACACAAGCTTTCACCTCAATCCTGAAGGTCATCGGCCTATTCGGTTTATCTCGTGTTATTGTAACTACGATATCTTCTGCGTAGGGTTGTCCAGGGAAACGTACTGGTGAGTTCGGATCCTCATTCTGTAATGTTGTAACAAAAGATAAGTTTAATTATGGAAGCTAATATACAAACATGTACAATGCAGGATGCTTTGTTGAAAAGATTAAAGTCCACACCCATATCGATACTCTCGATAGACATGCATCGCATAGTTTCAGTAACATGTGAATATAAGTCGATAATGACCAGTAAGCCCAATAATTTTAAATCGCTACCATTGTTTCTTTAATTCAGTATCGTTATTTTGACTTATTCATTGTTTGTCCAACTTGAAATAAGACTGATTAATCTTAGCCATGGTTAGTGTATGGTTGGTGAATTACTACGTTGAGTAGTTGGATTAACTGATGAGTAAGTAAGCACAATACAAATTGTACCCTTTACATAGGTAACCGTTGTCATCGAAAGCAGTTGATATCCGAAATTACAGAATACACTAAATTAATGTCTCCGTTTATATGTGATATACTCTATCTTTAACACCTTTTAGCAACGGGAATGTTCAAATAACGGCAAACACCTTTGTGTTATGAAATAGGATGGTCAGTTTTTAATTTCGTAGATACTACTGCATATGTGCGGCACGTTAAATCAGACATCACTCCGTTGTACCAGAGAAGTGTTTAGTTAGGCGTGTGGCCAAACCTAAATCCCGAAACACTGAACAATTACATCGACAGTGATTTTGCTTATTAATATCAGACATAACGTCTGCAGTAAGCTGGTGCATTACAAATATACGAACCTTTACAACTGGAATTTCTCTCGAAGTCTTAGCATTTTTAATGTACGTGACTGTAATCGACTCAACATTATTCGGTTTGATCAATCTAAATGATTCAATTGGAACTGCAGGCATGAACCATATCTTGAGGACATATGTGTCCTTGTTGACCGAGAAAGGCTTGTTGCTATTCGGTCGTAAAAGACCAACGTCAGTAGGCTTTTTATCGTTGCCATCTCTAATGTTGCTGTCCGGAATAAATTGCGGATCATCCATTCCATCTACAAGCTCACACACCGTGCCAGATGAGGTGCTAGGTGGTTGGTATCCGGAAGAACTTGTGCTAGGTGGCATGTACCCAGAAGAACTTGTGCTGGATGGCACGTATTCGGAACTTGTGCTAGGCGGCACGTTTCCGGAACTTGTGCTTGTTTGTACGTGTCCTGAACTAGTACTTGGTAAAACATATTCGGAACTTGTGCTTGGTGGAGTGTATCCAGAACTAGTACTGGGAGGCGCGTATCCGGAGCTACTTGTGCTAGGTGGAGTGTATCCAGAACTAGTACTGGAAGGTACGTATCCAGAACTTGTTGAAACACTTGGAACAGATGATGAGGATGTTGAACCAGTGACTGGATGGACACAAGCTTTCACCTCAATCCTGAAGGTCATCGGCCTATTCGGTTTATCTCGTGTTATTGTAACTACGATATCTTCAGCGTAGGGTTGTCCAGGGAAACGTACTGGTGAGTTCGGATCCTCATTCTGTAATGATGTAACAAAAGATAAGTTTAATTATGGAAGCTAATATACAAACATGTACAATGCAGGATGCTTTGTTGAAAAGATTAAAGTCCACACCCATATCGATACTCTCGATAGACATGCATCGCATAGTTTCAAGTAACACGTGAATATAAGTCGATAATGACCAGTAAGCCCAATAATTTTAAATCGCTACCATTGTTTCTTTAATTCAGTATCGTTATTTTGACTTATTCATTGTTTGTCCAACTTGAAATAAGACTGATTAATCTTAGCCATGGTTAGTGTATGGTTGGTGAATTACTACGATGAGTAGTTGGATTAACTGATGAGTAAGTAAGCACAATACTAATTGTACCCTTTGCATAGGTAACCGTTGTCATCGAAAGCAGTTGATATCCGAAATTACAGAATACACTAAATTAATGTCTCCGTTTATATGTGATATACTCTATCTTTAACACCTTTTAGCAACGGGAATGTTCAAATAACGGCAAACACCTTTGTGTTATGAAATAGGATGGTCAGTTTTTAATTTCGTAGATACTACTGCATATGTGCGGCACGTTAAATCAGACATCACTCCCTTGTACCAGAGAAGTGTTTAGTTAGGCGTGTGGCCAAACCTAAATCCCGAAACACTGAACAATTACATCGACAGTGATTTTGCTTATTAATATCAGACATAACGTCTGCAGTAAGCTGGTGCATTACAAATATACGAACCTTTACAACTGGAATTTCTCTCGAAGTCTTAGCATTTTTAATGTACGTGACTGTAATCGACTCAACATTATTCGGTTTGATCAATCTAAATGATTCAATTGGAACTGCAGGCATGAACCATATCTTGAGGACATATGTGTCCTTGTTGACCGAGAAAGGCTTGTTGCTATTCGGTCGTAAAAGACCAACGTCAGTAGGCTTTTTATCGTTGCCATCTCTAATGTTGCTGTCCGGAATAAATTGCGGATCATCCATTCCATCTACAAGCTCACACACCGTGCCAGATGAGGTGCTAGGTGGTTGGTATCCGGAAGAACTTGTGCTAGGTGGCATGTACCCAGAAGAACTTGTGCTGGATGGCACGTATTCGGAACTTGTGCTAGGCGGCACGTTTCCGGAACTTGTGCTTGTTTGTACTTGTCCTGAACTAGTACTTGGTACAACATATTCGGAACTTGTGCTTGGTGGAGTGTATCCAGAACTAGTACTGGGAGGCGCGTATCCGGAGCTACTTGTGCTAGGTGGAGTGTATCCAGAACTAGTACTGGAAGGTACGTATCCAGAACTTGTTGAAACACTTGGAACAGATGATGAGGATGTTGAACCAGTGACTGTATGGACACAAGCTTTCACCTCAATCCTGAAGGTCATCGGCCTATTCGGTTTATCTCGTGTTATTGTAACTACGATATCTTCTGCGTAGGGTTGTCCAGGGAAACGTACTGGTGAGTTCGGATCCTCATTCTGTAATGATGTAACAAAAGATAAGTTTAATTATGGAAGCTAATATACAAACATGTACAATGCAGGATGCTTTGTTGAACAGATTAAAGTCCACACCCATATCGATACTCTCGATAGACATGCATCGCATAGTTTCAAGTAACACGTGAATATAAGTCGATAATGACCAGTAAGCCCAATAATTTTAAATCGCTACCATTGTTTCTTTAATTCAGTATCGTTATTTTGACTTATTCATTGTTTGTCCAACTTGAAATAAGACTGATTAATCTTAGCCATGGTTAGTGTATGGTTGGTGAATTACTACGATGAGTAGTTGGATTAACTGATGAGTAAGTAAGCACAATACAAATTGTACCCTTTGCATAGGTAACCGTTGTCATCGAAAGCAGTTGATATCCGAAATTACAGAATACACTAAATTAATGTCTCCGTTTATATGTGATATACTCTATCTTTAACACCTTTTAGCAACGGGAATGTTCAAATAACGGCAAACACCTTTGTGTTATGAAATAGGATGGTCAGTTTTTAATTTCGTAGATACTACTGCATATGTGCGGCACGTTAAATCAGACATCACTCCGTTGTACCAGAGAAGTGTTTAGTTAGGCGTGTGGCCAAACCTAAATCCCGAAACACTTAACAATTACATCGACAGTGATTTTGCTTATTAATATCAGACATAACGTCTGCAGTAAGCTGGTGCATTACAAATATACGAACCTTTACAACTGGAATTTCTCTCGAAGTCTTAGCATTTTTAATGTACGTGACTGTAATCGACTCAACATTATTCGGTTTGATCAATCTAAATGATTCAATTGGAACTGCAGGCATGAACCATATCTTGAGGACATACGTGTCCTTGTTGACCGAGAAAGGCTTGTTGCTATTCGGTCGTAAAAGACCAACGTCAGTAGGCTTTTTATCGTTGCCATCTCTAATGTTGCTGTCCGGAATAAATTGCGGATCATCCATTCCATCTACAAGCTCACACACCGTGCCAGATGAGGTGCTAGGTGGTTGGTATCCGGAAGAACTTGTGCTAGGTGGCATGTACCCAGAAGAACTTGTGCTGGATGGCACGTATTCGGAACTTGTGCTAGGCGGCACGTTTCCGGAACTTGTGCTTGTTTGTACGTGTCCTGAACTAGTACTTGGTAAAACATATTCGGAACTTGTGCTTGGTGGAGTGTATCCAGAACTAGTACTGGGAGGCGCGTATCCAGAATTTGTTGAAACACTTGGAACAGATGATGAGGATGTTGAACCAGTGACTGGATGGACACAAGCTTTCACCTCAATCCTGAAGGTCATCGGCCTATTCGGTTTATCTCGTGTTATTGTAACTACGATATCTTCTGCGTAGGGTTGTCCAGGGAAACGTACTGGTGAGTTCGGATCCTCATTCTGTAATGATGTAACAAAAGATAAGTTTAATTATGGAAGCTAATATACAAACATGTACAATGCAGGATGCTTTGTTGAAAAGATTAAAGTCCACACCCATATCGATACTCTCGATGGAGATGCATCGCATAGTTTCAAGTAACACGTGAATATAAGTCGATAATGACCAGTAAGCCCAATAATTTTAAATCGCTACCATTGTTTCTTTAATTCAGTTTCGTTATTTTGACTTATTCATTGTTTGTCCAACTTGAAATAAGACTGATTAATCTTAGCCATGGTTAGTGTATGGTTGGTGAATTACTACGATGAGTAGTTGGATTAACTGATGAATAAGTAAGCACAATACAAATTGTACCCTTTGCATAGGTAACCGTTGTCATCGAAAGCAGTTGATATCCGAAATTACAGAATACACTAAATTAATGTCTCCGTTTATATGTGATATACTCTATCTTTAACACCGTTTAGCAACGGGAATGTTCAAATAACGGCAAACACCTTTGTGTTATGAAATAGGATGGTCAGTTTTTAATTTCGTAGATACTACTGCATATGTGCGGCACGTTAAATCAGACATCACTCCGTTGTACCAGAGAAGTGTTTAGTTAGGCGTGTGGCCAAACCTAAATCCCGAAACACTGAACAATTACATCGACAGTGATTTTGCTTATTAATATCAGACATAACGTCTGCAGTAAGCTGGTGCATTACAAATATACGAACCTTTACAACTGGAATTTCTCTCGAAGTCTTAGCATTTTTAATGTACGTGACTGTAATCGACTCAACATTATTCGGTTTGATCAATCTAAATGATTCAATTGGAACTGCAGGCATGAACCATATCTTGAGGACATATGTGTCCTTGTTGACCGAGAAAGGCTTGTTGCTATTCGGTCGTAAAAGACCAACGTCAGTAGGCTTTTTATCGTTGCCATCTCTAATGTTGCTGTCCGGAATAAATTGCGGATCATCCATTCCATCTACAAGCTCACACACCGTGCCAGATGAGGTGCTAGGTGGTTGGTATCCGGAAGAACTTGTGCTAGGTGGCATGTACCCAGAAGAACTTGTGCTGGATGGCACGTATTCGGAACTTGTGCTAGGCGGCACGTTTCCGGAACTTGTGCTTGTTTGTACTTGTCCTGAACTAGTACTTGGTAAAACATATTCTGAACTTGTGCTTGGTGGAGTGTATCCAGAACTAGTACTGGGAGGTACGTATCCGGAACTTGTTGAAACACTTGGAACAGATGATGAGGATGTTGAACCAGTGACTGGATGGACACAAGCTTTCACCTCAATCCTGAAGGTCATCGGCCTATTCGGTTTATCTCGTGTTATTGTAACTACGATATCTTCTGCGTAGGGTTGTCCAGGGAAACGTACTGGTGAGTTCGGATCCTCATTCTGTAATGATGTAACAAAAGATAAGTTTAATTATGGAAGCTAATATACAAACATGTACAATGCAGGATGCTTTGTTGAAAAGATTAAAGTCCACACCCATATCGATACTCTCGATAGACATGCATCGCATAGTTTCAAGTAACACGTGAATATAAGTCGATAATGACCAGTAAGCCCAATAATTTTAAATCGCTACCATTGTTTCTTTAATTCAGTATCGTTATTATGACTTATTCATTGTTTGTCCAACTTGAAATAAGACTGATTAATCTTAGCCATGGTTAGTGTATGGTTGGTGAATTACTACGATGAGTAGTTGGATTAACTGATGAGTAAGTAAGCACAATACAAATTGTACCTTTTGCATAGGTAACCGTTGTCATCGAAAGCAGTTGATATCCAAAATTACAGAATACACTAAATTAATGTCTCCGTTTATATGTGATATACTCTATCTTTAACACCTTTTAGCAACGGGAATG
Organism: Spisula solida; assembly: GCA_947247005.1. Classification (NCBI taxonomy): domain Eukaryota; kingdom Metazoa; phylum Mollusca; class Bivalvia; order Venerida; family Mactridae; genus Spisula; species Spisula solida. The sequence goes on from OX365958.1 coordinate 15,831,962, forward strand.
TTCAAATAACGGCAAACACCTTTGTGTTATGAAATAGGATGGTCAGTTTTTAATTTCGTAGATACTACTGCATATGTGCGGCACGTTAAATCAGACATCACTCCGTTGTACCAGAGAAGTGTTTAGTTAGGCGTGTGGCCAAACCTACATCCCGAAACACTGAACAATTACATCGACAGTGATTTTGCTTATTAATATCAGACATAACGTCTGCAGTAAGCTGGTGCATTACAAATATACGAACCTTCACAACTGGAATTTCTCTCGAAGTCTTAGCATTTTTAATGTACGTGACTGTAATCGACTCAACATTATTCGGTTTGATCAATCTAAATGATTCAATTGGAACTGCAGGCATGAACCATATCTTGAGGACATATGTGTCCTTGTTGACCGAGAAAGGCTTGTTGCTACTCGGTCGTAAAAGACCAACGTCAGTAGGCTTTTTATCGTTGCCATCTCTAATGTTCCTGTCCGGGATAAATTGCGGATCATCCATTGCATCTGCAAGCTCACACACCGTGCCAGATGAGGTGCTAGGTGACTGGTATCCGGAACTTGTGCTAGGCGGCACATATCCGGAACTTGTGCTAGGCGGCATGTATTCAGAAGAACTCGTGCTAGGCTGCACATATCCGGAGCTTGTGCTAGGCGGCATGTATCCAGAAGAACTTGTACTGGGTGGCATATAACCAGAACTTGTGCTTGTTTGTATGTACCCTGTACTTGTCGATGTAGACACGTATTCCGTTGTTTTTTCTGTGAATGACAAAAACATAGCTGGTTGATGATTTTTTCTAACACCAATCCTTCTATACAGATAATCTTTCTATTTTTAGACGTTTTATAAACATGTTTTTGATATCATTTTAATACGACGCTCATTTTTTACATATCTTAGAATATAACCTACATTATGAGCCAATGAAAACGCCGCATTTTCGCGGTTAAATGAAAATTTAATCATTAAAATTTTCTCTTAACAGACTTGACGTCTTGCGTTGGCGCTAATTTCTATCCGCCAATCAGAATACAGAATGTTATATTCTAAGTTAGTTAGAACATATTAAGTAAATTTTAATGACTAAAAAGGCCTCGCTTCGCTTCGCTCGCTCCGCCCTTTTTAATCATTAAAATTTACTTAATATGTTCTAACTATAACTTGTTGTTGGATAATTGTTTTGTTTGACTTACATTTTTATTCTTTTAATGAATTATTCTAATACACAATACCTACTACACCCTTTTGGAGGATTAAATAAAACAATCAAATTCTAGTTCTTACTTTATTACGACGGTTTTATGATTTAATTTTACCTGTTTCAAAGCATCCAATAACTTCTACTGTAACCTGGACCTTTTTGTTTCCATTTTGTCTTTGTATTCTAATAATAATTTGTCCAAACCTTATATTAGGTAAGTAAACTTTATCCGTGGGTTCATACTTCTGAAATTGATCGTATTTTTGTGCCTGTTATACTGAACCTATACTTATGTTGTATAGTCCAGAGAATTTGACACGACTCGCATAATTTAACAGCTGATATATTGTCTATATTTATTACCCCGACTGTATGTTTTCATAAGCGGAGAGTACCACGAAGACGCTCGAGGTGTAATTCCAACACAATTCTAAAGAACAGATATTGCACCATTTGCTCGCGGAAATGTATATATTCAACGCAATTACCTTGTAATATATTCATGCATAAAGGTCAGGATCATGTCAAATTCTCTGCGCTATAAGATAGTGAATAACATGGTAAATATTCCAACTGTTCAATTCATTCAAGGTTAATGGGAAACAATTTCTCTAGAAAAAGTACAGTACTTATTAGAGCGTAAAAGTTGCATGTTATGTGTGCTTTAAAGCCTATGTCCCACTGAGCAATTTTTCCTCGGCGATGTACGCCCGATGGATATTAATGAGCTTCGGGAGGCATCGGGAACATGGTCCTCGTGGTCTAAGGGAAAGTCATGAGACAAGTGTGAAATCGGGATGAATCGGGAGGCATCATGATAACTCCCGATGGGTTCCGGACTTTATGCGTCAGTCCAACTGCCTCGGGGATGTACTGCCAATGGAAATCAGGATGTTCCCAGATGTGTGACGAAAGCGTCCCGATGACTTGGGGAAGCTACGGGAAGTATTGTAACATTTAGTGACATCTTGTGTACATCCGGAAATTTCAATGCATGTATTGATTTTTACCCGATGTACTCGCAATGGTCTATCAAGAATATCCCGGGGAGAACGGCATGCATTTAATATACGATAGTAATAGTTAATACACATTTCAGGTGATGTAATATATAACGGATATTTTGGTCTATATTCACCTTAAATACCGGCATTATTTAACTTACTTCTAATCCATCGACGGGCTCAATTTGACCATTTGGTCGTTTGACCTCTACTGTAAAACTTTCAACGTTTGTATTTTTTGGTAGTCGTACATCTGTCGTACGTACATCAACAGGAACTGTTATTTTGATAACGAGTGTTGCTTCGTCCGATTGAAGTGGGTTTTTATCAGAAGGTCTACAAACATAATGCAGTTTATGTTAGAATATGTTTTAATCCAGAATGAGAATGGAGGTGCTGGGCATTTCCACAATCTCTTTGTCTCTCGAACAGAATGATTATAGTGATAAAACTAAGATATGTGGCAAATTCAAAATATATTAACAACACCAAGACGAATAGAAAACCAAGGATAAAACCAATATTACGATTTTTCTCTGACCCTTGTGTTGTGAACAAGGCTCCTGAATCATAAGTTTCACCGTAAAGTGTTTAATTTTGTGGAATATTAAACTAATATTATGTACGTAGAGGTGGTATAGTACTCTAAAGTACCCACCCAGTGTGCATAAACATAACTTAACCACACGGCGATGTACAGGCACAGCCGCATATACACCATTCTCGTTCACAAGCGTTACTTCGACTCAATTATATTGACCTGTGAACTCGACTTACCACTGGTGCATGAGAATAGCGCATACACACACAGGCACGCACACGCACACACAGACTAACCACTGATGCATGAGAATAGCACAAACACACACACACGCACACACGCACACACGCACGCACACACTCAAACAACCATTTATCAAAAGTACAAAATGTAATTAATTCATACACAAATATTTCTTGTGATAAGATTTACCTTAAACTACCAACTGAATTCGGATCATTTGTGGTAATATCGTCGTCGGGTATATATTGCGGACTATCCATTCCGGTAACTAGCATACAAGGTGTTGAACTAGACGATGGGTTTTCTTGACTTGTTACATGCATTTCCGATGTACTGGACGGAACACTTGCTGATACGGATATTGGTGTTGACGATGTGAATGTAGATGATGATGAAACTGGAGTGGTTAAACCTGAAAGCAATCAAGTTATGTTAGCTATTTCAAAACATGGGACATTGATCTAAATATTTTAATTGCGTTTAATATGTATCTTATTCTTCGTGTATACAAGTGCAATATTTGATAATGTATATTTATTAAATCCACAATTATGGCATCAAACACAAAAATTGTATTTCTATCTAAATAAATCATAATTCAATATACATTGTAATATACAATACAGTGTACTAACAGAAACTAAGAGCATGTATTACAAGAAGATTTGCATATGAAACCGATAACATATTAACAAGTAACTACTTTGGGCGATAGAGAGTGTGTTAGCGGCTCGACACCCAAGTCGGAAGAGCATCGCCCTATAAGTTTGAGCCCCGGTCAGGCTTCACATTTGTTCAACCCTTTAACAATTCAATACATTTTAACCAAATTAACGCAAATACTCTGTTAGCGAATGTATCCTGCAGTTTTGTAGCAATTTTTTGTCAAATAATAGAATGTGTTCAAGTTTTAAAAAGGACACATTATCATTTTAGAAACATAGCTATTAACTAAAAACTAGTTTGCTTTGTGGATTAGTATGTTTCATAAATAGTACTAGGCTCATATACTAATTTCTGAACACATTTAGCTTTTGGGTTATCAATTGGCCCATATCGGGTACACGAAACAGCAGTACATGCATCTTAAAGTCCCGATAAGTTATTTTTGTACTGTTCGAATATTAGTTTTATTTATTCAATCACATTCCAATGATACCGTAGTCAAATGGTTAAAACACTCGCCCCGTGAGCAGCAAGCTGCGACTAATCAATATTGTTTAAAAAAGCCCTGTTTACAGATTACTCTATGTCGTGGTACATTTTTGTAACGTATCGGGCCAATCTCTGTATAGCTGCTCCACTGTCAGTTAAATTTTAAACCTAAGAAAAATAAAAAGGAATCTTAAAGACTTTCTGCAATGTTTCAGCTCTAGTTAAATGATAGCAAGTAAATGATTACCTGACTCGAAACAGCCAACGACACTCACTCGGATTTTATAAGGAGCATCACCAAATAATTCAATATCTATCTCTGACACTTTGCGATTGACTGGAATCGTATCATCAGAGTTGAATTTCTGAAATGTATAACCATATGTTTCCAATTTGATCATTTATTGTGTAATTAAGGAAGAACTTTATTCGCTACTGGCATGAAGGCAAAAAACACACACCCATATCCAAGTATTCAGATATATACTTAAAACAGTACCATGCTCTCAACTAAACGATATGCAATACAACACACCATACAACGGTCTACAATTCGGATTTGGAGAACGATTTTCCAAATTTTAAGCATTTTTACTGACAAAACGGACAAAAACTAACTTGCCTGAAATTAATACGAGTCTAAATTAAGGAAGACATTGATATACAAACAGAGCATAATATTACTAATGAAGGAAATAAAATTGATATTTTGTGTAATTGCGTGTACCTACCTTTCCATTCTGAAGAGGTTTGAGATCATCGTCTGATGGTCGTTTGATTGAAACACGGAATTTATTAGCATTAACATCAGTTGGCAAGGAGACGGATTCCACATATACATTAGGAAGAACTATCCTTATGACAGGTTCGTTCTTTTTTAATGTCAATGGCGTATCGCTATCAGGCCTGATGTTGTCGATATTCTTTTTTGCCGAGTCATCATCAGTAAAGATGGCATTGTTTGGTATACTTAGAGGATCGTCCATGCCCTCTGTGAGATAACATGGCGTTGTTCCTCCAGTGACATATCCACTAGTGCTTGATTCTGGTGCTATAAGGAAATAAACAAACTTAGAAGGACAACGGACGACCAAACTAAGAAATCAATCGCTTCATACCTTTATTCTGAAATATGATGTAGTGAGATACGTTATATTACGATACTTTAATAATATTATTCCAAACACAGAATAAGGTAATCTTGGCACATCGACAAATGTAAGTCCATATTCTGCTAGCGACAAATTGCTACTTAATTAGGTTAAGACGCTACATACCCGATGATGTTGGTAGTGTGATGGAAGAATAACTAGCCGTAGTTGCTGACGTAGTTTCTGAAATAAAATTGAAGGAAACGCTGAGAAAGTAATCATCTCCAGGCGGAACTACTAGTAGAACAGCTGAATAGTAAGGCATGTTCGGGGTTTTATTATGCGGACTTGCAAAGTGCTGTTAAAGACGGAACATACCAGGGACAATATTGATAGTAAAATATTAGATACGTCTCTTTTACCAATCAGGGTATGCGAATAGTAAATTAAAATTGAACTATTTGATATTTTACAACCTAGCACAAACCTATTTCTCCAACCTCACAACCATGAATTTCGATCTGGAATGAAACGTCCGTTGATGATGTGACCCTGATTCTAATCGCTGTCACTTTGATTGGGCTTAGTTTGAAGTCAACTCGCTTGTCTTCATCTTGAACTTTAAATACCTAAAATACCAACGCAAATACTGTATCATTATTGGCATTGGGTTTTGTCAAGGAGGCACTTGACAACGGAATTAACTGTAAACGATTAAATCAAATCAGCGGATATTTTGCCAAAGTTTACAAAGATTAACACCGATAATTATTAGCGTATTTTATGTGCGGAATCGGCTTCTGTCTAGAATTAGCCAATAATTGGCACATACATCATTAAGAATGGTACGTTACATACTTCTTTATTCGTAATAACTTAATTAACTATATGCCCTGTGAACTAATCATCTATCTTATAAAATACAAACGACATTAATAACCGAAAAAGGCATTACCATGGGTACGTCATTTTCATCATATTCAGTTTCCCATTTCCCACGCTGCGCTTTATATTCCACCATGAATTGCATTTTGTTCCCCTTGACCGTGATTTGCTTTATAAGCATTTCTGCGCTGAATGTGGCCGTTAAAGAAGGATTAGAATCCGTCGATTGAGGAATCCACGGTTCGTCGTCAAATGAGCCGTCACCGGATGAAGGTTTCTTAGAACTGTAAGTCAGTTTACACTGACTAACCAATTCTTCCATGCACATTTCTAAAATATAAGGAGACGCTAACGATAGTAAAGAGTTATACAAGTTGGTGAATATGATATGCGGTTCTGGTATAACAAGCTATCCTAGAATTTAAGCCTCACTCTAAATGTTGTCTATTCCATGTTAACTGCAGAGAAGATTTCACACTACTACTTATTATTCCTGAAAGGATGTTAGTTTGCACGAATTAAATGACTCTCCCATTTTGCGTTCGTTTTCGCAATTTTTAATTCACAATATGAAGATGAGAAAATACAGTTGTATCGTGATATTGTTAAATTACTGTAAGTGTCTATGGTATCCTGTTATACATACCTGAGGTAGATGATGAGATGAGTATACTAGACGAGAGAGAAGGAGTTACAGTGCTAGGTATAGGAGTAATAGTAGATACTGAAAAACAACAAAATATTCCTCATTATATTTCATATATACAGTATAACCTCTCGAAACTGCACCTCTGCAGAGCGGCAACCTCTGAGAAGCGCAAATTTATAAATATTTCACTCTGTAATGGTGTTATTAATGACATAAGTGTGCCTAAATAAACTAATGGTCTTTGTCACATACAAGATGCATGAAAGTGTTACTTACTATATACATGAAAATGTCACTTACTAGATACCTGGACGCGTCACTCACTAGATGCAAGAATGTGTCACTTACTAGATGCATGAAAGTGTCACTTACTTACTAGATGCATGGATCTGTCGCTTACTAGATACATGAAAATGTCACTTACTAGATACATGAAAGTGTCTCTTACTTTCTAAATGCATGAATCTGGCGCTTATTAGATACATGAAAGTGTCACTTACTAGATACATGAAAGTGTCACTTACTAGATGCATGAAAGCAAGCAGCAATAGCCAGTCCGCATACACGTGGATTCATGTTTTCGGCTGGTATTACTTTGATTTTGATTGTCTGCGCAGGTTTGCCGGCTGGGGTATAAAATTCAATATCTGATGGAATGGAGGGGTCACTGATAATACGTAGGGGCTGAAAATGAAGAGACAAAACAGATGCTTACGATAATATATGTTATATATAGTTCAAAATCTGAAACACAACTGGTTCAGACAAATCAAGCTAGTATACTTGTATTGACAAAATATGACATCGTATTTTGAATATATGACAGCAGACCAGTGATATGCATCTTCATCTGATCGGATAGTACTGTGTTGCGTTGTTAACCAGGCCAAAAGTAAGACTACTAATCCAATGTCTAAGTTATTCTTAAAAAATATTAATATGACATATTATTACTACATAAAACAATGTATATTTTGTGAAAAATGTTAATATGACATATTATTACTACATAAAACAATGTATATTTTGTGAAAAATGTCATTCTTCATGATGACACTAAAATATTGTAATACTCACGGGGGTAAATGAACTAGGTATATATTCTACTTCGACCATGCTGACGCCTTTAACAGTAAGCATGATATTTGTAACGAGAGCTTCTCCGTCACTCAGTATGTTTACAGTTAATTTAGGATCACTTTCGTCATCTGGATCCGCTTGCCAGCAGGTGTTAGGTTCCTGTAACAAACTGTCCTCAGCTTTAGAACCAGGTTTTGATGATGAGGCTGACACTCTTACAAACGGAGAATCTCCGTCTATCATTCGCTCACGACATTCTGCAATAATTAATTTGAGTTTTAGTCATGAACGTTATTTATATACTGACTACAGATAAGCGCTGCATTGTGCCATTAATATAAATCAATTTGGAAACAGAAACTTTCTAAACTAGATAAAGTATTTCAATTATGAATTTAAGACAGTTTTGTGACTAACAGATGTTAACCCATAAATTTGATATATTTCTAAAGATTTGCACCTTAAGCTTTTTTTCAACGATAAACTATTTCTTTAAAGTTAAGCTTTATAAGTAGGTGTTGACGTTATTGGTACTATATAGATGCTTGAAATTTAACATTTTTCTCTTGTATTTTATTACTGTAAAATATCCTTACATGTGTATGAACAGGAAGATCCATTAGTCAAAGACCGGTAAATAATTAATAATAATATACAGCGGCGACGCAGTAATATGCGTAAGTGTTATTTAGTACTACCAAACTATTTTTACATAAATTACCTGTTGGAGTTGTTCCTGGTATTTCTGTTGTCGAAAGCTCTTCAACTGAAATCCGACTTCATAGTTTGAGTTCCATTTAGTTAAACATTCGTATACACGTACTAGTAAATAGTGACATTGTATAATAATTGTTGTTTAAAATGAGTTGCAATGAAAATTAAGTTTTGGTTAATTTTGTTATATACATAGTTGGCATTTGGGTTTTAACAATACGGTTCAATACGAAATGTATAACTCGTTAAAGTTGACAAAGACAAAACAAACACAATGCAACAGTATTGGTAGGAAATGAAGTTATCAACAGTTCATATGTATACTAAGTATGAAACGACATGTTCGTTCGCGGTGTTCGTGGTGTCCTGGTCGGTTCGTTTAAAATTTATATACGCAAAGGGTTATGCAGTATTAGGACTTTATGTAGTTAATGTTGCTAGTTTATTTCATTTTATTGCGCCCTAACACTCCTTATCTAATTACTAGTGTTTTTCGTGTTTACTACCGTATTACTACAGTATTATTATACTGCTGCCTACCCTGTCCGATTGTTGAATTGTCTTTGTGTATTCATATGTATTTTATGATCGCTATGAAAAACATGAATTACCTTCCACGCAAGCAGAAATATCAACTTCAACATTGTATGGCTGATTACGTCTGACCTTTGATGTGAATGTTACGATGATCTTATCAGCGAAAGTTCCTGTTAAATCCACCGTATCATCTGGACCAAATACCTTAATACAAGCACATACAATACATACGCAAGTAACGATGCAAAGACATGATACAAACGTACAACAACAACAAAAATATTAAAAGAAAGATGGCCAAAAATGGTGAAAACTGCCTTTTAAATGACGTCATACAATCGTGTTCACTATTACATTGCACCAGAGCAGAGGTCGCTCCGCCTTAATGTTTGTCGAAGGCCTGCAAGTTAATCCATTGGACCGTGGTATAATAATGTACCATTAAAATTGATTTTAGAATGTAATTGATTGACAACCGGCGTATGCCATTTGTATAACAAAACAAGAGACACTTGCAAGGATCTTTTATTCCATTGTAAACTCGGTGGATATTTAAGAATAGAAAAACTGGTTATAAAATTTTTAAAAAAACAATGCTAAGACATTGCAAGTATCTTCTGTTCCATTGTAAACTCGTTAGCTATTTAAGAATAGAAAAACTATAAAAGTTATAAAATAAAAGAAACAATGCTTCAATGCAACGAATAATATTACAAAAGCAGCAACAAAAGACAAAAACTAAAAGTTACATTATTTGATATGATGCTTCACAACTTTTTCTATTTATGATAGAATTGAGTAACAAGAAATTATGTTTTACATGAGATGTATTTTGTATGGTACATGTATTTTTTAATGATCCTAAAAAATTGAAAGTTCATATCATGATGATGATCACTATTTCATCATTAATCGTGTATGATACTTACAGCTCCGTCAAGAACTGGTGTTGGTTTGTTCTCGCCTGGTTCCACAACAGAAACGGTGAATGTTCCAACATTATCTGACGTAGGTAACCAGACAGCGTCAACAGGTGTATTATCCGGTAAGGTGATGGTCACCTAGAACATGAAAACAAATTTAGAACATCGGACAGGCGAGGTAACATTTAAAACAGCTGAGCGCACAACGGAACACACAGCATAGCTATTACAGTTAACTTCGTAATGTCATTGCAGGATGGAAAGTTACAATATTGATTGCAATAACGGACAGACGTTTAAAGGCAGACACACAACAAAGACAACACAACTGTTCATACAAAAGGGCCCTAACAAATCGGAAGGCAATTTTAAACCGTAACAGCAGACCATGAATAACAAAGCCATCAAAGTGAATGTTAACAAAAACTAATGATTTTGACAAAAGTAGTTCTTGCACTACTTTTCTAAATTTAGCAAGATCTGATTTCTAAGTATTTTACAGACTTTTTTATTTTCTACTCACAGTAAGTTCAGCTGCGTATGATGTGAGTGAATCGCCTCCTGGACGGACATCATCTTTGAACGGTCGAGCTTCAGGATCATCAATTTTAATATCACGTTTATGGATAGCATATGGTGTTGACATCACGTTGAGGAACTCACAGGGAGTGGTCACAGACATTGTCGGTGTACCAGCTGTTTAAGGAAAAGTTTGTAATATTAATGGTCAATACGTCATTTGAAACAAATTCGTATATCGTTTTATCAAAGCACATATGGAAATTTAAAACTTGTTCATGATCGAATTTCAATTGCTTATAATGGATTTACAACTACAAGTATAAATTTGCGGAAAATTTAATTCTGGCTGGTGCGTTGGACTTGTTGAAACTGGGTTATCCGGCTGGGGTCTCATATTAGGCATTTCAGCCATTGCAACTAGGTTATTCAGCATGGGAATTCAGTTTTTTTGATTGCTGAAACTGGTTCATTTAGTTTTTTCGACAGCTTAAACATGGGCGGCCATATGCATTGAGCCTTGTATTTTTGTTTGTGTTTATAAACTCAGCTTAACCAGCCGAGCACAGAAAACATAAAAACACACAAGGCACAATGCCAACCTGAACCAGCCGAACACAGAAAACATAAAAAACATACAAGGCAAAAAAATGCCCAACTAAACAAAGCCAGTTAACAATACATGAGAAAATATAAAGCTTATCAACAAAAGTGTTAAGTCCTAACAATTGCATTCAGGCTCTCCTATGTTCACATATTGAAAATTACAAAACTATCAAATAAAGGCAACACATTGCATTGGAAATACTAGTAAACCCTTACATAATCTAACAATAGGTTGTAATGTTCTTACTTGTAGGTGTGCTGACAAATCCACATCCCTCTTCGTCACTTCCGTCCTTACAATCGGCTTCACCATCACAACGTCTTGAAGACTCCACACACAAACCGTTATCACAAGTAAACTCTCGTTTCCCACACTCTGTGAAATATTTGTTTTCAGTAATAGACAGATGATGTTGCAACATATAATTTTTTTTTGTTTACTTTTGTCTTATATCTCATATACATAATTATTATATGCACCAATAACCTATGCTTCAAAAAGTCAACAAAAATAATGTTCGAACTCAAATATCAAAAGTTAACACGTTTTATTATTAGTCAATTTGACCGGACCACTTTCTAAGTAGAGCTGGCAATTTATAGCGTCTTTCGTGTTCTGCTGTTTCCGTTGAGTACAGTCTTCCTTGTCCCATTTGTTGTAATATTCTAGCATTTTACTGCATTAGAATATTACCCTTTTAAAAAAACATATCGTTTTCTTGAAGCAAAGGGTGAAATTTTGCGGTTTTGAGTAAACAGATTATAACAAATTGTACTGGAAAAGTAGCACTCAACAGAAACACCAGAGCATGAAAGGCACAGAAAGGAACCAACAAACAAGGAAATCGCATTCCACAAATACAAGTCACAATGACAAACTTAAACAAGAAAAAAGAAGGTTCACGATGTCAGAGTCAAATTCGTGAAAAGAGAGTAAAATAATTCTCAATATCAACAACATAATCATCAGCATCATCATCAATCACTACAAGATAATCAACAACATAATCATCAGCATCATCATCAATCACTACAAGATAATCAACAACATAAGTAACATCACTATAATGAGACGCAGTGATTATAGTCACTTACTTCTGCTACAGTATAACTGTGTTGCGACAGTGCTGTTTTAATGGCTAATGATAGTTTGATGAATATTTAACCTGGTACCAGACTGTATCGGAAGGGCAGTAGTTGTGTTCTTCTCAATATATCTACCAATGAGAAGTACCTAAAGCAGCATATGACCATCGCTGTCGTGTGGTATAGAGTCCAAATTAACAAAATATGTACATTTACTTACTGCAATCTTGTTCGTCTGAGCCATCGGCACAATCAAAGACACCGTCACATTGGTGATAACGATCTAAGCATTCACAACTTCCGCATGTAAACAAACCACGCCCATCACATGTACAATCTAAATACGGTACAACAATCACATAAGTTAGAACTCGTTTTTACATAGTGAATGTGAAGTTGGCAAAACTTGCATTCAATGAGCCCAGTGTTGTTTTTGTAATAATTCTATGTTTTGAACAACCGATATCAACAGCCATTTTAATTTCAAATTACGAAACGCTAATAAGTACATTGATGAACCTGTGATGGTCTAATTCATTTCCCTTCGAGAAAATGACATCTCAAAATATGATAACGAGTCTTTGAATGCAACGATTGTATTATTCACAATTGCTAAACTTCTATGTTCGATTTATAAATGCAAATCACAGATTTACATGTACAGGTATAACAGTAATCGTTCAAAATTACTAATTTTAGAACTGGCATGCGTAAACACTTACTGCAGTCCACTTCATCACTTCCGTCACCACAATCGTCATGTCTATCACAACGTAATGTATATGGTACGCATGCTCCATTGCCACATCGGAAAGTTCGTACATCGTCACATTCTGTTATTTCTATGATGATACGAAACAAACAGTTCGTGAATGTACGCAATTAAGAAAGTTCCAGAAAAAGACCGGTGCTACATTAGAGCTTTCTCGTATATGCATTTACATTTTTTACAGTTTCGTCGTATGATGCTAACAATTAAATTATATATTCAAGATACCTATCGTGCATTTCATTTTATTGATATTGTATTATAGTACAGTGTAGAAAAAATATAATTTTGAACCAAACATTAAATAATACGTTACCTAAGTGACGTCACATGTTATTGACTGTTATCAAAGTTTAGCGATACTGTATTTGCTACATACTTTATAGGGCTTCTCCAAGGTACTACATAAATATATATAATCTGATAGCAGCTGAGAAATACTTCATCAAATGAAGATATATATAAGAGACTGATATGTGCAATTAATACCTGGGCAGTTTTCCTCATCAGACCCATCTAACGGACCGCAGTCCATTTCTCCGTCACATTTGTAATTCAGCGGAATACATAATCCAGAGTCACAGGTAAACTCGTGTTCATCACATTGGGGTTCTGAAAAAACACATACAGCCATGCAGACTTCTTTGCACTGTACAATGTGTGTTAAAAGCTAATTTCAATCGCAAACACCCATACATGTTAGAAAATAATCATATGTGTGCAGAAAACGCTTCCTTAGAAATATGCAAAATGAGTTACGTGCAAATGATTTTCAAAAGCAACTGGATTTTAACCCAAATAAATGGGTTTATCAAACCGGTTCGTTCAAACGATGTGTGACTTCTACAAAACTATAGTTTATAGATGGTGGCATTGTCCGTTGTAGTATAATATTTACAAATCAACCAATAGTAGCCATAATTGATTTTAATTAATCAAAACTATTTTAAAATCATATAAGATGGCATGGTTATCGAAATTAGCGACCGCATGTACATATCTGTATTGTTGATTAAATATAGCCTTGCAAATACACCTATGAGCTTACCACACCCTTCTTCGTCTGACATATCAATACAGTCATAAAATCCGTCACACAGTACATTGTCCGGTACACAACGACCATTTCCACATTGGAACTCGTCATTGGCACACTTTATCTCTGTTAAATGTCGAGTTAAAATGTAAATACATTGCAATATATTATAATCTCCATTGTACATAAAACCATACTCTACTTAGTGTAACAAAATGAGGTTATTTGACAAATTTACATTAACACGAGTTTACGCCATCCTTTGTTATAGAACTAAATGCAACATAGCTATCATTCAATTTTGACGATTATATCAAAAATGATGCTTATTTATATATTATTTATTTTCGTATTACATAAGAGCTTTAATACAGTAATAGTTTTCATTCAACCAAAATCTGGCCCGATCTCCCGAAGCATCTCAAGTAGAAATCTCAAATTGAGATTTTGATAATTTCAAAGTCTGAATTTGAGATAAATATGAATCTTGAACCCTCAAAATTTTGCTGTAATAGACTCCGAATAAAGTTTCTGTTTGGTTATACCAATTTAGAGTACAATTTTGCATGGAAACTACCTCAAACGATAGGTGACAAAACTTGAGTTGAGATTGAGCTTCGATTGAGATGTTTCGGGAGATCGGGGCCTGATTGTGTGCTTATAGGACGGTCCGTAACAACTTGAAAACCGCATTTAGAAATTCGAAAAAAGCCCATAATGGACAAGAGTTCGTTCACAAATCTAGATATATTTTCTTACTTTCACAGTTAAGTTCATCACTACCGTCCTGACAATCTGGGAAACCGTCACATACATATTTAGAGGACACACAGTCACTGTTGTGGCAAACAAATTCACCATCAGCACAAACTCCAGTACAATTTGTGCCGCTACAACTGAACTTCCCTTGTATACATGTGCTGTAATAAATATCAGTTATAGAGTGATGACAACACTATAATATTGATACACAATCAGTAGATCTTCCATTTTGGTTTAAAGATACAGCATGCCCATTTTCGAAGATTTTGTTCACATTTACAAAAAAACTATCTTGCATATTTGTTTTTAATGCATGACATTGATAAGTATGCATTTGCAAATAATCAAATAGTTACGGTATGTGACGAAAAAGACATTAGTATCATTGAAAAAAAAATAAAACAAACTTTTCTAACACATGCAGAGCTATTTGTAGTTTCGACATAGTTAAGTTGACCTAAATGAAGTTGAAACCGCTTTTGTCACAAAGAAAGGAGTAGTGTTCAGACATATTTATCCTTATCTCGAAAGGCATTTTTGCTTAAATGTACGACTTTGTTATTTACATTATCAGCTGTATACTTACCAGTTCATACAGTTTGAGATCAATGAGGTACCAGGAGGATATTTAGTTCCATCTTTAACACATGGACAATCATCAGCAGGTATACACATATCTCCTGTAAATATATATACACACAAATATGGTGAATCGTGAAATCGTGAGTCGTTCAATAGAAATATGTTTATGCATGCAAGCAGCCTTTATGGTCAATTAAACCAATTTTACATTTGGTAACAAGATAAAAGAGGCGTACAAACATGATATATAAGTCCACCTCAATAGAGCTATTATTAAAATGTAGCATAAGTCAAACTAAATATCATTGACACAATGTGTGTTGTAAAATATACCTTGCGAGATGGAATCATAAATTATAGAGTGCATTATAGAGCTGTTTAAGTATGATATTAATCACTTATGTTACAAAATTCATAGCTGCAGTATGATGACAAACATTAAAAACTTGATAATTGAACATTTGACACCAATGTCGAATTTCCTCTAAATTTGAATAAGTTGCTCGTTTTTTGTTGGACCGATAAGTACTGGATATTATACAGTCCCAACAAACTATGTTCGTAAATTGACCTCCACATTGTTGAGAAACGACGTTAAACAAATAAACAAACAAACGATTGCTATATCAACGTACCGTTTTGTACAAATCCTGCTGGACAGAAACAACCCTCCACACACGGTGCACTATCACAGAATGGCTCCGGCTCGTCTCCAATATTCTGACAGGTCTGTGTACATGGTGAACCACATGCCGTGTACACCATACCATTGTCACACTGCATTGCTAATAATACAACATACATAATTATAGAATATGAGATAAACGCTTAAAACAGTTATTTTTACGGATCCACGACATTCCAATATTCATTTCAGTGCCACTGAATCGTTCATAAATTAGTTTTATTATTTCTTGTTTATTTATTCTGGTAGGGGGCTTCAATAAAGGTCTGATAAGGTGGATATACACCACAAACCCACTGTGTAACGGTAATATATTGCAAATCAAATATTTTATTATATTTCAAAAGTAGATAATGCTATAATACAACAACAGCAACATTGAAATACACTCAGTAACTTATGTGTGTGCTAATCATGATACTACAGGAAATAACGTACGGCAAAGCCTCTGATGACGCCAGCGAACAGGAACGCCAAGTTCGTTACATTTCTCAGCGAAGTTAGCGAGAGCTGTACACAAACATTCACAATCGCCACCCATATCACATCTGCAAATCATACATAGGTACTAATTCCTGTCTTAAGCCTAGGTCCCACTGAGGATTTCCATATCGGCGATGTTCTCCCGATTTTTCCCGATACCACCCGATTCATCACAATGCCTTCCTATATCACAAACTGCCTCATGACTTCCCGAAGCTTTCCATAGACCATGAGGAACCTGCTCCCAGTGTCCTGAATGCTCATTAATTTCAATTTGGGAGTACATCGTCGAGGCAAAAAATGCTCAGCGAGACCTAGGCTTTAGGCTCTGTTTTTTCCGACAATCTCCGGTATTTATCAGTAAATTCAATGTATCTCTAAAGTTCATGGTTACTTATACTGTTAACTTGTTACAGATATATTGAAATGGAAGGCTGATAGCACACCAGTAATAAAATGAGTAGCTACAACAAACTGAACATCTACCAAAAGAAAACAAGACCACAGACGGTAATACTTGCAACTTCTCGGACCGAAATGCACTAACAGTGCTAAATATTACGAACATTTATCCAACAGAACATTTAAAAACTCAATGGACAAATAGACTAAATTCTACAAGCTTTTACATGCTTTAGAAACTCATTCTTTGGGAAAAGCATTCATGATTAATAAAACTAAATAACAGTCTGTTTTAAGGCTGCACACACTGATTGATTGAAGCACACTTCCTGTTGAATTAAAGCCAAGATTGGTTTCTTTAAAGGATTCATTCATATTTAGAAAACATGACTTGGACTAAGTCATTACCAGCAAGTAAGGTGTGTATGGGTGCCCTAGACCCAGGCACACCAATTGACGAGGATAATAAACAATCATTCCACAAACAAAATAAAAAATAAAAAAGGTATTACCTGCAAGCATCAAACAGACAGTCTTGATAGTAGTAATCTTCCATCCAATCAGGCATGGCTTCTCTACATTGTCTGAATACTTCTCCTTCTATAATCAGACCACAAGACTGAACTGCCCACGCTTCACGATGCGGTACACCCTATACAAATGTTTACAAAAACTTGTTATGTACATTCAGTAAACTAGTATAATATTATAACTTAGTCTAATTTTTACAGAAAACAGGCGCATCTAATCAGGTAGATGAGGAGACTGCTATCCAGTGCTATCTTTATCATTTGAGGACTTAGAATTGACTGACAAAACCTATTGCTACATTTTTATACCCCAGTTCCACCACAAATCATTGCCCGCTTGTGGCAAAGTTTTTACGAACCATGAAAAAAATGGCACTTGTGTAATAGGGCCATACATATATTCGGAAAACTAGAATAATATTATAAAAAGCCTCTGTCTCACAAAAAAGGGGCATCGCAGCA
The DNA here is from genome assembly GCA_947247005.1 of Spisula solida. Taxonomy (NCBI): domain Eukaryota; kingdom Metazoa; phylum Mollusca; class Bivalvia; order Venerida; family Mactridae; genus Spisula; species Spisula solida. The sequence continues at coordinate 15,849,908 of OX365958.1, forward strand.
GGTAGATGAGACTTTTTACTAACATAAAATTATTCTTTAACTCAATTATTTTATTTCAGGACTCAGAATTGGCGGACAAAATTATAGATACCCCAGTGTCACCACAAATCATTGCCCACTGGAGGCAATGGTTTTGACGAACCATGAAAAAATGGTAATTATATAAGAGGATCATCAAAAACCATTTCTGGAATATTGAAATTAGTTATTGATTAATTTTTTAAGATTTTTAAAAATATTTTTCAATGGTTTGCCTTTGCAAGCAGCAAAGTTATTCATGAATGTTAGTTTCTTTATCTATTTTGAGAACCACACAAAAACATGTCTGCGCAGTTTGGTTTAAATTGTAAGAGGAGAAAATGTTTAAATGAGGTGATGATGACGGACGCTGCACCACCGACGGACGCCAATCACAATAGCTCACCATGAGTACAAAGTACTCGGGTAGCTAATAAAATGGACGACCGACAGCCAAACTCAAAGACAATAACAGTTTATACAAATCTTACAAAGCATGGTTCTAATTCCTTTGGACTAGGTGTCTTCACATCGGGGCACCTACTGCTTGTTTTCCAGCTATTTCCGTGGTCAATTACGCTGAATCCACAATCATTTTGTTGACGACCGTCGAAGTCACCACACAATCCTTCAACATTGCCGCGCCATTTTGTATCCAAATGTAACATCACTCGTGTTCCTAAAGAAAATAAGGCACGCATGTCTTATTTCTGATAATTACTTATTTTATTTATTATCAGTTGACAAACCTCATGGACGTGCGTGTAATGCTGTAATAAACAAGTATTTATTGTCGTTCTCGTTTACGTATTTAAGACATTTATTTAACATGTTGTAAGGATTCTACAGTGATTGCGATTATGAACTGGACATATCACGTAATAAAGATGTAACATCTGGTAAGTCATGTTCCACAATGATTTTTAGTGAATATTATAACGTCATGCTGACATCACATCCTGTTTGCAACAATCTACTGGTATGTGACGTCACGATTACCAACGACGTCGGACATCGTGATAGACGTCGTGTAGACGTAGGTAAGACGTTGAAAATTTACGATCAACCGCCTGCTCATTTATGATAGGAAACCCTTACCATCGGGTACGAAATTGAACCAGCGACTCTCATATAAGAAGAAGTCCGTCAGATCACGTGGTAAGGTGACCGTATAGCACTAGTCAAATGATCAGGTGACCTAATAAAGCTTAGTTTATTAGGCACCCTGATATCGAGCCGACTTTGCCGGAAGTTACTGGATAAAATGATTTATAAAAATCTTATGACGTCATAAAGACGTCACATCCGGTTATCTGTAAGATTAGTTTACCTTCATCATACTGAAGTGTAAGTTTCAGTTTGGATGAGTACACAAACCACCAGAGCCCAGATCGTGAGATGACCAAGCCTTTGGATTTATACATGTTTCCACTGATGGTAAAATTGTCAATTTTGGGAGCCACTCCTCTAAGAAGCTTCACGTTGACACCAAACAGACGAATGTTGACACTCTTGGTACATGTAACACCTGAATTACAGGAAATGACATTTATGACGGTTTTCACAAATTACTGAACACAATCACACAATTCTATCTAGGAAATGTTTTATTACCATTTATTCTAATACAGCGAACATAGTTTTTCAGTTTTTTTCTTCAGCAATGTTCAAGTGAAATATCTTATCATATGTAGCGACTATTCTAGACAGCTTACACGGTTTGATCGATTTCGGTACTTTTATTACGTAATAGTGAAATAATAGTGGGCGCTAAAAAACCTGAAAAAAACTATTCGGGCATAGAGAACATTGGATACACCCAATTACTATTGAGAAGATTATTGTTCTGAAAAGAGACGTTATATGGTTACCCTGACAGTTTAAACTACAGATAAATAAAGACGGTACCTGATGTGCCACATGGAACATTTTCTACCGTAACATCAAACTCTCCACCGGAAGTAGAGTCACGTGCCAGTGTGTAGGAGCATGCGCCTTGGAAGGAGTAATGTCGACCATCAAATGTACTAATATGTGGATCTCCAGCAGCCCAGCAGGTACCTTAATTAAATATTATATCTTTGTTACATAATGTTATTAAATGTTATATATATACTCAGCGTCAGTGAAAAGTTACCACCCTACTGACTCTTACATTTTAAAATTCACGTTACACTGTGCTAAAAGCCGAACACGACTATATTTTGACCTAACTGTGTAGTCACAGCTATCCTATTTAACAATATGCAAATGCACACACTACAAAACTTTTGTACCGATAGGTCATATTGTATTCAAAATACAGAAGTATATATAAGTGGTAAATTTTCAGTGACGCCCAGTATACCAAGGCTTATCTGATATATCATGCATATTGTATAAAATAAAGCACGAGTAAGAATTTTACTAATCACTCTTAATAACTGCTTAAAATATTGTTAATAAACAGTACTTGTACTGAACTAGTAGATAATGATATAGTGCCGGAACACTCACAACCTACACCAATGCGACTCGATGATATATCAGCTAGCCATTAATTAAAATTGTCACAAAATGGCCAAGATAACAACATATTCCTAGTACCTCAGAATATACTATGAATTAAATTATATATATCTCTTATACAACACTTTCTCGACAACTCCATCCTGGTTTTTCTAAGTAATACCTCGGGAAGTAATATGACGGTTCCTTTATCCGACATTACGAACCCGTTAGTGGACCGAACGACAGGCGGATGGGGTCAAACGTCTGGACAGTCTCTCCTCTATCCCCGCGTCTAAGTGTTCTCTTCCTGGAGTAAGGGGTCGTATCGGGAACGAATGACAAAGGGAGACTGTTTTAGTGGATTTCCCGGCTCGTACATGAATAATGCTCAAATGTTGTGGTACGTTCGATCATTGCAACATCTATGTAGGCAGTCAGGCATCATGTCTCACTAATATTATAAAACAGTCCATGCGTGTACACAAGTGTCGTGTCTTAACTTACCTGGACAATCTTCATCCTTGACTACGACCCAGTTCTGACCTTCACAACGTCTAAAGTAAAAGTATAACATTGCGGAATATTCAATAAAACTTTAAAGTAAAAGTAATCATTTACGTATATGGTGCATTAAAACATTCTGTATGGAGTGATAAAAGACATATTGCATGTACGAAACATAATTAATAACGAAATGATGTTTTATACGTATATGTCCAATAAAATGTCAAAACATGCATTCAATGACGTGTATGCTTTGCTCATTGCAAACATTAATTATATAGCATTAAACACAATTACCATTTTTGAAGTCAGGAGGGTAGCTGCAATAACTTACGTTCTCGTTTTTATCTGAACTACACACACTTAAACACACACACACGTATTTATGCTCATGTGGAGTATATACAATGACTTAAGTAAAGCGGCAAAAAACTATTTGGTATAGAAAAGATTTTTTGGGGGGCTCTCCTATTGCATAATTTTGGTTTATAATGTATATTATAATTCCTTGCTGGGCCATATAAAGGGACTATGAAAATGCTTACAGTTCTTTGCATCCAGATTTGACGGTGTTTCCTACTTTGTACCATTCTGCACCATACTGACATGGGCATTTATTCGGAGAAACACAAGATCCCTGTACAAAAAAAATGAATATGCATGTAATATGCGAATCCCGCTCATTTAAACGAGTTTTATGTATCATTTTTGTCCAGTGTGATGTTGCTAAGATATGTTTAATAAGAGAAGTAAAAAAAATTTATACGTGTTTATATCATGTGTCCACGGACAAAACTTGCGGCGGATCCGTATCAACATTAAACTGAATTATGACTGACAAAGATGCCTGTACCAAAACGGTGAAGATTGACTTGACAAAAATGCTTTCACAATGTTAATTTTATTTTCTTAATTGAGATGGTATGAACGAATGCATAGGTTTAATCACTATTATTATTGTAGATGATTGTCTGTCCTGGTGTTATTTCAATTTTAAACGTAAAGGTTTATACATTTGTACATGTTATAATCCATGTTGTTAATATATGTACTTTTTTATTATTGAAGGCATTGTTGTAAATAAGATATGTATTGTAATATGTATGTCTTAACATGTTACCTTCAGAAAATAAAGATTATATTATTATTATTATTATTATTATTATGGTATAAGTGAGGTTGTATAGTTTACTTACATCAGGTGACATTGTCTGATTTTTAGGACAACCACATCCACTGAATGTATAACCTTTAGCACAGTCCATACCATAACTCTCGCACGTGGTCTGACATATACTGCTATCCTCTAGGTATACTTGGTTCCGCGGACAGGAGATGTCGGTGAAACAGTCTGGTATAACAGAACACTGCCAGGCACCACGTACGCATGTACTGAGGGAATAAAATGTATAAAATATTATGTTAATTATCTATATCCCAATTCAGTATTTTATTTAGTGTGGGAGTTAATCTAAACCGTACAGTCTGTGGTTTTAAGACCCCATTGCAAAAATAAATTAGCAATCGTTACGCCTTCTATCTCTTCAATTATACGTACAAGTATCTCAGTATTCATAATAAATTCTGATAGTCTTTATTAAAACCAACAATGAGCTGATGTAGTCAATACATAATCGAAACATGACAGTGTCAAACAGGCTTCGTCCGTCGTTGATCCCACTAATCTATTGTTTTCGATGTCCAGTGCCAAAGAGTTTGCGCATTTATCCTTCGTTGAGTCCACAATTGAGATGTATGTGATGTCCAGTGTCAAACTGTTACCGCATTCATCCTTCGTTGGGTCCACAAATGAGATGTTTGTGATGTCCAGTGTCAGACTGTTATCGTCTTCATCCTTCGTTAAATCCAAAAATGTGATGCTTTGATGTCTAGTGTCAAAGAGTTTCAGTGTATTTCAATCTTTGGTTACACAAATATTGCGTGAAATGCAAGATGACAATTCCTACCGGACGACAGCGCAAACGTTATCATCACTTTGCAAACCACGTTCGGCAGCCATTGTCAAACTCGCAGTTATTACTGAATGAACGGTCGTGTCCATTCATTGATTGCTTTTACACTAGATTTCAATGAAGATTACTACGGAACGATTTCCAAAGTTACTGGTATTCCACCTCTTAACTTCAACATATTTGCCAACTGCTTGTAGAAGGAGCGGGTTAGTTCATGTCGCCATACTAGTCATTATTAAAGCCATCAATGTTCCATTCTTACATGATGCTTGTATTCAGTACCAATAACCGCCGGACGACAGCGCAAATGAGCAACATACTTTGCGCCAACGTACAGCGGCGATTGGTCCAGAATAAGATGCCTTGCAGTAAGAATAAAGAAAAGGTCACCGGACACCGCTAAAGGAAAATCCTGGGATTCCAACTGTCACAATGATAAGATATTACCGGTATTTGGTGTACATTCAGCGAAGCACGTAACAATGATGATATCATTTCTTCCTTTTGGCTTGATGAAAGTCCTATGATATAATGTTCGCCGGACGACAGCGCAAAATGTATGTATACTTTGCGATGTCGAGCGATGACGATCATATCACAGGGTCTTGTTGTATTACTGCTGTACACCATGGACGCTTTGTGATTTATGTATAATTGGCTGTCCTATCACTGTCGTCATTGAATGCAATTGTGATCCTCCGCCTATCCAAACACGGTATTCGATAAGACACTTGTTGATTCATTACCCCTTCTTCAATTGCTTTACTACATCTACATTTTGATGGGTGTCTTTTTTGTATCCGACTTGAGTTCCTTTCCTACTGCATATATACTAGTAGTTGCGTCTATATTGTGATTCTTGAATCCCCAACTCGTCCAGTTACTGGTATTTTATTTTAGTGTGATAATGTATTTGTTACAGTCGCTCAACTAAGCATTACTACCGACGCCTGCTCAACAAGCAATTCAGTATCTTAATTTGTTATAGAAATAGAATCAAGAAATTATAAACATACCAATGATGACAGTTGCGCTCAATGACGTCACCAGCGCCTCTAACTCGGTCGCCTTCGGTTGCGTATTTATCATAACACGTACATTGATCCATCTTAACGCATTCACCATTATCATCCATCATTTCTCCTGGCTGACACATACAACCAGGTATACATTCTTCATTACATGTATTATCTGTGATTTCCATATCTCTACAATGAGCAGTGCAAGCCGAACAACACTCACGGTACGTCAAACCACCAGATGCCGAGCACTTGGTCAACTTACCTGAAAGTGAAACATTATAAATAGAATCTAGTAAACGTTTAACACAAATGTCACATGAGCAAAACTATTTGAAGTATTCCGGAGAATGGTAAGTATTCGTTGAAATAAATGTGTGCATAAAATATTGAGCAATTAAAGTTATCATGTAACATGACCAATGGCTAATGTAAAATGGCGTTGTACTGTGAAGATTAATGTTTTACTATGGATTATATATACATAGGGTACTCACAAGTGACTTATTTTATGTAATGTCTAAATGCTCATACATTGTGCACCATAAATATGTTGTTATTTAATCATACTTACTACACTGTCCATTAATGCTTGAATGTTGACTCCAGTTGTTGATTGTTGCCCCTTGTAAGGCGCATTCCCTGGCAACCACAGCCATGATAACACATGCCGGGTCTGTGACGTCAAGGGAGCTCACTGAACATACATCACTCATACATTTCTGATAGAAGCCATTGAAATCCACAAGATCTCGACAACGTTTCCAAAGGTCCGTGGTGTCCCGAATAGGCTCGCATATAGTCTTGGCATACTTCAACTAAACAGAAAATAATTATCATAAAACGTTGAACGATGAATGAAATCATTCTTCATGACTAAACCATAAAATTAATGCAATTCACCTTCATAATTTGTATTAATGTAGTATGGATTTATTTTAAAATTGTAGAAAACTCCAGACCATAAAATTAACGCCATTCACCTTCATAATTTGTATTAATGTAGTATGGATTTATTTTAAAATTGTAGAAAACTCCAGACCATAAAATTAATGCCATTCACCTTCATAATTTGTATTAATGTAGTATGGATTTATGTTAAAATTGTAGAAAACTCCAGACTGGTGAAACTAGACTTTGCGATGACTATGGGTGATACAAATTAGGGAGCTAGGTGAAATAATACCTTTTCAGGAAAGTATCATTATTTTGATTGATTAGATCAATGCCTTCAATTTAAGGCCAGGATACGCCCATGAGAGACCACATGCCCCCCATAAATCAAAGATAGCCGCCAAAATGGCCGCCGTCTTGTCACAATATACTCATTTGTCTGTAACATATTTGTTTATAGAAGTAATAGGAATAGATCATATATATATATGAGTGACCAAAATAACTAGGATACCTATGCCTCAGTTGACAATTGTACAAATTAAAACTATCACTTTGCTATAAATTGCTCGCTCAGCTCACCTTTGCACTCGAGCACTGGAGTGTAGCTGGACGATCCTCTTGCTTGGCACAATTTGGTGGGCTCATATAATGAGCAACGAATGCTCCAGCCTTGTTCTCTGTGATTCCATTAGGAGCCAACCAATCATCTTCAGTTACGTAGTTGAATTTTCCACATAAACCTTGTATCTATGGTAATATAAGCATAATCAAGTTATATATAATGCTTATTATTAAAGCCTCATTTTCAGATTAATATTACGGAGTATTAAACACATTATACAAATTATTTTAGTACTACCACATACTGCAAAACGCTAAAATGATAAATGTAATGATCATTAAGTCCCATACAGCACGTATTCAATATAGCATATACGAGGGTCGTTCATTTAATACCCGGACTATCTCCGAAAATGGCGTAACGTCACAATAGTTTGACGTCGACTTGGACCGACTCGCGTTACATGCACTTATTAAAACACTAATAGTATGTAAACCCTTCGTTGCGTATGCGAATAAAGGAATGGTGTGAACGTATTCCTGTAAGTTTTCATCAATATCAGTCTATTAGTTTTGAAGCAATAACGATCGTCTGGGTATTAAATGAACGACCCTCTTATAGTTTAAATGTTGTTTGGACGACTGTTATTAATTAATAAATAGCAAATATAGAAAACCAACTTTTATTTTTAAAAGTATCTTAACAAACATTTTCAAACTAAAATTTGGTGACTCACTGCAAAATGTTGTAAAAGGTGTAACTGTATACTAGTCAAATACACATGTGTAACCTGTACTTTGCCACACAACTGTTTATACTGGAATCATGCTATTGTTTGGACACACCAGAACATTAAATACATGTGTACCTACCTTATTATCATAGAAGGGGTCGACACTGACATAAATTCTTCTATAACCGTACAACACTCGGAATCCGAAACCTTTAATCATCATGAACAATGATGTTGCTTGTTTTACATACAAATTCCTCGACAAAAATGGTTGTTCCTCGATATCTGACGTATAGTCTATGCCGTTTATTTTGACTATGTCACCTTGAATCACGACCTTTTCACCTTGAGTTTCTATACGCACACCGGAAATGCAGTTGCGACCAGTAATGTCGTCACCACAATCTTCATGAAGAGCCCGGATTAACAGAGCAGCACGTGGATCCTCGGCCACAGCGTCTGCTGATGGCTGAAATAATTTATGAATTGTTTTGTTAGAAACCCTATTTTTGGGCATTTAAATTATATGTGATGAATGTAAAAACTATTATAATAAGTCATTAAATCTCCAGGTTCATTTAGTAACGTATTCAAGCAAGTCTGTTAGTAAGGTCGTAGTAAGAGCTTAGCTAAGTGCGAACGGGGTGTTCGCACTTAGCTAAGCTCTTACTACGACCATGACGATTTGCCCCGGTCTTACTTAAAGTGACCGCAATTTTAGTGGGTAAGAACCTGGGTTCAACAACAGCAATCAGGAGATTTAAAACCCCATATTAACTTGATAGTAAATTACTATTAGAAATCATCTAAATAACAAATAATACTATTGACAAACCTGCTTTAACTTTTCTTTAAGGACAAAACTGCTATACAATATTAAGCTAATACCCGCCAACCTTCTCGAACATCGTCATACACAACATTCGACCTGTTTCAGTTACTCGTGAACACTTAGAACATATCGTCCAACAAGGTGGCTTATATATTGGTGGTGCGTATTAACACGTAGAATGTTGCAGGGTCAGAATAATTATTAACCCAAAACATGTTGTTCATCAGTGGCATAATATTCTTGTATTGAACACAACATACCTCAACCAAGTCGTATCCGCATGAGGTTGCTTCAAAGTCATATATCAAACCATCGAATGTTTTCACGTGCGACAATCCGAAATAGTTACATGATGAGCTACATTTATCTTCAGTACATTTCCATTTTCCCATATAACATGTACTGAAATACGTGAAAATATCATCATAGCGTGTTATGTATAGAAAGACAGTGCTAGTGAAAAAGACATCCCATCGTATTGCAACGTCTGAAGATTATGTCAATGAAACTAAATCGGTAAATGTGTTTGTACGCGTTCACATTAATCTATTCAAAAGTAGATTCAAATTTGTTAATTTGAATCTACAATCGTTTTCCCCTGGCTTATTAGGCAATATCCTCCGGCTTCGAGGCAAGTCACAGTAATGAGATATAAGGAATTCGGGTGCAATAGCTCTTTCCGAACAGACAGTGACAACATTGTCCTTAAATGATTTTTTATCACAATGGATAAAGTGGAATGTGTCTTTTGAAGTAAATGAGACGTACTGCAGGCTCAGAAGAAAATGAAGAGCGCGTACGCCTAACGTATACGACAAGACATTAGGTTAGTGGAGTGGTCAAACCATGACATAGTTTTCCTGCGAAATATAATAACAAACAATCTTACTCACCACTTGTTACACTCGACTTGAATCACTGCAGTGTTGTTGTATCTATTACGGTTAAATTCACACTGACATTCAGTGGGTTCTACACATTCACCGTCCTGATAAAACATGCCAGCTGGACACTCGCATCCGGATATACACTCATCCATACACGAGTCTGACATCACATTGTGTAGGCTTTGACATGTTTTAGGACAAGGTGACGCACAGTCAGAGTACACCAATCCCTTTGGACATTCCTTGGCTGTGAATGGTAAATCGTCATAAAGTTATACGGAAATCATCTAGTCCTTTGGTCTAGATCATGATTGTTATTTATGTGAACTTACCAGAAAAAATCTAGAATTATTACACTAAAATAGCATCTTATTGAACTAGATGGCGGCCATCTTGGACGCCATCTTGGATTTTAGGCACCGCACCAAAAATTTGCAATTTATGCCGGCAGTCTGATAATCTTCAGACTGTCCCGAACTTTTTGGTATATAACTCTTACTGTTAATTTTTGTGTCCACCTTGAATGTTGAAAATGTGGTTTTGCTGCTCTACTATTAATGTTTGGTTGTTTTATAGGTGCGTGCATGAATAACCATACAAGTACGTAAACCATCAGCGAATGATACAGTTGTACTTGATACGTAGCATGTCATGACACATCGGATTCAACTAAATCGAATGACAGAATCACAGGATATTGATACACATTGTTCAATGTATATGAGATATAAGGCAAACATACACATAAAAAATGAGTCAATACCCTGTGGATAGAATATAATCGATGTACGTGTACTACTGTGTAACACGGACAAGTAAAGTTTCGCAGATGAAATGGTGGCTGAGGTTAGATTTGTGTTTACAGTGATTTACTTGTTATTGAAAAATGATCTCAAATTTTGCGAGAACTACGTAGGTTAACCCTTTAGAGCAGCCAATGGTTACAGATCTTGCGAAAGTAATCTTTTTTGGTCTTGCGACTTCTTCCCTTTGTGGAATTATGGAACTTGGCCACGGAACCAAATGCACAAAGGAATGACACACAATGAAGAAAAATGACAAACGTAAAAGTTAACAAGAAAAAGAAGAATAGAAATAATACACTTACGACACATGTTCAAAGACCTCCATTGAATAATGACACCTTGTGCGGTACATTCTCGGGCGTATGCTTCTGTATAGAAACATTTCACAGCTTCTCTATCATCATCAGACTCGGCACCACAGTAATAGTTCATACACATACTGAACCACACATTCACATCCACCTAAAATCAGTATCAACATCAATGACAGCAAGTGTGCTATGAGGACCATATTCAGACGTGAAATAGGGGTTATATTTGTACGTAATGTTTTATATAACAGAGTATACAAAGCCATACAGAAACGGTGATGGCGTTGTTCCAACCATGCAGCGCTATCCAATCATGCAAGAGATAGACATAGAACGTACCATCCGTATACCCCAAAAAGGATTTTCAAATATGCCTTCAGCTAGGCATTCAGCGTTTTGATTGCTGAAACTAGTCCATTAAGTATTGCGACAACTTGGATATGGGAGGATCATAACTTGCTTAGTTGGGCATTGTGCCTTGTATGTTTTATGTTTTCTGCGCTCGGCTGGTTCAGGTGGGTACTGTACCTTGTGTGTGTTATATATGTTCTGTGGTCGGCTGGTTAAGCTGAGTGCTGCCTTCCCTATCCGATTTAATATTATCTTTTTCAACGGGAGGTAATTGCAAACCCTGTACATCTATATATACGCAGATACTATAGCAGTAACGAATGATATTCGTCTTAAAGAAAGTACTATTACTTTATCGAATTGCATTTGACATTTTTTGCATTGCTTCTGCAAATGGCATGTTTTGCATTGCTTCGGCAAATGTCATGTGTTGCATTCATTGTTTCGGAAAATGGCCTGTTTTACATTGCTTCGGCAAATTGCATGTTGTGAATTGCTTCGGCAAATGGCATGTTTTGAATTGCTTCGGCAAATGTTATATTTTGCATTGTTTCGGCAAATGGCATATTTTGCATTGCTTCTGAAACTGTTATATTTGCATTGCTTCGGCAAATGTGATGTTTTGCATTGCTTCGGCAAATGGCATGTTTTGCATTACTTCGGCAAATTGAATGTTTTTCACATGAATAACAATCAGTTACGACAATGTAAAATGATAATGTACATAACGATATAAGGTATTCGACTTACCAGTTGATGACATTCTCTGAATGTTGATGATCTCATAAAGCTACAAACTTCCTCAGCATCACGTCTCTCCTTGTTGCTACTTCCACCACAGTAACTCTGTATGGAACTCGAATCTGGGCACTGTCATAACACAAGTACAAACCATTCAGTATAAAATAACATAAAATTAAGTTTCGTCTCTCATACCCTCATGACAGCGAGTTACATCAGAATGGGGTGTCCAGAGTGATTAATTTAAGTGGGAAAAATTGTTTCACAATCGACCTTAACTGAATTATTATTTCGTCGTTTTTGGATAAAACATGGTAAATTCGCTCGTTCTTAAGTGTGTGGAGTCCTAGAGAACACTTGTATTTCGTCGTTTTGGATAAAACATTGTAAATTCGCTCGTTCTTAAGTGCGTGGAGTCCTAAAGAACACTTGGAGAAGAAACTAATCATGAGGATTGTAGCCTAAGCCATGGTCTCGTTCATTAACATAATCAACATTGTTCCGGGTGAATATTATTGTGTTTCACTTACCACATCACCTTCTGTTGCCACTTTGAATGAGTTACCAAATGTTGCAGCACTCTTCGCATCACCAAACTCATCTGTAGAATAGGAACATCGATTGGTTAAATATACAAGTTGAAGAAATGGTGGAAGCCAACTTTGATTTCAATAATTACCTCATCAGTTGTTTATGATTTGCTTTTCAGTATGTTAGACAATGTGTACTGATTCGTGTATTTTTGAACATACGCCGTTTCCCCAGGTTAAGAACCAAGATCGTTCATAATGTGGGCTTACGAATGTATTAGAGTAACCATATCTACCGACTGAATGGGTTGGGGTATTTGGTAATGTTGAGTGTTGCTTATGTAATTGAGTATCACAGTTTGAACTCTTTGTAAACATAAATCAGTACCTGGTGGGTTGGGTATTCCATTGTTATTTCCACAAAGACCGCGGACATTTTGTCCAGCAGTTTTATCCTTATCCAGCGTCACATAAACAGTAGATGCCTGGTCCACCTTAACCCTCAGACCATTCGGACATTCCAGAAGGATCCAGTCACCAATGGTGGTGATAGTGAAAGCTGAAAAACAAAATCAATAATTGTGATATATAGAGGATCTTTCACCAGTTGTCAATTGATATAAATTTATATTAAATGAGTTCTGGAATTTCTATTAAGCGAGCGATTCTTTCGGCATTATCAGCATGTTTCATAAATATTTTAAATGGTGTTACTCCAATCGTGAAAGCTCAGCCATTTCTGTTTGTTACCGGTAAATATACAAAATTGCAATGCGTTAAGGCCGAGGTGATCAGAACGGGTGTTACTCCATTTAGCGTGTATTTATTCTCTGGGCATTATGCCTTGTATGTGTTTTATGGTTTCTGTGCTCACTTGGTTCAGTTGGGCATTGTGCCTTGTGTGTTTTTAATGTTTTCCGTGCCCGGCTGGTTAAGTTGAGTGCTGCCTTCCCTGTCTGACTTAATAATATGATCATAATGTAGGGCAGTGTACAAAAGGTCAGGAAATATTTAGTTCATGGTAAGTATAATTACATTCAGTTGGTGTGAGTACAGGTTTGTCAGGTACGACAGTGATCTCTCGACCATTTACACTGACCACACCATTCTCTGTTTCCACTACATCACCATTATCCATATATGTCTTCACAAGCTGTAGATCACATAAACAGATAAATTTAGCCATTTTTCCATTAGTTTTAAGACGTTTTTCATCATTTGTTATAAACAGCCGACAGTTTACCAAACCAGGCAAACGAACCAGTTTTTCTTGAAGTTTTATTAACCATCTCTACCGATTTACTCGATACCAGTTCACATACACAGTGTGTAATAGTAATTACCAGTAACTAATTACTACAATACTACAACTGCATTATCAATAGTTTCAATAGGAGAGATCACCCTATTCATATGCAAAATGCCCACCAGCAATCTATTGGATAAATGAACAATAAAAACCTGCCATTCACCAATAGCTAGCTGGTGGTACAAACATGATCTCTCCTATAACGCAATTCGTTTGTTTATGTAAGTTAGTACAATACAACAGTAACTGTTTTAACAAACTTTAAATATTTCGATACTCACTTTTCGACATGTTGTCCAATAATTGCAGTTTTTCACTGTCATTTCTACATGCCATCCTTGTTGGAGATTTTCAGCCAGGGTATATGTACAGGTACCAGCAAACTGGTACTCCAGACCGTCAAACATACGAAAATAACTTCGTCCGAAGTTCAAACATGTTCTGAATGGCATGTCTGTGGTCTGGAGAATCACAGAGGGCTCTGAAGAGAAATATTCATGTTATAAAAGTCAGCGTTCGTATGAACATGTTTTTATTGCAATCTTGTAATTAAGCTCACGTCTAAAATTGATTACTCCCGGGCTATCATCCACAAATGATGTTTCCGATGTATCGATATCACTCGTATCATAATTTCGTTAAACTGTTTTAGTTTACATTTACTAAAATGTATGGGTATTGCGTAACCTGCCTAAATGGCAACGATAGTAATATGTCCAGGCCTTTTCTGTGGAACACATTCATGACCTTGTAACCGGACATCCTATTTTTAGATTCGTCTTATATTTTGCACATTTTTATTGTTTTAGTCATTTCCAGTTTTAGATCTTTCAGGGTGATATTCAATATTGTTCTTATTCATAATTAGAGAATAAGGATAGCCAATTATATCGCCTGGTATCAAGAGTTTAATACGGTGTGATCTGATTGGCTGTCCTTATCCTTAAGTCAAGTAAGGTCAATATTGAATACCATCCCGGATCGATAAATAAGATAACTTTCTGATAAAGACTCTACAAACGTAACAACAGTGGTCAAGTTCTCCTTACCAAGTTCGCCCTCCGCGGGACACGTGATACAGTGATCTGTTCCACTAACACCCCAACTTCCGCCATCTTTAGCACAACATTTGTCCTCTGTAACAACTTTGCCATCAAAGCCTTGCTTCTTCAGACCATAACAAGTATTAGCAGTATAGCAGTATTGCAGTGTTGACTCTTGTTCTATACAATAATGAAGAAAGTGTAGCGTTTTATTGTCAATGTATTGTGTTTTGTGGTATAAACATGATATCACTTCGTAATATGCATTATATGAAATTTTGAAGAAATAATAAGTCGTAATGATATCAGATTTTCACTAAAAATAGAGGTTATTTTAAACGTTCGTAATTTTCTTGGAAAACCCTTTTGTATACGTGAATTTCAGTCATGGTGTAGTTATGTTTCATGTTAAGTCGTTTGTTAAACATATTTTAAATATCTCAGTTTTGTGGTTATTTCTAATAAAATTAGGAACAACATTTTGATAATAATATTAACATACGAGCAGTTCACAAAAATATGAAAATAAATCAGAGAAGTATTTAGGAAAGGATTTTGTTGTAACGTTATACAAATAATAATAATATTAAACTGTTGCTTACGTTTAACAAGGTCGTCACAGCGGTAGCCAGTGTAACCGTCTTTACACTGACATACATTTGGTGCTATACAACCCCGGGAATTCCCCACATTACATGGAGGCTTGCAGACAGCTGTAGTAATATAAAACATAAATATAATAATAACTAATCAATTTGATGTTCCTGATTGTCTGGTGGTTACACGCATGTGTTAACTTGTAGCGGCTGTTGGTGAGTTCGATCCCAGGCCGCATCACAATACTCAATCCAGGAAAATAGTACATGTACATATAGCTCCAGTAATTGGCACTAAGTTCTTTAGACTTAGTATATGGCCAGACTATTACAACCGAACAACATATAACTGAATTATATCATATAAACTATGAACACCACAAAATCACCGACAGACATTTTTGAGGTACAAGGTTGGAATACCAGCCAAGCAATATTTGTCTACGATCTTTCCTGGTTCCGAAGTTGCCAGTTTCTTGTGAATGAATATAATTATTTGTATGCACATCTGAGTAATGTTGTGGTCAACAGCCGCGCCTTCGTTGGTTGTTTTTAATTCAGTATTGGTATAAAGAAGGCGTAATATTTTTTATTTCAAAGTATTGATATAATAAAGCGTAATATTTTTATTTTTAGTATTGATATAAGGAAGGCGTGCACAAACAAAATGAAATGATAAAAAGGGAGGTAACTCCCTGTGAGTTATGGTATATTTACGTTTATCACAATTTGATCCTGTCCACCCAGAGCAACACGTTGTCACCGTCTCTTCATACTCTCTGTAAACACAACATACATAGGTATATAGCATTTAACCAACAAAAACAAATACTCTACTGTTCCGTTAAGGTAAGGTGAGAGGGACGTTTTATTTTATGTTTACATACAATATTGCATTCATTTTATGAGCAGGTACAGTGAATATAACATTTCACTTTAGCATTGAAATTATATATGTATGTATACGCTTTTATAGTATCATTAAGCAGTACCATTTTGAAATTCATATATGGTTTTATTTACCACAGTAATTAAAAATACCAGCAGAACTCATTAAGCAAGTAATAAAATAAGAGTGCCAATACTGATTTATTAAAATAGGACAATGCATTCTCAGACTGTACTCAATAAAAATGTCACTAAACCAATATACGTGGGTCATTCAATATATTCGTAGACAATCGTTCTCATTTGATTATTATTGCGTTTTAACAATAATTTCTTATAGCATTACAAACAGTAACTTATTACCAACGGTCAATGCAAATTTATTTTCAATAATGCAAACCAGTAGCATGTTATCAGCCACTCTATTACCATAGTAACGCGCTACCAACCCCGACCGACGTAACGTGCCTTTTTCATTTGTTCAACTTGTTATAAATTCCGATTAAGTTAATGTACATTCAAGTGTTTTAGCCAGGTTATTACAAAATATCATCATGTGACTTCATGAAATTTTGAAGTTATTTGGACGTCGGAGTGTAAATTAAAAATTGTTTAATCAATGCGAGTCGCGTTTTGAATAACGTCAAAACGTCTATTTCTTTACGCACGGAAATTCATACGACTATTCAATTGTGCATGGGGCTTGGAAAAACACAGCAGATACACAAAAGCTGCTACAGAGAGCGAAGTGAGAACATACAGCATGCAGTGGTCTTGTGTTTTAATGGCAAAAACAAATTTCTAAAGCGCAGCATGGTATTTAAAATGATACAGGGATGTGCAGATAGTCAAACGTAGTGAAGTTTCACGTAACGTCCGTCGAAATGGGCGAGGTGTTTTCATGTTAATATACAACCAACATACCAAGCATTAGTCCTCAACTTAGACTATATAAGATGTTGTGGAAGATATGTTAAATCGTATAAAATTTAAAAGTTTATGATTATTTCTATGTTAATAACATAATTTCAATTCGGGCTACCATTTGAGAATCAGCAAAACGTCAATAACGTCGCTGACGTCAGATAATAAATTGCGCTGTGTGGTAGTACCGGTATGGTGATATTGTAGGGTTAACGCATGCTTTTTTGGGCTATAACATCTGCAGAGTCCCGAGGAAATTAATGCGTTTGTATTTCAAAATAATGATGTTTTGGCGGGAGATATTGTGGCGACGTCGCGAAAACAAACGTAACGTCATATCAGTTATTGTTATGCACGTCGACTTCCGGGATCGGCAAATACAAAGAAAACATGGATACTGCGGGTTTGTTTGAATTTATAATTTAAATATTATAGAAAACTAACTAGTAGTTAGAAATAAAATGGAATTACTGTTCATTTGACGCTGTATAACGTTTATAGTCGCCGACGCGGCCCTGAAATAAGCATACGTAAAACTGGACGTTAACAGCGCGTGAATCTTTATGTTTACGCATGGTTTTCGTCCCGTTAACGTATGAGCAAAATCACCGTTTTTATGCTATAATTATGTTTAAGCCATATTTTCTTTAAAAAATATGTTGTTTCACGCAATATTTTCAGCACTCGTGTCCGAAAGGCTGTAGTTAACCATGATGTAGTTTGTTTTTCTCTGTGTCATCGGATGTTAAAATGATTAACACAGTCTACAAAATTATTGAATGACCCTCGTATACTGATCAAATAATGGTTCGTTTAAATTGTAATTGAGGGTAAATAATCGTTATCAATAAATGAAAAAATCGTGCCTCAACTGTCATCACATGAATTGACATGCAACGGTTTTGTTTTGCAGGCAAAATTGAATTGCAACCTGAACAGATTAGTTGCAGGTACAGCTGCGTGTTCCTTTCGCACGTATTTCACCGACGACGAGATTATATGTACAGCAATACCACCACAGCTATATTCACCATAATAAAGCTATTACTTTCCTTGTCAAAGGACGATCTATCAAAATTGATAGATTGTTCATACTTTATCTTAATATTACAGTCTTGAGTCCGTGAATTACCACAATATATACATTGTAATGGGAACAGATGTTTTGCTATGGCTTAAGCATTTTTTAGTTAAAGGATCACCTAATAATTCGGAAAGCAGTGGTAACCGTAAACATATAAGACCGGTCCGATAATTATAACATATAGGGGAAAACTAGTGACAGAAACACTTACGCAGTACTTTATAGTACTAGAAATATAATAACTAGAAATATAACGCAATGGAATGACACGTGTTCCGGAAACGTTCATTGTGCTTGGTAATTTAGGTGCCAGTTAGAGGCAAAGAAACGCTAAATTATCTAGCGTTTTACTAAAATTATATAAAAAGGTATCCGGACTACTGCTTTCAAATATAATCATTATGTTGGTCGTGGTATATTTTAACCCAGTTATCAAAGTGTATAAACGAATCAACTTCCGGTTTTCGCAATAAGATATACACGTTGAATTGTATAGTCTCCCAATAAATCGTAGAGTGATCGGAAATCACAGATGCTTTTGCTCGCAATGTGGCATACAGGTTGAATTGTATAATATCACAATAAGGCATACATTAATTAGGTATATACGCTGTGTCTATAATAATATAAGAATACATACTTAGTATATACACAGACTGGTGTTGGGCGTCCTTTCTTGATGGCCTGTGCCATATATTTCTCAAGTTCCTCTTGAGTTTTATAGTCCAATCCAGACGCTTCTTTATCGAACTTAAATCCATCTATCATCATCTTCGTGAAGTCTGCACATGGTGCTTTCTTCTCGGCCTTCTGTCCAGTTTTGGTATATTCACATTTCCTAGAAATTGACTCATTTCTATAAACCCATTTTTATCATGAGTTAGGCTGACAATGTTGCTCATGTATACATAAACAGAGCTGTCGTGTGAACTTGGCTGTGTGCATTACTTACATGGTATTTCAATAGACAATATCCGTCGTTTTTATTTTATCATAAGTTATATGAGTGTTGCTTCTTATGTATTTGAAAAAAATAATAGTATTTAGTTAGCATTTGTAAAACATGATTAAGCTACTAGTAGTATTCGTCCCCCGCTTACTTTTTTATTGTCGACAAACTAGTGCAGTGAAATTGTTGAAGTTTGCAGTACTTCTTCAACTATGTGTTATCTGCACTTACATCGTTCATGTTCATCATACCTAATCACAGGTATGCAGCAACACCATTAAAATACACCCTCCACTCCCGTAAACAATTAAGAGTCTCTTTTCATGTTTTCAATAATTCAAACTTGTCACGTACAATAAAATACATACGAGGGGTGATCAATATAGTCAAAGACTTTCATTTTAACTTTTTAAATATTGATTCTAGAACAATGCAATTACCAGGGAATGTAGATTTATCAATTACCTACGGTTTAAATTATTTAATTATATTGTGACGTCACAATGGTCTTGATGACATACATTTAGTATTTACAACATCCACGGCTAATGTCCTCAATCATAAATGAAATACGTATAGTGTTCCCTACTATTAGTTTTACGAGTATACTTTGTCCTAATATTAGTGTTAGCATGTGAGCTCATGCAAGGCTGTGCCAAACAACATATGAGAAAACTATCCTATACAATCTTTAGGCCAACATGCGGACATGAACATACAATAGTTTAATTTGATTATCCCTCATATGTTGATATTTATCCAGTCACTTCCGGCAAAATCTGCCAGTTAACGGGGTGCCGATTAATCTTAGCTATAATCGGTATATAATGTCTAGCTTGATATTCAGCATATAATTAAAAGTAGAAAAATGTACATTAAACGTGTGACATAATACGTGAAGTACATGATTGTCTAAAATCCAGATATCTTGGAATCAAAATCGTAAATCGACAACAATTCAACAATCTAATGTTGCTACATGTACATTTTTGTGTAGTTTTCAACATTTAACGAAATGCATTTAATATGTCAATGTTATATTTTCAGGAATTAGAATGATATATCAAAATGATGTATAAAATTCATATTTAAAACTCTGTTTTTCATCTAGTACATGAATATTCTGATTGCCTGTTGCTTGATATAAACATTGTAACACTTAGTTCCCGATATTAACAATATTCGTAGTAAAGGATCGTTATTGCGAAAAAAGAAAAGAATGGGAACCAGCCTATACGTATGATATGGCAACAGAACACGTGGCAAGTTATGCGATGCTTATATAAAAGGTTTCTATATAGGCCTACTTGTGTAAGATTTAGTTTCTTTTTTATTATCTAATATTTAAACATTTAACAAAGTACGAATTGTTTTAAATATACATGCTTTATTTCAAGTACATGCGACTTTACAGCCTATGAGTACATAGTACGAACAACCGTTAGATAATAATGTAGGTATTGTATTATATTGCAATATATTTATACTTACGTTGAACTGACGTTATTCGGTGTCGCTATCAATATCCATAGCAACACAACCAACAATGGCGGCGTATTTCCGGCCATTGTGTGTCCCTTCAAGGGGCGCGGAACCACGAGCTACTTTAATACAGTCCTATTATTGTGTTTTATTTTTCAGATTGTTTCTACGATAAATTGAATGTTTGTGTCCCTCGTTTCTCGATCCCCTTATTACAGCTGTCCGGGACAATTCTGCGCAGGTCCACAAAATCTCATTTATATATGGGGTCTTGGCGTAAGTAAAATTGATTTACTGAACGTCGATAGTAAGGGGCTTGGAACTTCGACTCACAACCAAAGTAATGTATATTACACCGAGTCCAATGCGACATACTCGACTTTGCCTCGTGTCTAAAATATGTTGACGCCTGTTATTTCTACACATCGTGATATACGCTACCACCTGGTACACGGTATAAGTAGATTTCAGATGTAAGGCGCAGATTATTCTAGAACATATAAAAAAAAGTCAGAAATAATCTGGATTAGGCAGCATCTTGTTAGACATAATCCTGCTGTAAACACTTCCATAACCACTTATTCATACCCACGTGTGGGCGCTTTTACGGACGGCTGTGAATGACTTGTACGAGCTCCCATCCGCAAAGTAGCATTACACATCAGTTGTAATGCATACTGTACATGCATTAGCGCTTAAGAAATAAAACAAGGAGTTTATAATAATAATATCTTTATTTTCTGAAGGTAACATGTTAAGACATATATACGTTAGAACAATACATCAATAGACACTCATCTATAATAACAATAATGATCATTCATTCATTCATTCATTCATTCATTCATTCATTCATTCATTCATTATTCATTCATCCATCCATCCATCCAATCATTCATTCATTCATTCATTCATTCATTCATTCATTCATTATTCATTCTTCCATCCATCCATCCATCCAATCAATCGTTCGTTCGTTCGTTCGTTCGTTCGTTCGTTCGTTCGTTCGTTCGTTCGTTCGTTCGTTCGTTCGTTCGTTCGTTCGTTCGTTCGTTCGTTCGTTCGTTCGTTCGTTCGTTCGTTCGTTCGTTCGTTCGTTCGTTCGTTCGTTCGTTCGTTCGTTCGTTCGTTCGTTCATTCATGATTCATTCATCCATCCATCCAATCAATCATTCATTCATTCATTCATTCATTCATTCATTCATTCATTCATTCATTCATTATTCATTCATCCATCCATCCATCCATCCATCCATCCAATCAATCATTCGTTCGTTCGTTCGTTCGTTCGTTCGTTCGTTCGTTCATTCATTCATTCATTCATTCATTCATTCATTCATTCAATCAATCAATCAATCATTTATTCATTCATTCATTCATTCATTTATTCATTTATTCATTTATTCATTTATTCATTTATTCATTTATTCATTCATTCATTCATTCATTCATTCATTCATTCATTACAATAAGCAAATCATTGATAACATAATAATCGTTCATAGTATGATATTGTTGATTTATTACAATAAGTCATTCATACTTTGTGACCAAACAGGCATATAGTTATATTAATGTTAAAACCACACGCATGAAGGGTCATTCTGTATCATTCGGACATATTTTTGTATCGAAGCGCATTTAAACACGTCGCATGAGCGAGTACGCAATTATACAGATTTAAATTTTAAATTTGGTTATTTTGTCGTATTAAACATTCCCAAAACGATGTCATGCATGCTGCACGTTCATATTATATACATAAAAATCCGTGCGTAGAACGATGGTTATGTAAAAATATTGAAATTGTAGCACTATTATTACCATGGTTTTTGAAAAGGATCAAGTCATGAAAAGCTGTGGAAATGGTAAAAAGGCCTTTTTTTCTACGGAATGGCATATTTTCCTCAGATATGTCAACCAATTACAGGGAAAAGTGGGATACGCATGCTGATTTTTTGGACATCCAGTGTTAAGTTATTGTAAACATAGGACATATTATATATATAGGAAAATGTATTTTTATTGCTTGAAAAAACATAGCCATAGTTATTAAGTCATTCGTGAAATTTGGCCTTTGCAAACTTTCATTACACAACTGTATTAAACATCCTATTGCTTTCAAAATACATGTGTCTTTTGTCATATAGGTATTTTGTACCCATTTTTTAGAATAAATCTAAATTGAATCAAGACAAACATACTGGCCAGTTTTTTGACGATTCAATATATATTATCTTTTGCCATTGTCACAATATGCGCGTATAGGATGCCCATAAACAACATACTGTTCACTTAAATACCGCTTACTTTCTTATTGCTCCGTCCCCTAATATGTCCTCCAGTACTTTTCTACGGGTTCTGTTAATTTACGTCCATGTATATTTTATATTTTAAATGTTTTTATCACATGTTTGAAGTCGCGGTAGCGTAATAAAGCCATTATTTATTTTTGATAAGACACTAGTGTAATAAAGCTTTCACGCGACGTCATTGAAATGATAGGCGACGTCGTCAAAGTTGCGCGTTTATTATAGTGAAAAATAAGTAGCTATTTTATGTTTCGGCCGGAAAAGGCTAGCATGTGATAAAAAGAACATTACATTTGTGACTTTCCACATTGTATTTATTCAACTCGTTGAAAAAATCGATAAAATGCTCGGCCGGGCCTCGCATTTTATTATTTTATTCAACTCGTTTAATAAATTCAATATGAAAAGACACCCATGTAATATCCTCTATATACTATATAACCTGTTCCTGTGACCTTTTGAAAATTACAAAAAGAGCATTTTTGTCGAAGGAACTTTTCGTTTTTTCTTGTCGCCTTATGGAGTTTCCTTGTGATGTGTGGATGTCCTTGTGATTTGCCTAGCACAGTACATGACTGTTATGATATTGCATGGTTATAATTTCCAATACATGCTTGTTTTTCTCCGGCTCGATTGATTGACTGAGGCGACAGGCGGCTGTTACATCTACAGTTATTTCCTTTGATGTGTGGTTGTCCGTGTGATTCGTTCGTGTTAGTTGACTCTTACTCTGGTTATGTTTGACTGACTGAGGCATCAGACTATCGGATTGGAGTCTAGGGTGATTGTCAATGCGCCCGTTCGTTTGCTCTCCTTTATTATGAATTCATTGATGTTTGTCTCTGACGACTTGCACTTGTAACCAGTGATGTTCTTTTCGTGGTTTTTTTGTGTCTTTCATGTTCAGCTATTCCTGTTCAGTCAGCTGCTTCCATTGTTCGATTTGTCATTATCTTTTATTATTTGTCACTACACCTTTACATTTTTCTTTGTGTTCATTTTGAAACTAGCATCAGCAAGTCGTTCTCTATGTATGTAAAGCATTTTTATGTTACACAAGGAATTGATGTGCTGATATTTTCTTAAACTTGGTTCAAAACGTGAACACTTAAGTGTTAGGGTTGTTGTGTAAGCTTCAGGGTTGTATGATTTATTGTGTTGCATCCACCTTTATTGCGCCAATTGACCACATGGAAGTAGGACAAAGTAGCTGTTGAAATATCAGTTTGTCTTGTTCAGTTTTGTATTGGTTATTGTGTCTGTCTGTCATATTTATGTTTCTCTTTTTGCCTTTCATGCTCTGCTATTTCGGTTGAGTGCTGCTTTCCCTGTCATATTGTATACATTTTTCGAATTTTATAAGCAAAGTCATAAAATATTCATTTCAAAACTTTTAATGACGTCGTATAGTATGCGTTGACATATTTTGTATGTACCTTCATTCTTAAGAAGTATCTGGGATTTAATTTTCATCATCTAATAAATTGACAAAATTGTCGTAAACTATATAATCTCGCTTATTGCCCACTCTTGCATTCCAGTCACCTGTCAATAAGACTCTACCTTGCGACTGAAAACGGTCCATATCTTGCTGTAATAGGTCAAAAAGATTAACATCTATAACAGTGTAAGTTTTCAGGCCATATATAAACTCCAGCCAAAAATATATCATTATCAAAATTTCAATATGATTTTTTTAACTTAAGCCACGTAATAGTATCATATCTGTTTAACACAATGTCTACACCTTTACATATTGAGTCTTTTATACAAAACTAAACCACCACTACAGCGCCTTGCACGTCTAATTTGGAATTTCCTGAAATAATTATGACATTTAAAACCGTCTATTTCAAAATTCGACTGGGAATTTCCCCATGTTTCAAACAAGAATATAATATCGTATTTACACAATTTATCTACAAAATCTTGTTCAGTCAATTTATCTCTCGTGAGACCATTAACGTTCCACGAGAGCACTTTGAGTCCAGCCTCCCCGTGATCCTAGAGGTGAGAAACCGATCCCGCCACTTCCTTGGGGAATTGTTCATTTACATTGAATGGTAGTCACGAATTGAATGAGCCACGTGCTCTATGAACTAATTCGCGATTGTATAGATAACGTACTATACTAGGACATTTCAATCCAACAATGAGTTAGTGTATGTAAATGACTAGATAATGGAGTTTTACATACATTTAAACATAGGAATTTCGCATTGCTATCACAAACATACAGAGTTTGGCATTCCCAACTGTTCGTATATAAGGAAATACATATACATGTATACGAGGGGTGATCAACAAATACGCAGAAAAGTGAGTAAGTTCTTTAACTGTCTATAAAACTTTCTAGATATGGTGGTAAATTTATTTCAAATTGATTCATCACTGATCGTTATAATCAACCAATGTGTGAACGAACACAGTTTCCTATGGCAACGTCATTTGACGTCACGCCGCCCAAACTCATATTTTTCGACGTTGCACGTAGCAAACAATGGCATACTATTCGTTCTTTTGTAATACCATGATTTGCTAAATGGTTTGTTTATATATGTACATTCATATACAATTACACCCCAGACTTACAACGAACATTTTGACACCAAAATCCCATTTTGGAGATCGTTTCTTCGAAGACGTTGTCTGAATATGAATGTGCTGAAGAAATAGGCGAACGAATGTGTTTGTGAATTAAATATCACAAATTACTAATGTCAATGTTGCGAAATGAATCATAAATATAATGACATCACAACATTTTGGTGTATTACGTATACTCTCGTACGCAGACACGGACAGTTCAACGCCGATACGTGAATGTACCACCCGACGCCAATAACGTCAAATTACGTCATCAATTTTATAGCACTTCCGTGAATATTTTATAAATTTCCATGCAAGTTGCAAAGGCAAACTATTGTTTTCCGGTGTTAACAGGTTTATGAAATGTATTTCATTGTATTGCTAGTTTTTTCAGAATCATTGTACGCGTCTTGCACCATGAATTATGTCCAATAATAAGTATGAATATGTTACATGTAATGACGTCATGATAACGTTGGGCCGGTGTAGCCATAGTGACGTTTTGGTTACTATGATTATCTTTAATTAGAGAACATGTTTTTAAAGTTATATATCCGTAATACGCCGATCTATTATCTGACCAAGTTTCAGCAATATTGCATGGTATCAATTAACTAGTACCTAAAATAACTACACCGAACCATTTTGGTCAATGTATGACATAATTTCAATATTCTCCCAATCATGCTGCGATATTGTTGTCGTCATATAAGAATTACACGTCTTAATACCAGAAGATCATAAGATCAGTTTTTGTGTCTTGGCAGGATAATCTAGACTTGAAACATTAGAAATGGTGACCGCTGTCCGTTAAGAAAGTTGTATGTCACTGAGTAGGATATGTGTGTAGTATAAACCAGATTGTCAGTGATAGTGCTGCGAATTATCACAGAAAGAGACCACCTGATGTGAATCAGACGCGTGAAATTGTGTCGAACGTTTCCGCTTCGTTTTGCGACGCTTTCGAACGCCTGGCAAAGCGACCCCAGAAATGTTTACCTTGAATAGATGCAAATTTTGGAAGTAGAATACATTTTTATTATTGTGACAAGTGAATTGTGTGTATAATGCCTGACTGGGTGAGCGAGATTTATTCAGAACATGATATTAATGTAAGGTCAGTGAAAACGTTGCGTCGTGTAGCCAATTCTGGTGCTACTATGACAACAGTGCCATTTGGTATGATACGCCGTCACGCGTTCGATTCATATGACCCTAATTATGTATTATGACTTGGTATATTTTAAGTGTCAAATTTGAAGTAATTTGAACACACAATGAACATTATAGAGCACAGTTCCAGGAACGTCCCTCGTATATACGATATGTTGGGAGTGCAATTCTGCGTATTTGTGGTAGGATTTCGATTTGCTGTGTTTTTAAACTATAAACTACACCTAGTCAAGTTGGCGTTTGGCCCTGATTGGGGTCAATATATCCCTATATAGGTATTAACAATAAATATGACGTCCAAAAATTAAAAATGAACCTTGCTATCTGTAGTTTATAGTTAAAATAAGCCAATGTAAATATCCCTAACCCAGATATTCACATATTACTCATGTGAATATTGGTACGATCGGGAACAGCGTAAATGATCTCATACATATGGTGAACAGGTTCAAACTGTAACAAACATAGGACATGTACCACTGCCATAAGAACGGCTAAAACACGTAGGTAGCATATCACAAGCCAAAATATCAAAATATGTATGACCGCCATAGCTTTTGTTTCCGAGTTAGACGGTATAAAAAGCACAAACATGTGATTAGATTGTTATCGAAAACCAAGTGCTTCTGGGGTTATTGCAAATACATCGAAACCAGATTTTGAGGTGTTTGCAATATGCGGCATATAAATGGAACCCCATCTTTGATGATACATGTATTATATATTATATATGTTTAATTAGTCATTTGTTTTTACATAAGTGTTAAATATTCAATAACAAATTTCAATCATACCCATGTGTTTGTTATTACTTGCATCATCAAACATATCTCATAAAGTGATTATCAGGGAGCTGAAATAAATGTATTTAAACGCCTTTAAAGTCTTCTAGAGATAAAATAAAAAAATGTCAGTTGAACAAATCACATCACGTGCATTGAGCATATCACAAATCAGTTAATCGAGAAATCCGATAATACAAGTACATTGCATTAAGTACCATGTAATGCAAATCGAGTTCTACTTCAGAGATAACTGTTCACACGCTGCCGCCATAGTACTGGCTCTTGAGACTTCCGTCGACTGGTTACGTCATTTCCATTGCCGCGCCGTACTTGTCCGTGGTGAGCTTATAATGTTGGTTGCTTAGTGCGCCCATTCTTTGTATAGCGCGCACATGGTTAAGGAACTAAGTTCTGTTTAATTCAACCGTCCACGTGCTTCCGGATTGACAGTTCTATGCGCCGGGCAACAGACGAACGTTGTGTAACAGGCGAAGGTTGCACAAGTTTAACTGGCGGATTTTGATTTAGGTTTACACACGCACGTAAATCAGATCTGAACTGTGTGCTGCTGTAACAATAGACCAAGAAATTAAGACAATTGTTGAGATAACGGGTATTAAAGGAGAAATAAAGATACGGCAAATTGTCTGGTCCTAATTCAGTTTGCCACATGTGAAAATAAAGTATTAACGAAGGAATCAATGACACAATCAGTAACGCACCACTTGCTATAGAAAACTTAGTGAACATTGCAACACGTTGAGAACTATTTTGTTTGTCAACTATCTGTGTACGTTTCCTTAAATATAACTGTACCAATAGCATCGTGTTACATGTGACTATAAGACAAAATGGCGCTACGACCGCCATCCCAAAAGAGGATAGTTTATGCATCGTCCAATAAAATCCATCGTTGCCATCACTAGCTTTGCAGCACTCACCAGATTCGCTTTTTTCTAACACGACTACACGACTGTTTATCCCAATTAGGGCAAAGATCAAAACTAAAAAAGCCACTTTAGCACGCGTCTTCGCACCTCTTGGATGAAACGAGAACGGAAAGAACATACTTAGAACCCTTTCTACTGAGATACATACAACTAACCATGAGGACAGTTGCAGCGCGTACCAATTGAAAAAGTCGTACACAATGCAGGCAGTTAAAGTGTTCGACGAATATGCAAGAATGTGTCCCATTATCTTCGATATCACACTGTACCAGCAACTACTGATGAGGCCAAATATGTCACTGATGGCCAGTAATTTGAAGTAAAAGGCTGAAGCGATGTTGCTACAAGTTTTACCCTTAATCCATACTAAGAGAGAAATACTATTTCCGGTTAAACCGACAACAATCTGTACACTCATAAAAACATAGGTAAAATATTTCAGATTTTCCTCAGTCCTAGATGGTGTTCCGTTCCTTGCATATAAGGAACCATTGACAGTCGATCTGTATGTCCAGTCAAGGCATTCCAATGAAATGTTACTCTCCGCCATGCTTAACAGTGCTTTAACCGTTCTGTCATTTATCACGAGTGCTGTAAACTTTATTCCATTATTAAATTACGGCGTGTAAATTACAATTTATTTAAGTAATATGTTAGACCTGTGTCTCTCCTCACCAGCTTGATATTGCATTGTTTAAGACACTCCATTTATATCACATAGTCCTAAACACACGGGTTAGTTGGCGCAGTCGCGAACACAAGTCATATGTTTGTTTTACGCGCACTTCGTCAATACAGTACAAAGGCTTGTTAAAGCAGTTATAAACACACGGGTTAGTTGACGCAGTCGCGAACACATAGGTTTGTTTTACGCGCACTTCGTCAGTACAGTACAAAGGCTTGTTAAAGCAGTTCTAAACACACGGGTTAGTTGACGCAGTCGCGAACACATAGGTTTGTTTTATGCGCACTTCGTCAGTACAGTACAAAGGCTTGTTAAAGCAGTTCTAAACACACGAGCTCGTTGCCTTAGTCCCAATCCCACATTTCCTAAATACACGTGTTGTTGACGGAGTCCTAAAACCGTGGGTGCTTAGGTGCAATCCTAAACAAACGGAGTGGCCGTGGCACAGTCAAAACCTTTACTTCAAATATACGATTCTTAGTTTATTTGGACGATCTTTTAAATACATATTCCGCTTGTCCATTCGTAGGTACATGTATTTGAAAGAAAATGTTATATATGCATGAGTATATACACATAAAGGCCACTTCCTTATTCTATTTGCGAACGAAGAACACTGCCAAAGCCACAAAGCGTCTGACTTTTCAGAGAGTAAATCCAATTCTACATTAACGTGTTTCCAATAACAATAATTGCTATCTTCTGGAAAAAGTGAATTCCCGCCAATACATAGAGCGATCTAAATTGTCACACTGATTGTAATGATGACCGCCTATAGAACTGTTTGATTATTCGAGGCTGATGGTCAATGAACTGTTATATAATGAGTGTTTAATAGTAAACTATACGAAGGGTGCTCCAGAAATAGTAAGACTTCTCCTAACTTCCTAATGAATGCTCAAAAACACTTATGAAATTCATCTCATATGCGTAGGATTGTATGTTCTACTGATTTTCGTTGTTGCTGGAGAAACGATTACAAAGTATTGTCATAGAAACAATGTATTACAACGAGAAATTTGACATTTTTTTGTGTTTTATAATTCTGTCTCTGGTCTAGCGTTTTTGGTCATTTTGTTTGACATCTAAAGTAATAAATGTTATTCAAATATGATTTTATTGCTGCAGGCCCAACATTAAAGCCAGGCCGTATGACAATCGAATGTGTTATGTAATATGCAAGCTTTCATAAATTTGATAAAAATCTGTGTGACCCGCTAATATATGAAACCCCGCCTACCTAGCTTTTATCGTTAAATATTCTATTACATTGGTTAATTAAAATCACGTGATACTCAGAAGTATTCACTGAAAGTAAATTGTGAATTTGGTCAAGGCAGTCTTTGTGACATACTCTTAGTGAAAAGTTCTTGTTGATATAAGTCTTAGTGACTACGTTACATTACTACGTTACATAACTTTGTGAAACTTAATATTGTGACTTATTATAACTTAACTTTGTGATATTGAACTTTGTGACTTTATATACTTCATGATACTCTGTGGACATTTATTATTTACTGAACATTAAAAAATCGTCATCGTTAAAAGAAACTGTGTGATTGTCGTATATTACTCCTACGTCACTTCCGTCCGATCATGAATCAGTGCAGTGTACATTACGTTACTTGTGGAGCCCGGATGGGCCCCTGTAACAATTTGGTGCAGAACAACCGGGTATCGAACTCTCGGATGCCTCTTCACATTAAGCCAAGCGAGTTTAACAACCAGATTCCCCATAATAGACAACATTCGTTCAACAATCGACGTAGACAACGTCGAGGTCAATACGGTGATTCGGACCGGAAGTGTATGAGGTGTGGTACGTGTCATGCGTGGAGCCAAAGTTGTCCTGCTTACTACCGGAAGTGCTACATGTGTTTCAATTACGGACACTACGCTGAATTTTGCAAATTAAACATTACCTCCAATAAGCCTATAGACCGCGCTTCAACAACGGCTACAGTCAACTCTCTTTCTACGTACTCATTGAGTGAAATGCCGTTCTATTTCGAAGAAACCACGGATTTAATTAGGGAAACAAATTTCAATTCAAGCGAGCGAATCTGCATTATGTACCTTGAAAAAGCAAATGAAAGTTTAGAAGAAGATATAAATGAACTCCAAGGACAGGTGAGGGAATTACAGAACAAGGTACGCAACGAACAACGACGCAGCCTGGCAGCTGAAGAAGCTAAAAAGATGGTGGACTACGACTTCGAGAAAGTCCAATCTAAGTTAGACGTGTGTTCAGTTAGGATTGCAGAGGTCAAACATGAAAAAGATATCTTGGTCGCAGAAAATAGTGAGTTCCATATAAAAGTGCAACAAAGCGAAAACGAAATTCAGGCGTTAAATATAATAATGGATGGGTTGGGTCAGGACTACAAGCGAGACCGTGCAGTCCTTGACGAACATAATAGTTTGTTAAAACAGTTGGTAGAATATTCGAGCAAACTGAAAAATCTATATGAATCTGTAAAATCGGAACTCATAACTAACCTCAACAGGATATACTCAACAAATAATGACAGACCACCGAGAAAATGTAAGAATTATAATTGCCGAAAATGCGGAAGTGATGTTTATCACCATTTCCAATCTTGCTGGGCCAGAAATACGAAATGTGCCTCATGCGGGAAAATGAACCATCTTACAGCAATGTGCGAGGATGGACTAAAACCAATCAACTGTGACACATTTCTCGCTCGTTTACGACACGTTAACACTTAGAATGTCCTACTTACTTGTGCTGGTGCAAATAACCTGCTGTTTAGAAAAACAATAATACGCAAGAAAAATGACATTTAATTAAATTACCTCATCAGACACAATTGAACAATAAACTGCAAACAAAAACAAAAGTTATATCATCTGTTGATGGAAACATATTTCATTCTATGTCGTCTCAATTGATACTGTATGATCTCAGAATTTTGACAAAATAATTTACTTGTGAAAGTTGACTAGTAGTTGATTTTGTGGAATGTGTTTTGATTATTGATATATGCTAGTAATCCAGTTAACGTTTTATGGAATATCCATTTAAATTTATTAATTATAGGTATGAATGTATTTTTGGATGAGCCTTAATGGAAAGAATGGTTGAATACTGTAAAATAGTGTGTGTATGTTAAGGAACGTGTGTGCGTACTTAGTTGCTGTAAGCTAGTGTATGTTTGTCGTTTAATGTTTATTTTGTATGTGATTCATTTGATTACGTTTGTACATAATATGTTACATAACTTTAGAGACTAAAGTTTTCCTAGCAGGAGGAAGTTATTACAACGAGAAATTTGACATTTTTTTGTGTTTTATAATTCTGTCTCTGGTCTAGCGTTTTTGGTCATTTTGTTTGACATCTAAAGTAATAAATGTTATTCAAATATGATTTTATTGCTGCAGGCCCAACATTAAAGCCAGGCCGTATGACAATCGAATGTGTTATGTAATATGCAAGCTTTCATAAATTTGATAAAAATCTGTGTGACCCGCTAATATATGAAACCCCGCCTACCTAGCTTTTATCGTTAAATATTCTATTACATTGGTTAATTAAAATCACGTGATACTCAGAAGTATTCACTGAAAGTAAATTGTGAATTTGGTCAAGGCAGTCTTTGTGACATACTCTTAGTGAAAAGTTCTTGTTGATATAAGTCTTAGTGACTACGTTACATTACTACGTTACATAACTTTGTGAAACTTAATATTGTGACTTATTATAACTTAACTTTGTGATATTGAACTTTGTGACTTTATATACTTCATGATACTCTGTGGACATTTATTATTTACTGAACATTAAAAAATCGTCATCGTTAAAAGAAACTGTGTGATTGTCGTATATTACTCCTACGTCACTTCCGTCCGATCATGAATCAGTGCAGTGTACATTACGTTACTTGTGGAGCCCGGATGGGCCCCTGTAACAATGTAACGCATAGGCCGATCACGTGGCTTTTTTCATTACTACCCTTACTAAAAAATGTACATAAATAAAGATAAAACAAGACAAACTCTAGAATTGTTCAAAGTTTCGACTGTATTCTCAAGTCTTTACTAAAAGTGTACAGGGTAGACCATTCACGAAACTAGCTGACCTTCCCTTAGTAGAGAGAACTGTTGATGTATGAGATTCAATATTACTATTTGTAATAGTGTACACGTAATTAGATTTGTATAATATAATTAATTGCAAGTATCTGTATGAATGTTAAAAAGGCGTAATAGATATAAGTATCCTTCTTTCCTATGGTTTCAGCCATTCCTAGGGATTCGGTCACCGCCTTATTTTGAATTGCATAGCACATTTAAAGAGCGGGAAATATATCTAGTATTTGGATTGCATGCAAATAACTAAGATATAATTACTTCCGAATAATGTTCATGAATCGTTTTTGTAACCTAAATGACTATTTAGTTTGTTTTTTGTCTTTTGAAAAAGACAGGACGCTACACTCTCTGAAGGCATTTGATGTATCTCGCTTTGAAACTTTCAAAATATACAATTTTTGAATATTCAACTTGAGCGGCTGAAACCATATGAAACATTATATAAATAAGACAAACACACATTGTGTCACTGAAATAGCTACATTATATGTTTGCAACTTAAACTACATAGACAAAAAAATGTCAGTTTGACCAAATGTCATGTTTTTCAGTCTTCTGACAATATGTTTTTGCAAACAGCGGATATTGATTCTTAAGTGGCTGAAACCATAGGAAATACCATAGAAATTGACTATAAGGACGAGCTATGAATAATGAAATAATTCAGTAGAAAGAGGCTAGTCATTTGAATCTTCACTTGTATATTAAAGGCAGGCATCAACATACTCATGCGTTATGATAACAACAGACACAATGTATTTGAAAGTGTCATTTTATTTTAAATGACGAAATTATTCAAAAATTTCCCAAAGAGTAGAATAATTAATCATGCAGTAATACAAAACAATGCATAACTATAAAATATGAACATAGATGGGGAATAAAAACCGCCATAGTTCTGCTCTCCATCCATAGAAATCGGGCGACCCTCAAAATAATTGCAATATAAAATTGTTCTTGTGTTTTTATCATCGACACACAAATGTCATACAATGCATTTATGGCCGCATCGTATAAAGGCACATTGTCATGTAGCCTACAAACTAATAGCTGGACTGTAGGTGCATGTATTTCGCCAGTAATTTACCTTAAAGTTTGTAAAACATGGCATTTACGCATTTTTTTATTATAAACATCAATTTGAATGCTGAAAAATAAATTCTATATGTCGCATTATTATTACGTGACAAAACGTCAATAAATTCTAAAATCCAGTTTTTAACAAAAACAGTATTTTACTAGTTTTTGTTACGTTATAATCATGCGACATAGATAGTTTTTCAGCTGCATTCCCATCACGGTTGCTTCAGCCAATGTGAACACTAAAAGGGATTAAATAATCAAAAATAAATGTTTAAAGACAATGTTTGTGGAATCCTCGAAAATCATACAGGTAATAACGCTAAATTTGTTTTTGTTTCGCACATGTATAATTAGTGGTTTCAGACCTTCCTATATTGAAACAATGTTTAGCTTTCTAGCGTAGTCGGAGATAACATCAGAATACAATAACAATTTAATTAGTGTTTTAGGTCAATCATACTCGAGTTCAATAAACTTCTAAACTGTTGACGAAGGTGGCGCCGAGAAAAAACAATCTCTGGAATAGTAGTCGCAGAATTATTATAAACATTTCCGGAGAAGAATGCAAAGGATATGGACGGAGTATGGCTGCTCGTAAATGTGAATTGACACGCAATATTAAAAACGTCTAGAAGTGTCAACGGTTACAGTAATCATGTTTATTGGTTCTATAACAACTAGGACAAATACATAACCTTGGAGATAAATGGGATGAGGAAGCGAGGTTGGGAATATCAATCGGTACTGTCAATGTGATAGTTTCGAACAGGCTGCATGCCATCCGCACACATCAGTGGTTAGTCAAGTTCCTAGACTGTGATATCACTGGAGAAGAATACTCTGGTCAACGAGAATGGCTGCATGCCAAACTCCGAAAATTTGACATACATCCTTGCCTCCTCGGGCTGATCATATTGTAGCGCAGACAAAGGTCTTGGAAGTTGTATAACTATACCACTTGTATAGTTATGTTTGATAGTTGATGCTGCTATGTTATAGGGGCACGATAATAGGCAATAAGCTAAAATGAAATGTCCTTCTGTTCGTTGAAATGCCTATGGTAAAATGAAACAATGGTCAAAAGGGTGTACGCACAGCACTAAACTATTACAAACACTTTATCACATCTTTTCCCAAGCGACAGTGCCATGGACATGGTGTTTCGACACGACTCAGATTTGAGTCACTCCAAAAAACACCCAGTTCAGTTACAAGTTCAATACCTTAAGAACAAGAACGTGAATTATATTACACCCAACAATGAACACCGAAGAATACCGAAACTGCAGAGACCTAACTGACCTTAAAATCAATAGGGGTCATCTACTGTAGATGATCAACAACTATGTAAAATTTGAAGATCCTGGACTTAACCATTTTCGAGTTATTGATCGAAAACCGTTTGGTCTACTGACCGACGGACTGACCAACAAGCCTACCAACCGACATTATATATATCAAACAAACAAAAAACAATTTAATGGCGACACATGCTGGGGCATAATAAAAAACAATATACATGTAACGGCTGGTATGTTCGACCAATAATGATGCCCTCCACTAAATTGTTGATTGACAGCCTAACCATAATGAAATTCAATAAACACTGGGTGAATAATATTCCTTGTCACATTACTTAGGCATAGTTTGATTATATTGTGCCCGCAGGAACAAATCTGATGTCCAATAATATTCAAATATAAGTGAGGCACGTCTTTTATATCAGGAACTGTATGCTGTATATTGAACTCGATTACAGAACTCGCGTCATATTGATCAGACCATTCCCTCACCAACCCCGGCATCAGACATGGCAGGAGTGGCCATTATACGTGGGATGATCAAAAAGAAATGAGACAAATCACAGGTAACTGTATCATAATACATTGATAGAGTTAAAAAAGTATTTTATAAAATTTATGTTATCTTAGAAAGGTGCATTTGTACTAAAGTGGTCAGATTTCCATGGTATCAAAACAAGAATTGGCTTTCGATATCTTCATAAAGTAATTACATTCATAGACAACATCGTTTGAACCACCTCCATGCTAATCCCATCGAAATTGATCAACTACTTTAAAAGTTATACCATGAAATGTATACCTCAATGCACTTTGAAGATATTAGAGGTTAAAAAAACTGTACCTGAACTTTAACATTTGCACTTTTTGCACTAAGTAGAAAAAGGGGGCATAATTTCAACAAAATGCCTGATAGAGTTACCTACTCATGTATATGGTTTAGGGTCATGATCATTATATATTCAAAACAAAATGCTTCATAACAGCAGCATTACCCTCTGCTGTGTAGAGGTTGGGGCTTCTAAGTCGAAAAAGGGGGATAGTTTGGACAAATTATGCAGGACCGTTACCAACTCATGTGTAGGTCCTCTTGGTCATTGTAGGTAAACAAGAAAGCATTTCTTAAACCAAAAGGGGGCATAATTTCAACAAAATGCTAAATAGTTATCTTCTCCTGTGTAGGGGTTGGGGTCTTGATGGTGAACAAGTATGCAAAGTATGAAAGCAATATCTCAAAGGACTTTGAAAATGTAAGAGGTTAAAAACCTGTACCTAAACTTTAACATAAGCATTACGCCGACGCTCGGGTGACTACAATTATAGCTCCCCATATTCTACGAATAGTGGAGCTAAAATCTAAACAAACATTTAAAATAATGAAACATACATAGGGAGAGAAGTCTGCAAGAAGTACACTTTTCTATCGTTAGTACAAAATGTTTTAGACGGAAAATAAACTTAATTATGCCAAACAGAGGCCCGAGAAACATTAGATGAGCGATCAATTTTGAACGTTATTCGCCAAGACGGACATCATAAACGAAAGCCGTCGTTAGAATGAAAATGATCGAATAATCCTATATTTTTTATATTTTATTACAACTAAACTATTTTTATATAAACGAACTCTCTTTCTTGCTATACTGATTGAATAAATGGTAAATTTATTTAATATGTATAGAGGCATGAGCCATTTATATAAATAATAAATGAACATTTATGAAACTCAGCAGACGGATAAAGGATACATTTTGTAATAGTCATACAACTTATCTTATTTATGTCAGTATTCATTGTCATTTTACAGCGTTTGTCTCTTTCCTTTTGATCACCCCACGCATAAACAATTATGGTCGATTCAAGAATGAGACGTTTGTATCATTACTGAAGATGGATCGTGACCGCATTGTTTGTATTCATTATCAGTGTGGCAAATCTAAATAATGTTTATATTTCGTGTTCACGTTCCCTATACTAATCACTTAGTCCGTTCCACTTATTGGCAATTCAAGCTTCGTCAATATGTTGTACAACGCGTCCAAGTTATCCTCACTCAATCATCACTATATATACACGTAAATATACTGAATAAAAAGAAACTTTACATTATTCATACATTGATATTTGAAATCTTATTAAAGAAATAACCAAGTTCAGACATCGTGACATTTCAACTGCCCACCCCGTTGAAGTATTCCAGGGAAAACAACACAGAATTACTGAACAGAAAGGGG
Organism: Spisula solida; assembly: GCA_947247005.1. Classification (NCBI taxonomy): domain Eukaryota; kingdom Metazoa; phylum Mollusca; class Bivalvia; order Venerida; family Mactridae; genus Spisula; species Spisula solida. The sequence continues at coordinate 15,888,065 of OX365958.1, forward strand.
AATAACTGATTATGTTAAAAAACATTATTTGTATTCAAACCATCCGTTCATGGGCTGTTGACCTGTTTTAATGATGTAAACAATAAACATCAATACACGTAGTGTTGTTAAGAAAAACAGAGTTGCTACTGAAAATGTCTAACGCTGATAGACAAACATTGATAAGTTTCAAATTACCTCCCTTTGAATTAAAATAAGAGTTTATTTACTGATGCGCTTTTGGTCAACTGTTTGCATAAACTGTTAATTTCTTGAACGAAATGCGTCGGCTGTATTCCACTGCATACCATACCACTAATTTTATCAATACACGGGACCTTTAGGTGAATACAGAGTCTACTGAAGTTGCGTCAATGGAAATCTTACATGGGCTGTTGACCTGTTTTAATGATGTAAACAATAAACATCAATACACGTAGTGTTGTTAAGGAAAACAGGGTTGCTACTGAAAATGTCTAACGCTGATAGACAAACATTGATATGTTTCAAATTACCTCCCTTTGAATTTAAATAAGAGTTTATTTACTGATGCGCTTTTGGTCAACTGTTTGCATAAATTTGTTAATTTCTTGAACGAAATGCGTCGGCTATACTCCACTGCATACCATACCACTAATTTTATCAATACACGTGGCCTTTAGGTGAATACAGAGTCTACTGAAGTTGCGTCAATGGAAATCTTACCTAAAATATTGTACAGTTTTTTGTTTTGTTGAGTATACATAGGTAGTGTACGTCTTTTATCGTAAAACGCATTGTAGTATACGTAATCCATAATGTACTTAATGTACGAGTGATTTCAACTTCATATCTTATCCAGAAGCATATCGATATCAAATACAATTTCTTAATGGCACTAGTGAATAGCAGTCTATTTGTGACTGAAATTAATATGTATCTGTTGACACCGGTAAGGAGTTCCAGGAAAAAACAAGCACAACGATGATTAATTGATTTTGTTCATACACAGGAAAAAACAACTACAACGATGATTAATTGATTTTGTTCATACAGCATTATTCTTATTAAAACAATCTCTAATTGTGGGTATTTTTCAACTGTTTTGACGCTGTAAACATCAATGAAGTAAGGAAAACCAATGTTGATATCGTGTCAATACAGCAGACCTACTAGAAAATGGCTTACTCTTCACTCGTCTTTGGAGCATTGGCCGATGAATTCACTCAGGTGACGGTTTGTGGCACAGTTAATCTTTAGATAAATGCAGTATAAAGTCCAACATGCAGTGCCAATGGAATAATAGGCTTCCTTGAAGATACTTTTTTCTATTCTTGTTGAATATATGAGGGGTATCTAGAAATAGAGGACCTTTGTCATCACCTTGTAGATGATCAGTTTCTATAAGAGGGGTTAAAGCCGGGGCCTAAGTCGCTCACCTATCGCAGTACTGTCAATACCTCTGGGGTAACCCGAGTAAATCATATTCAATTTCTGACTAAGACTCATAAATCTCGTTTTTAACCGGGTGACCCATATATCAAATTGAC